>CM068349.1:1468227-1838227 GCA_034769755.1 Odontamblyopus lacepedii
TCTCTCGCTCTCTTCTCTCTCTTTCTGCTCTTCTGTTTCTCTCTCTTTGCTCTTCTGTCTCTCCCTGCTCTTCTGTCTTTTCTCTTTCTCTCTGCTCTTCTCTCTTCTTTCTGTCTCTCTGCTCTTTTGTCTCTTCTGTCTCTCTGCTCTTCTATCTCTTGTCTCGCTCTCTGCTCTTCTATCGCTGTTTGCTTTTCTGTCTTTCTAGTCTTCTGTCACTCTCTGCTCATCTCAGCTCTTCTATCTCTTCTTTCTGTCTCTCTCTTCTCTTCTATCTCTTCTGTCTCTCTGCTCTTCTATCACTCTTTGCTCTTCTGTCTCTCTGGTCTCTGTCTCTCTCCCTGCTCTTCTATCACTCTTTGCTCTTTTATCTTTCTGGTCTTCTGTCTTTCTGCTCTTCGCTGTCTTCTTTCTGTCTCTCTCTGCCCTTCTGTCTCTTCTCTTTCCCTCTGCTCTTCTCTGTCTTCTTTCTGTCTCTTTTCTCTTTTGTCTCTTCTCTCTCTCTCTTCTCTTCTATCTCTACGATGCTTTCCAAAGGTAAAAGGTCGTTTTTAACATGAAAACTACCACAGTGTGACATCACCAGGTGGAACAGAGCATTTGGAGCTTAGGAGATGCAGACAGACTAATAATAAAGGAATGAAACAAACAAACTCCAGGTCTGTTTTTGAGGAGGGAACAGCAGGAGAACAGGGCTTCGAGACCCCAACAGTTCATTTTGTGTAATAGAGGAGCTGATATACAGGATGTCCCTAAAATTAATCATTTTAAAAGCAGTTATGTTGAAAACTGCTAAGTGTAGCTCATTGAAATGGAACAGTTTAGGTGTTTAGTTTTTCCAAGTTTTGCATTGAAGCTGCACAGTCTTGGGCGAGTGTGTGTGAGCAAAATGAAAAACCTGAAAACAGAACAAAAATAACACATTCAATATAAAATCTGCATCTGTTTCTTTACATTCTGTGACAATTTTAGGTTATTTCAGCAAGAATTGCCAAAATTTGTGGCCTACAGAAAGACTTTAAGGGAATTCACCTGCTGTAGCACTGTGAGGTTTAGTCGAAATGTAAAATTATGCGAAATGATGTTGGAATTTTGGGGGATTTTTTTTCTTTTCTTCTCAATATCACCCACTCCTCAGCCATATTTACCAACTGTACAAAGCTCTATACCCGTCTTTAGTGCAATAGCCCAGCCTCACATATGAACGATGAGCTCCAAACCCTGTCAAACTCGGCCTTCCTCATGTACAGACAGTGTTGGAGCAGCTTTTGTTCCTCGGCGCTCTGTTCTTTGTGCGTTTGCCATGTGCAGACCTTCTTTTGAGCGGGCACCACTCTCCACATGTATTATTTATTGTCTGTGCGAGGCGGCGGGGCCACGGGGAGGTCAGTACGGCGGGTCAGGCGCAGGGCAGTGGGTGAAGACCGAACTGGCGCTGCTAAAATGCTACTGGCTCGTGGTAATTATGATGAACTTTCAGCAAACGAGAGGAAATGAAAAGGGGGCAGAGACCTTTAGAGGTGATTGAGGGATTAGTTTTACGCTAACGTGTGGTTTGTGTGTGGGTTTTACAGTAAACGTACACAACAAACAAGATTTTGGGTGCGTGCGTGTAAAATATGTACTGTATTATGTTATTTTTCCATTTTCCATTTTCAATTTGAACGCTCCACTTTCTGCTGTGCTGTAAAGGTATGGAGTTTAGAAACACAGTGGAGCACTTCTTGCATTACCACAGGACATCACAAGGTGGAACTGAGTGTTTTATGTTTGATAGAAGAACTCAAGCCTAAATATTGTGTGTTAAACATGTGTGAATGAACCAAAACCCAGCTCCAGGTGTGTGTTTAATGAGGAAAGTCCATTAGAACATAGAAACCGTGTCACATGGGCCTTTAATTGTCCAGATGCTTGTAAATAAAACGTGTTCCTGTGATTAAATCTGCCCTCATCTGCATTACAGCGACGGGCGGGTGGAGGTGCTGGCGGGAGGAGTTCTGCAGATCTCTAACCTGACGGAGGAGGACGCCGGGGTCTACACGTGTACAGCCGAGAGCGGGAACGCCTCGGTCCAGGCCCAGGCTCAGCTCAGCGTTCAGGGTGAGTCTGCACGACACCTCACAGTAAAACCGCTGTGTGAGGAAGAGCGGACGTCAGGGAGAAGTCCTGGGCTTTGTCTGAGTCTTACACTGGTTTAGACTTTTGTAATCTGCTCACATCTCAACAGTTACATCTCTGGATTCGGTCACATCCAAATGAACGGGACTGAATTCTTCTCTTGACACACGCCGTGCTCTTTGAGAAGGGCCGTGTTATCGAATAATATAGATTTTATGATATTAACTTCACTTTTATTAGCATGAACATAGCAGAAACAAATGAACAAACAGTTTATTAACAGTGATTCGGGCTTAGGAACTACTTAAAGTCACAGTATGTAACGTTTTAACAACTGACAACTGACTTTCCATGGAAGTGTTGTTCCTTTGGCTTTAGTCTTCCACAGTTGCCACGTTTAAATGAGAGCTTTAATACTGAAGAAAACAGTTTAATTCTGAAAAGACCATGTCAACACGTCCTAATTCCTAATGAAAATTATTATTCAGAATTAAACTTAATCCTGAAGTCAGTGGGTTTATTCTGATTTTAAAGCTGAATGAATTTCTTCCTGGATCATGTAAACGTTTCTTCTTCTTCACAATAATCCCGGCGATCCGGACGATCCGGCTCCTCCAGTCGTCTCTTGGGACTTTCCTCCACGTCTCTTTGGATTTGTGAGCGGGATGTGGGAGTGGGCTGAGGTGTGGCAGCCTCAGACTCAGTTTGTCTTCTTCCTCCTTCTCCCACACTCTTCCCTTCTCCTCCTCAGCTCACAGACGTGAAGCGTGAGGAGAGAATTCTCCAGCTGCTGCTTCATTATCATCAGAACCACTGCGGAAAAAGTTTGGATCGTGTTTGTGTCGGCGGCGAAACGACAAACCGAGATGACAGAAAAGCCGAGAGCAGCTGAAGTGTGGGTTTTCTTCCCAAAGATGGAAATGCATTTGTGTCGCTGTCCAATCAGCACCTTCCCCACCCCCAGACGCTGAGTGGAATTAAATAAAAGCGATTTAACGACAATTCAAAATTATTATTTCCATGAAAACTTTACTTAACTTTCTATTTCCATGGAGTCATGCAGGTGATGTACCACCTCCAGCAAAAGACGTACTGCACCTTTAATACTCTGACCCTCTCTCTTTAAGACGTCACTAAGCCTGAATCTGCATAAACTGTGTCCGTTATGGCTGAAGCTTTTGTTTATTCTTTATTAAGACTAATTCAAGTGTAGAATAACTGTATAACTGGATTAGACTTTGCACTCATCTATGAAAATAATTAAGCTCTGTGACCAAGTAGAGCAGCACACAGTTCAGAATCTCTGTTTTTGTACATTTGTTACACGTGTTGTGTAAATTGCACAGTTCTATATCTGTGTATTTACAGTGTGCAGGATCAGTAACGCCTGCAGGGCCCACTGTCTGCAGCTCAGACCAGGAGAGAGATGAAACATGAGCGCGATCACATGACCTGCTCACCGCTGCGCTCTTTACAGACGTCTGAGAGAGAAAAACAGAGCTCGTCTTAGTGCGGACATGGACGTTATTATTAGCAGTAGTAGACTGTAGGGAATTAATCTGAGCTGAAGATTTTCTGTAGGGTTGAATTTGCAGAAAAACATGAATACATTTTATGGCCAAATAATGTTAAATACGTGTTGTGCCGGAGATGGAGGCAGAGGAGGACGAGGAGGTGGTGATAATGAGGTAAAGGGAAATAATGACGTTTGAATCGCTCAAACATGTAAATCACTCTAAACACAACTCTTCGAGGGACAGGAAAGGAAAAGTGCTTTCGTCTGTGCGATGTGCCCTGTGAGCCAGAGCCTGTAAAGAACACTGAATACTGCTCCATGTCGAATTTACCTGCCTGAAGTCGCCCCATCAAACACAAACCTCCAAAAACTGTGTCAATCATTTGTGCTTCGTTTGTGCTGCAAAAAGTTTTGTTTGTGTGATTCTGGTTCTTCAGATATTTGCAGTTTTATTTTCGGCCGATGACGTCGTCCAGAACCTCAGAATGTTAAATAGAGCTCAAAACAGGAAGAAAATTATAGAAAACGTTTGTATTTCATTTGTGCTGTGACAATTTTCGCCATCAGCTGAGCAGAAATGACGTCCTATAATTACCACAGAAATAATAATGAAGAATTTTAGAAATAAACTCACACAAATGAAACTGTCACAGCACAAAACAGCACAAACCAAATACAAACGTTTTCTATCATTTTCTTCCTGTTTTGAGGCTGTTTCACATTCTGAGGTTCTGGACGACGTCATCGACCGAAAATTAAACTGTGAATATCTGAAGAACCAGAATCACACAAACAAAACTTTTTGCAGCACAAACGACTGACTCCATTTTGGATGTTTTAGAGCATTTTGAAGCTTCCTGTGGGACTGACCCCAGTTTGACCAATAAAAGAATCGTTAATTTCTCCAAAACTAAAGAAGCACAAACGATGGACATAGTTTTGTGTAGGTTTGAGTTTGATGGGGCGACTTCACGCAGGTGCTGAATTCGGGAGCTGTCTCATATTTGTCAGTTCTAAAAATAGCCTGATGCTCGACAGCTCGGCCTCGCTGATGGAGCTGTGAACACTGCACTCAGCTCCACACAAGGTTTCTATGGAATATTCATTATCGCCTTTACAAAGCACAGCTGCTCCTGTACCAGACACTGAAGAGGAGGAGCAGGAGGTGCAGGAGGAGCAGGAGGAGCAGGAGGTGCAGGAGGAGCAGGAGGTGCTCGGAGAATTACCCACATTTTAGGCAACGATTTGAGCCCCAAACCCCGGCAACAGTGAGCGCTTGAATCTGCAGCGGCGTGAGAAAGTGTGTGGGCCCAGAGCAGGTGATGTCATCAGGTATTTCTCAGGAAACACAAACTGAAGCCGTCTAAACAAATGAAACGCCAATGTGAATACAGCACACACACGTACACACACACGTACACACACATACACACTCACATACACACTCATACACACTCATACACACACACACACATACACACACGTACACACACACACACACACATTACCGTCACATATGTGGGATTTCCACATTGAGCCTTTCATTGAATCCTCCAAACAGTCAGAATATCTCCGAATGCAGCTGAAGGGGTCATTATGAACTTAGGCCTTACACCAGCAGCATCGGCTCGTGTGTGTGTGTGTGGTGTGTGTGGTGTGTGTGTGTGTGTGTGTGTGAGTGGTGTGTGTAAGTGTGTGTGGTGTGTGTGTGTGTGTGTGTGTGTGTGTGGTGTCTGTGTGTGTGTGTGTACATGTGTGTGTGTGTGTGTGTGCGTGTGTGTGTGTGTGTGGTGTGAGTGTTGTTGACGCTGATCGTGACACTTTGCTCTGTCTGTGAGTCGCTCCTGTTGTAGTTCTGCGTAGTTCTCACCGTGAGGCTCTGAGTATAATTTAATAATCCAGAGCAGATCCCAGTGAAACTACAGCTCCCCATGAAGCGTAATCACATTTCTTTATAGCCTCTTCTTCTGAGGCTTTATCAAGTGTATTACACTTTGGTCTCCATGGTTACACCGCTGCAAAGAGACACACTGAAGTTTTCCTCCAGCACTCGATGTTCACTTAAACTCTGCCCTGGACTGTTGTTTTCAGCAGACACCAGTGTGTTTTATGGGACGTGATGGTGTCGCTGCCTCCGTCTGAAGACACACAACACACAGCACACAGCACACACACAGCACACAGCACACAACACACAACACACAGCACACAGCACACAGCACACAACACACAACACACAACACACACATACACACACAGCACACAACACACAACACACAGCACACAGCACACAGCACACAACACACAGCACACAGCACACAGCACACAGCACACAGCACACAACACACAACACACAACACACAACACACAACACACAGCACACAACACACAACACACAACACACACACAGCACACAGCACACAGCACACAGCACACAGCACACAGCACACAACACACAACACACAGCACACAGCACACAGCACACAGCACACAACACACGGCACACGGCACACAGCACACAGCACACAGCACACAGCACACAACACACAACACACAACACACAACACACAGCACACAACACACAACACACAACACACACACAGCACACAGCACACAGCACACAGCACACAGCACACAGCACACAACACACAACACACAACACACAACACACAACACACAGCACACAACACACAGCACACAACACACAACACACAGCACACAGCACACAACACACAACACACAGCACACAGCACACAACACACACATACACACACACACACACAGCACACAACACACAGCACACAGCACACAGCACACACATACACACACAGCACACAACACACAACACACAACACACAACACACCTCCTCTAACACTAACACACACACATGTTCCTCCTCTGACCCACACACACACACACTCACACACACACACACACACACTCTCTCTCTCTCTCCTCCGTTCCTCATCGTTGAACTACAGTAAAACAGCTCGGCCTAATTGTGTTTGACTGAACCAGATTAATAACCACACACTGTCCCAGCATTGATCTGACTGTGTAACAAGTGTGTGTGTGTGTGTGTTTGTGCATGTGTGTGTGAGTGTGTGTGAGTGATTGAGTGAGTGTGTGTATGTGTGAGTGTGTGTGTGTGTTTAAAGGTCAGCGCGCCCCCGTCCAGGTAACACCGTAAAGAGAACACGGTCGATAAACGCTGGATCCATACGGACAGCGGAGGCCATTTTCCTCTCCCCGCCTCTGCGTAAAGTGCCCAGGAGCCATTGTTTCTGCTGTAACCAGGAAATGCAGCGTTTACGAGCGGCTCTTTCCTAAACACTGCACTTTATGCTCGGGAAGTGTGTGTGGGAGGTGCAGCCGAATGTCCAAAGTTAACTGTCCGTCTTCGGCTAATGAATCTGGTTAATTGGGTAATAATAACGCGTCGCTTTACTGTTGCACGCAGTTTGTGTTCTTCGGTCGGGCGATGGCGGCTGCTTTTTAAAGCTGTTCACTTGAAAACTACTGCTTCATGACGTTTAATTCAATTCAAGTGTATTTATAAAGCACATTTAAAACGACTTCAGCTGCTTCACATAAAAGTCAACAAAAACAGAAGAAACACACATACACATACAGATATACACATACAGATATACACATACAGATATACACATACAGATATACACATACAGATATACACATACAGATATACAGATACAGATACACAAAACATGTCAAAACTACAATAAAACACCACCATAACATGACGCTCGTGTTAAATCCCAGGAGTAGAGGTGAGTTTTCAGTCTAGTCTTAGGCCTCATCCACACAGAGCCGAAGGATTAAGTCCTTAAAACCTTTTGGAAAACTCCGGCCAAAGTGCAGATTTTGGTAAACTCCGGTTTTGCGTTTGGTGTGGACATGAATAACGGTGATTTGTGTTTTTAAACGTCACTATTTGCGACATAAGAGCTTAAACGTCATAGATGCTCCTTGTTTCTGTCAGACAGTGGAGCAGGGACACTCTAAGAAGCCTGTTACTTCTGACCCTCTGACAGGCTCCAAAATGGAGTTCAAATGTCCATATTCTGCTTTGGCCTGATTCCCAATCCAGATTTTCTTGTGTCTTGTTCACTTTGTTTCCATAACCACTTAAAGCAGTTCCACCTGTTTGTCGGTCACACAAACGAGCTCCTGACTCCATGTTTCATGTTTTGCGGAAATGACGACGCAAAACGGAGCCTCTGATTGGACAGGCTGGAGCTTATTTTTAGGAAAACACTGCCCCCTGCTGGTCTGGAGGCTCATAACCGCACCAAGAGCGTAATTATGCAGCTGTGTGGATGGAATTATATTTAAAACGGTGAAGTGGGCGCAAGACTTTTTATAAAACAAAGTGTAGCAGATCTGCGTTTATAGAAATACCCGTGTGTGTGTGGACATGGCCTCAAACTGCTTTAAGTCGGGCAAACACTGTGTGATTTTTGGCCCTTTTTGAGCAGATTTTTCTCTTGTGCGGCTGTTTTTGGGATCGAGTTTTGGCTTAATCGTGTGTGGTGCTTCGTGTAGTAAACATGGGAGTAACGAGAACCGATGAATACCTCATGATCAGCTCCCGATCGGCAGTTTGTAGGTCACAAGAATATTAAACCTGTGTGAAACCCAGTCCCCTCTTGTGAGGGTTTCACTGTTAAAGTCGTGCGCACAGTGTGAGAACATGAATCATGAGCTGTGAACTTTAAACCCTGAGTCGCACAGTTTGAGCTGGAGCTGAGTGAGTACGTCCAGCGTTACAGTCTGGGAGGATCTGACAGGAAGAGGAAGGCCGTTCCACAGAAAAGCCTCTATCACCTGGCGTCTTGAGCCTAGTTTTGGGCACGACCAGCAGGAGCCGTTCAGCTGACCTCAGGGCCCTGGGCGGAGGACAGGGCGGCAGTGATTCCCTCAAAGAGACTGGACCCACAGAGCGTAAACATCACAGGGTGGAACTGAGCATTTGGGGCTTTGGAGATGTAGACAGAGTAATAATAAAAGATGTGAATGAAACAAAACACAAGTCCAGGTCTGTTTTAGAGGAGGTCACATGATTATAACATGGCCTAAAGTGCACAAGAGTCCATTTTGTTAATATAGGACCTCAGTGTAAACCAAAGCATCGTCCGACCACCTTCAGTCATGCACTAAAACTCAAAAACAGTCCTAAAGTCGTCCGATAACTAAATAATTTGATCTGATCATCGGTGCATATTTACATTAGAGAACTACAGGCTGGACTAATACCCTCAAAACTATTGCATATCTCTGTGTATCTGACCCGAACGAGACAAGCCGACACCTGCAGGGGGAATTTATGCAAAAAGTACTTTTCATGCAGAAAAAAGCACCAGGAAACAATGTATTTATAGAAACACTGATTAAACTTGTGAATCCAGAGTTTAATCTGGCTTTTTAAATCCCAAACACATTTCAAGGTAACTCACTAAATAATCCCACTTTATAAAATAAATAAAATGATTAATCAGCTAATATGCCATTAACTGATTATGCAACTAAAAGATTAAAGGAATCGTGGTTTAAATGTACCAAAGAAATCAAATCAAACATGTCAGAGACTTAAATGTGTCTCCTGCAGGTGTGTAAACTGTGACTCTGCCGCTGAAACACTCTTAAACCATCTTGAATTTCCCGTCGTGTGAATTTCGCTGATAAAAACTGCCGTGCACATTCTTTGAACACTTGGTTTAGGTGTGTTCCACTGTTCACAGGCTCACTGATGATCTGATTTCTGGAGTGATCAGATTATTGAAATACCATGTAAACGTTCCCATCTGATGTGGGTAATCTGATTTCCTTCTGACTGTTCAGCACCTCTGCAGGTTTTGACAAGGAAAATTATGCAAAAAAAGGGTAAATTCATGTGACAAAGATAAAAATGAAAGACAAAATGTTGAACTGAAGGACTTATTTACCCAGTTCCTCTAAAATCCACGGACTAACGGACACACGTCACCAGATGTTTTTGATAATCTGATTTCTCTTGTGCTGTAAACATGCACCAAAATGGACTGAAGTATTGGGTTATCTGATTCTGCTGGTGATCTTATTTACTGGCTTTATAAATAAACCCACTGTGGGGCATGTTTTATTAGTAGGACTTTCTTTACCATAAGATTTGAGTTGTAGACACTCAAATACGGAACTTTCGAAAGAGTTTTACTCATGTTTTTAAAGAGGAGGTATTTTACTTCTGTGAGGTAATAACTGCTGACACAGAAATGTCATATTTTTTTGTTTTGGAAATGCTATATTTACTCCCAATTCTCTCTTTGTTCTCTGTGCTAAGTCTCTCCCCCTTCAGAGCGCTCTCACAACACAGAGTGTAAAACTACTGCACATCACATCAGGTTTGTTCAGTTGTTGTGTACAGTTTTGCATCATGTTTTTATATACAAAACTAATAGGCAGGTGTGGAAAAAAGGCTGTAAAATTCCTTCAAAATTGGAAGTGTTAATTTATTTTCATCAATTCACAAACTGCAGTGAATGAACAAAAGAGAAATGTAAATCAGATCAATGTTTGGTGTGAGCTTTGCCTTCAGAAGAGCCTCAGTTCTTCTAGGTTTTACTTGCAGACAGTTTGTGAAGGACCTGGGCTGGTCGCTGTTCCAAACATGTAGAAGAACTAAGCTCAGATGTTGTGTGGATGGAGCTTCCTCACATCCTTCTGTCTCTTCAGGGAATCAGACTCACTCCATGATGCTGAGGTCAGGGCCTGTGGGGCCCGACCAGCACCAACACAACTTCTGCTTCTTCTTTACGCTCAGGACAGTTCTGAAGGACTTTGGTGCATTCTTTTGTTCGCTCACTTTGCATTTTGTACATTGATAAAAACAAACAATCATGATTTATAGTTTTGAAAGCTTCTTTGTTTACAGTACTGCACAGTCCTGTATATTTATGTGGAAGTGTGGTGTGGGAGCAGGGGTGATGTCGGCTTTTGAGCGTGCAGAATCTTACAGTTAACCATATGGAGGTGATACTAACAGTCAGTAGCTGTTCCACTTGGTCTTCTCCATTCTCCTTCCATTCGCTCGCGTCTATAGGAGCAGAGTGTATGTGCAGCCTCCACACAGCCTCTGCTCTGGTGTAATTAGACGGTCTGTGCGTGAGTCAGATGCACCTGCCCCCGTGAGCTCCTGAGCACAGGTCTGATGCTCCTGAGTCGGGGCTGGAGCTGGAGTTATCCACAGCTCATTTCATGATGGCTGCAGTTCACTTCAGCACACACTCGATCTGCTCACGGGCTATTATCGTTTTCACTCAGCACATTTTTAATATCGGGCAGTTACCTTCTATTTCACTGCAGCGTCACATATGGTGAACATTACTGCAACATTTCTAATCCAATGATCATCTTGGAAACAATAAACTAAATGGCTGTTATTAACCACGTTTAGAATATGAAAAACTAGTGCTGAACAGGCCCAGTACAACTGTGAGTGTTATAAACCAGGACTCATCAAAGGATCTAAACCAGGCCTAAACCAGGCCTAAACCAGGCCTAAACCAGACTTAAACCAAGCCTAAACCAGGTCTAAACCAGGCCTAAACCAGGCCTAAACCAGGCCTAAACCAGCCCTAAACCAGACTTAAACCAGACCTAAACCAGACCTAAACCAGACCTAAACCAGACTTAAACCAGACCTAAACCAGACCTAAACCAGGCCTCAACCAGGTCTTACCAGAAACTAAACCAGAACAAAACCAGGCCTTAAGTGGAACTAAATCAGGACTAAACCAGACCTAGTTCAGGACTCAGCTAGACTCACCCTGGGTTCAGCCGGGATCTAAACCAGTCCTGAGGTAAGTCGGCAAAAACCTGAACCCAGAGGACTCGGCCTAAACCTGAACTAACTTCTACTGTAATTCTGTTTCTTCTTCTGTATCACAAAATAAACCAGTCCCACCACTATTAAGGTCCTTAAAACCCCCAAACAAAATCTGAAAAATCCTCCAGAGTGAAATCCTCCTGAGTGAAATCCTCCTGAGTGAAACCCTCCAGAGTGAAACCCTCCAGAGTGAAAATTTCCTGAGTGAAATCCTCCAGAGTGGGCGGCGCCGGGTGAAGAGGTACAGACCCGACTTTGACCCAAAAGTCCCCGATTTAACAAATATGCAGTAAAATGCCAAAATAAGGCTGAAAAAAAACTTATTTTCTGTCCTTGTCAGAGCAGTGTGCAAAAATAACCTGTGTCATAAGGCCAAGTCTACATCCCTCCTCCTGCTCTATCCTTCCTCCTGCTCTATACTTCCTCCTGCTCTATCCCTCCTCCTGCTCTATCCCTCCTCCTGCTCTATCCCTCCTCCTGCTCTATCCCTCCTCCTGCTCTATCCCTCCTCCTGCTCTATCCTTCCTCCTGCTCTATCCTTCCTCCTGCTCTATCCCTCCTCCTGCTCTATCCCTCCTCCTGCTCTATCCTTCCTCCTGCTCTATCCTTCCTCCTGCTCTATCCCTCCTCCTGCTCTATCCTTCCTCCTGCTCTATCCCTCCTCCTGCTCTATCCTTCCTCCTGCTCTATCCCTCCTCCTGCTCTATCCCTCCTCCTGCTCTATCCCTCCTCCTGCTCTATCCTTCCTCCTGCTCTATCCGTCCTCCTGCTCTATCCTTCCTCCTGCTCTATCCCTCCTCCTGCTCTATCCCTCCTCCTGCTCTATCCTTCCTCCTGCTCTATCCTTCCTCCTGCTCTATCCTTCCTCCTGCTCTATCCTTCCTCCTGCTCTATCCCTCCTCCTGCTCTATCCCTCCTCCTGCTCTATCCTTCCTCCTGCTCTATCCCTCCTCCTGCTCTATCCTTCCTCCTGCTCTATCCCCCCTCCTGCTCTATCCCTCCTCCTGCTCTATCCCTCCTCCTGCTCTATCCCTCCTCCTGCTCTATCCTTCCTCCTGCTCTATCCTTCCTCCTGCTCTATCCCCCCTCCTGCTCTATCCCTCCTCCTTCTCTAACCTTCCTCCTTCTTTATCCCTCCTTCTCTTCTCTCTTCTCCTTCGAGCTCTCTAAACTTTCAGATTGTGCCTGTTGCAGACTTATTTACCAGGAGCTTTGAGTTTTGTTCGCTTCACCTCACGATACAGTTCACCGTGATTATTTTACATTTACACTACAGGCGAACGACAAATGCAGGCGCAGGTTTTTCCATCTTCCTGCTCACACTGTAGTTCCAGAGATATTTAGAGGCACTAATGACGTCAAACCCTGCACCTTTTTCCTGTTTGTGGAAGCTGATAACCTTCAGTTCAAATAGGTGCGGTTTGGTTAAATGTGGCGACTACGTTCTCACTTCTAACACGGTTCTGAATGGGAAACTAAAAGGATATTTGTGTTTGGAACATGTGTCCGTTTCCATCAGAACAGGGTTTGCACTGACGCATTTTGAAATAATGAATTAGCAGCTTGGCCATTGTCAAAATTGAGTTCAGACCTTTTAAAAGCTTCATTAAAACATGACAGGTTTTCATGGTTTTCTAATTGTGACTTGGTTTGGAGGGAAAGTCCTTGTGGTCAGTATGTTTTACATTTTTATTACTTATAACTGGCAGATTTATCTATATGTAACCGCTGAAACTTGCCTATAAACTAATTTAATCCTGATAATTTGAGAACTTGATGTATTATTTCCTTTTTGGAGTTTGTCTTTTTACATTAGAACCAGTATGGCCTGTAACCCATTTGTTCCCCATTTCTTTCTTGCTGTAGTAGAGTTATATTGTGCACGCAGGTCATAATATTATAAAGGTTTTTTTATTGTTCAAGAATCAGGAAGTGTGCTCTTAGCATGATAGCATTACTGTCGCTGCACAGCAAACTCCCGAACTCTCTGGAAGTTGTGAAAAGTTCTTCTAAACTCATTGCAGTGAATCATTAGGATTTTCAGAATGAACCAGTTGCGTTTTTCACGTTTTATGTCGTTTCTGTGTCCACCTCATTCCGGAGGTTTCCGTGCAGCAGCATCGTTGGGGTTGTATTATTTTGCCTGGAGCTGCTGATCTGTAGAGTAAATCTGTTCAGAGGTATCGACGCTGCACTGAGAGCTGTTGGTCACATGAACATTGAACATTTTACACAAATGACCTGAATGATGCACTACCTCACTTTTTTCACTTTTTTTACATTATATGGACAATCAGTGACTGTTATTCATACATTTTAGCACTACCTCACTTTTTATCTGTAAATATTGTTTGTCTATTGTGTCTGTTTACTTTGGTTACTTGAGTGTTTGCACATTTTTGTCTTGTTTGCGCACTTCTGTCCTGTTTGCACATTTTTGTTGTTTGCACATTTGTTTTATACTTGAATATTTTTATTGGAATGTTTTTAATGTTTGCACTGAGGTGGGAGAGGACAGCAATTTCATCTGTGCTATATATATTTTGTATGTATATGCACATGTGACAATAAAGGAAATTGAATTGAATTGAATTTATGTCAGATTTAAGATGCAAAGCGTTTCTTAAATTGACACGAAGGAGCTTCCTGTTTAACCTGAGAACACTGGTTAGCAGCATTTAGAGACAAAAGAGAGCTTAAGGATCTATTTTAAAGTTCTTTATTGGTTTATAAAGCTCTGAATGGTCTTAGTCCTGTTTATTTATTTATCTGATCTGCTTTTATCGCGTGAGCCTCTCGGACTCTCAGGTCTTTTAACTGTCCTAAAAGTCCAAACCAAAACTCAGGTTGAGGCGTCGTTCACATTTTACAGCTCCATTTGTGGAGGTGTTCATATTTTTAAAACTAAACTCAAACTGAATCTTTTTAATTTAGCTTTTAAATGAAACTAATGTCATTTAAAGTATGTTTGTGTCTAAATTGCTGTGTACAGAGAAGAAACGATGGGGTGGGGGCGGCTTTGCTTTTGTTTTTAATCAGCGTCTTTGTGGTTTTTCGTACATTTCAAAGCAGTTTGATCGATTCATTGAAAAGTGAACCGTATAATTAAGATGCTCAGATTGGAAAAGTGAGGCAGAAGTTTGGACCAAACTGTTTACAATGAGCTGCTTTTGTTTGTCACGTTTGAGTCAGAAACAGGGACAGAGTTTTGTGTTTTGTGTCTATAGTTTTTATCTGCGAATGTTGTTGATGAAATAATACGTGAAATTTTATATTAGGGTTTGATGATGAATTGATTGTTTTTTTTCTTTTTTACAGGAAATGATGATAACGAATGACTATTTATGTAGTTTTAATAAGATTCAATACAGATTCAGAGTTTATCGCTGTGTGAATTTGATTGTTATTTCTGTGTATTGATGAAATGATCATTGTAAATGTTTGAGGACGACAGATGGTGCGGACGGTTTTGCTTTGGCATCTTTAAATAAATGAATAAAAGTAAAGAGTCACAAACTTTGACCCAACAGCATTACTTGACCTCACTTTGAGAGTAAAACCAGCCTCAGATTTTTAACTTTAAACGCTGTGTGACACTTTTCCTCATTCTCGAGCGTCGGTGCTTTGAGGCACAGCAGAGGCCGTGAACCCTCTGTGTCAGCGCTCCATTGTGTGAAAATAACACCTTATCTGTGGCAGCCTGTCGCGCTGATTCGCTCTCACCTGTAATTTCGCAGGCAGCGGCGCTTGACAAATGCGTCCTCCGCCCAGATTTCCGCTTTAATAGAAACAGTGTGGCACGCTCTGCTGTGAGGGAGGCGCCCGCCCGCCGTCCTTGTGCCTTTGAGCTGAACATGTCTTTCAGAGTGAGGCTGTTGTCTTTGCCGGGACACAATAGGTGATTAGGACGGCCCCGGGCCCCCAGTGCCCTCGCAGTAAACCCGGCAGCCTGACGGAGTAATCAAGCAGCTTTCATAGTAACATTTTACGCTCCTAATATTACAATAGACTTTAAAAGAGCTCTTGTCCCTTTTGTGTTTTCCAGTTGTTTACAGTTCACTTTCGTGCAAAAATATGCCGCTCATGACTTTCTATGCAGAGGCTTAAAGCGCGTAAATAATCTACCCGGAAACCCCAGGAGGAGGCTGGCTTTTAGTTTTAAATGTCATGTATTATTAGGGCTGAGTGTGAGAAGTTTCCCATATGATACATACTGTAAAATACCAAGTAAAATCTGGGTCATTTATTTATTTCGCTTAACAGACCAGGAGGAAATTTGGGGCGATTAATTCCTTCCTCCTTCCAAAAATCGTACTCAGCAAAACTGGGAAAATATGGTACTCAAGTTTGTTTAACCAGTAATAATAATAATAATAATAATACATGTTATTTGTAATGCACTTTTCGTTCCATAGCAGCAAAACAAGAACTATGAAAACAATATTGTTGCTAAATCCAAAAAGCATCAACAATAAGATTTTCTAAATAAAAAAAAGTCTTTAGATTCTCTTTAAAAGAGTCCAGGCTCACTGTAATAAAATAATTTAGTAAAATATACCAAAAAATACTCTTGATGCAGCAGCCCAAAGTATTGATACTGGATCATCACAGTAAAGAATACGATATATCAATATTTCCTGCCTCAAGTGGAGGAGTTCAAGTATCTCAGGGTCTTGTTCACAGTGAGGGGAGGATGGAGTGTGAGATTGACAGGTGGATCGGTGCGGCGTCGGCAGTGATGCGGTCGCTGTATCGGACCGTTGTGGTGAAGAGGGAGCTGAGCCGAAAGGCGAAGCTCTCGATTTACCTCAATCTACGTTCCTCCCCTCACCTGTGGTCATGAGCTCTGGGAAATGACCGAAAGAACGAGATCGCGGATACATGCGGCCGAAATGAGTTTCCTCCGCAGAGTGGCCGGGCGCTCCCTTAGAGATAGGGTGAGGAGCTCGGTCACACGGGAGGAGCTCGGAGTAGAGTCGCTGCTCCTCCACGTCGAGAGGAGCCAGTTGAGGGGAGGGCATCTGGTCCGGATGCCTCCTGGACGCCTCCCTCGGGAGGTGTTCCGGGCATGTCCCACCGGTAGGAGGCCCCGGGGAAGACCCAGGACACGCTGGAGGGACTATGTCGCTCGGCTGGCCTGGGAACGCCTCAGGGTCCGTCCGGAGGAGCTGGAGGAAGTGGCTGGGGAGCAGGAAGCTTGGGAGCCCCTGCTTAGACTGCTGCCCCCGCGACCCGGCCCCGGATAAGCGGAAGAAGATGGATGGATGGATATATCAATATTTCGATATTTTTGCACACCCCTTCGTATTATGCTAAACAGACCTAATCAAAACAACATCTGGAGCTACGTTCAGTGTTTCAGTAATTTGATCAACTGAACATAATCAACACAAAAGTGACATTAGAACATTTATTTATTGTGTAACTAGTGTGAGTTTAATTGTTGTTTCCGTTTCCCTGTCACACTCTGGGAAGGCAAACTCCAAATGTCTACGTCATCTCGACAATAAAACCTGAACTAAGACAAAGCAACGCTGAGCCAGTCCTGAACGGAACGGCACCGAACGTTTTGGAGGAGACGCATCACAGGATCCATGGAAACAGAAGGTTAAAGAGACACTGCGAAACTTCTCTGGTTTAGGAGGATCTGACGCCTTCTTGTCTCCATGGAGATGTTTTGTTATCTGGATGTTCAACAGTGTGAAAAACTGATCTATTCATTTATTCATTGGTGTTCTTGCTGTGAGTGGGGTCACCTCTCCACAGAGCTGACCTGTAACTGGGTCTGGTAGCACCATCTGTATGTTTGTATCCACGGAGGTACAATTTACGCCATACTGTGGAAGATTATAGCCAATATTTCCATGGAAACAAATAAAGTCCGGCGTGTGGAGATGCAAAGTTGCTCCGGTAATAAAAAACGGTTTATTTCTGCATTAGATTATTTAAAAGTGGAGGTGCTGAGACTTTAAGTTGAACGGTTATTTGAGTTTAGTGTGATTGTGGTGGAGCAGAGTGGTCTTTAAATACATGAAGAAGCTGATTGTTTTCTGAGGAACGTCATTGTAACAAAGCTCTAACATTTCAGCTGAGCAGAATAAAGATGTTTAAACTCGGTCAGTCCTTCTCCCCTGACCTTCCTCTGGCCCCGTTTTGGCGTTTCGCTGGATTCAGAGCGACTCCAGAGAGGAGCTCAGGCCTGTGTGTTCTTTAATCTGTTTTATATGCGTCTCACTTTGCCTCCTGTCTTGTTTATCACAGTCTTTGTTGTCTCGGAGTGGGTTAAGTTTCCTTCATTAGAGGCGACCTGTTTGGAGAGGTTCCAGCTGCCCTGCCTGGACTTGGAACAACATTGAACTGGGTCTTTGCTGTCGGCCATATTTATGAAGGGCCATATTTGGACTGGAGTTATGGCTCTGATTTGTGTGATAAGACTGTGTAAACATGCCGGCCGATAAATCCTCCACTGGACTCGGTGTGTGGGATGTGAAACGGGTCATTGGTGATGCGTTTCTAGATGACTCTGTACAACCTTTGCTTTGTATAACATTGGGATAAAGTCACGGACAGATGTGTCTTAACCTTTACCGGCTCGTCACAGTCTGATCCCGTCAGAGCTCAGAAGCTCAGCAGGGCCTGGGCAGTGCTGGGATGGGTTAGTACCACAGGGGGGCGCCAGTCGCAAAAGCTGTCATTGTGTCCTTAGGCAAGACACTTCTCCCACATTGCCTAGTGTGAAAGTGGAGTGTCTGAGGGGCCGATGGTGCAGATCGGAGCCTCACTTCTGTCAGTCTGTCCCAGGGCAGCTGTGGCTACATTTATTTATTTTTTTTACATCACTGAGGGTGGAGTGAATGAAGAATGAACTGTGAAGTGTCTTTGAGTTTCCAGAAAAAACGCTGTATAAATCTGATGCATTATTATTTTTATTTTTATTTTTATTTTTATTTTTATTTTTATTTTTATTTTTATTTTTATTTTTATTTTTATTTTTATTTTTATTTTTATTAAACATAACTATCTCCATGGCGACGCTCAGGTGACGTCACCAGGGTCGATCTATAAAGAGGCAACAACACGCACAGTAAAAATACATGTTTTTCAGTGCAATAAAACATGTATAATTGAATCAGTCTGAGACAGAACCCATTCCGGCCAAAGCAAAATCCTCTCCACAGAGAAAAGCAGGTGGCAGTTTCCTGCTTGTAAAGTTGCATCGTGCACCTTGAAATTCTTTCCTGAATAGTGAGCAGAATACGGCAGGTACGTCTCAGCTGAGGGTTTGAGGTTTGCTTTGGGCGACAGCAGCTCAGGTCATAGAACATAAAATAAAATAAAACCTCATTGGTGAGCGTCAGATCCACTGAGCTGCAGGTCGCAACTCCCACTGATACTGTTGTTGTGTCCTTGGGCAAGACACTTATGAGTGAATGAAGTTTATTTGAGCAGGTACAAGAAAGAAAGTAAACGATCACAAACAACCACTTTTACCATGTATAAGATTTGCACAGAGCTCAGAAGGAGGAAGCAGAAGATACTTATATTAGCTCAGCCTCGACTTTATCTACAGCAGGGGTGTCAAACTCACTTTGGTCCGGGGGCCGTATGCAGCCTACTTTGATCCCAAAAGGGCCGGATCAGAAAACTCAGTTCTCTCTTCAAGTTATTGTATTTTTCTCCGTGTCTCGTAGTGGTGTTTAAGATTATATTCCTCGAGCAACGCCACTTGTTCCAAACACACTGAGCACAGATTTCCCATTCACCTCTGTCAACAAATAAGAATTAGACTATTTTTCTTGGGAAATCCTGAACTCAGCATCTGCTTTTCTCATTTTTTGACATTTTGCTGATGAGGGTCACGGTCGACAGTCAAAACGATCGTCCTTTAAGAGCGTTTGGAAAGAGGAAAGTCTTCATTTGTGCTGCTCTGGTGGGAGTCGCAACGTACAGAAACGCCGGAGACGCTGCTATGCTAAACGGTGCAGAAAATTAACAGAAAAATCAGAAAATGTTAAGTATTTTAATAGAAAAATCAGCCGAGGGCCAGATCCGGCCCTCCAAGACCTTTAATCTGGCCCTCGGCTGATTTTTCTATTAAAATACTTACCCGGGCCGCATGTTTGACACATGTGATCTACAGCAAAGCAGCACAGCAGCTGATACTGACACAAGCATAAAAAAGATAATAAGAGTATTAGTAGTAATAGTGAGTGTTCATAGTTTTAACTCTGATCCCTCTTCAGTGACATAGTTTTTAAATACATTTATCTTGTTCATTCTTTTAAAGTTCACTAATGAGACGCTGCATTTTAAGCTTTCATCTTAGTTCATTCCACAGGTCGACTCCAGGTCGAGTAATGAACAAACTTTATTTAGTACGAACACAGTTTCTTAACGTTCATTTGACCCTCGGATCATCTGTATTATCTCTGTTTAGGAACATGTTTTGGATGTTATTTGGGAGAAGATTGTAACGTGCTCTGTACATAATTTGCAGAGTTTTAAATTTAACTGTATCTTCAAATTTCATTATTTTCAGCTTAAAAACAGTGGGTTCGTATGTTCCCTGTACCCAGCATTACAAATGATCCTCATTGCCTTTTTCTGAAGGTGGAGATATTATTCACATTTGTCTTATAGTATTTCCCCACACCTCAGTACTTACCCCAGCCTGCCCCAGTGTCTGTGTGCCCTGGTGAGTGAGTGAGTGAGTGTGTGAGTGAGTGAGTGAGTGTGTGAATGGGTGAGTGGTTTCTTTATGTGAAGCTCTTCCGAATGCCTTGAAGGTGTAAAAGTGCTATAAAAAGTGACCATTTACCATCTACATTAACCACAATAACTGTAAGATTCGGTGACAGATCTTGATGTAGGTTCTAAAGTTCCTAACTGGAGGTGATTTGATGGAAGAAACATGAGCACAGGGAGAACAACCACCGAAATACAAGCAGCACATGCAAACTCCAGACTCAAAGGCCTGATAATGTCATGTTGTGACACTGACTGACGCTGAAATTTTTGGCCCACACAATACAGAAATCCACCCGCACACCTCCTCGCTGTGAGGCGGCAGCACCAGGCACTATTTAGCATCAGCCTCCAGTCGCCATCTCAGGTCGACTGGTGAATGCCATTACCTTTCCTTTCTTATTTGCATCAGCAGCGCGACCGTACGCCGACATGTCACAGGCCCAGACGTGTTGAATCTGTGGAATAAATAGTAATGTGGACTGTGCCGTGTGACTTGTAAACAGCCAATTACAGAAGGTCAGTGTTCATGTCGCTGTGAGCACCTCCTGCCCCCGCGCTGCTCCTCCACTCACTCCCAAACGCTCCATTTGCACCAGCGGCAGAGGCAGGAAGCAGCTGAAGATGGAGCGATAGACGTGGATGAAGTGGGAGCGCACGCACATGTGGGGCTCCAGGCGTCTCGGGAATATTGCATTTAAGTGGAACTAAAAACAGAACTAAACACTTTGTAACAGCATTTCGATTAGAGGAGCTGCCCGGGGTAGAACCAGAGGGACTGAAGAAGGCAGTTAGGGGGAAGGAGAGGCCGGGACTGGGTGTATAAGGAACACTGTGATCGGTCTGTGGTTGGTGTGTGCAGTGCCAAACGCCTGGCAGTAATCAGGGCAGTCCTGCGTGATGTCACGTAGTACTTGAAATAGCAGAGGCCACTGAAGACGGGCCACAAAGCTGCAAATGTACTTAGTCGGCACTAAAATCGCCAAAAATGCACAAGAACCCCGAGAGATATCATCACTTTCCCCGGAATGTCCCACACTATGGCATGAATCACCTCTATTTTGTATTTACTTCACTGCAGATGCTTTTATTACTCGAAAATAACTACTGTGAGCGAGGCGCCTCTTCACAGATCTGACCTGTACCTGGACTGGTGGCATCACCTGCCTGTCTCTAGAGTCTCCAGAGAGAAATTAGATTTAGGAAATGGAGTTTTTATATGTCCACCTGTTGCTCTTCTAGTGCTGTGGGCGTGAACTGAGTCACACTAAACAGTTTGATTAGAAATGAAAACAGGTCTTTTAAGGTCCAGTACATTATTTATGATTGTGCCCAGTGTAACTTGTGTTGTGTTTAAATTGAGCCACGTTAAAGTGGAAAACATCTGATGGTCTACGACTGGTTCTAACTGAACAACCAAGAACAAGTGTTGCTTGTTTTGGGCCACTTTAGTTTAGCTAAATCTTTTTTGCTGCAGAAGAACTTCAGAACAATACGACAAATGGCCTAATGTTAAAGACTTGGTGATTGTTTCTAAAGTGTCACGTTTAACATATATATTTTTTGTAATAGTGACACTTTGACCCATTTTGTTAACAAGTGTGTTATGTTCTGTCCAGGACCAGACCCAACAGTTTAGCTTTGACTACTTGGTGAGAAGTTATTCTTTGCTTTATACATGATCAGAGCAGTTTTATATTTTACTAAATCAAAGACTTTTTCCTTTAGAAACAGTGGATTTGAATGTTCTCTAAATTTGACATTGTGCACAAGTGGCGGGGCTCTTTTCTGTAATATAAAAGTGGCTTTGGAGCGACTCTATGGAGATGTGTGTGTAGAATCCCTCAGTCGTCCAGGTGGAATCCACGGCAAAGGAGAGAGTTTAATTTGTCAACTGGACAAAGTTTATTTGGTTGGATACGTTTCGCAGCTCATCCAAACTTCTTCAGTTCTGGGCAGAATGCCGGAGTGGAGCCTTAAATCTGCCTGTCGGGGGATTTCATGCCACACTGTGTGACATTTGAAGCAAAGCAATAAAATCTTCCTGGAGATAATGAGGCGAGGCACCGTACTGTGTAGATACTGTATGCCTAAATACTAACCTTTTTTAACCTACTGTATATCTAAACTTTAAACCATGTGCACCGCCAAACAGCTTGGCCAAAATGTAAGACATAAACACTTAAATCTATGAGAAAATAACTTAAAAGTAGTGACATTATCTCTCCATGCGGCAAGATATTTTTACTTGCCAAGTTCTCTTAAAATAAACGGCCTCTAGACTAAAATGAAGCACTCTCTGGTGAATGTTCATGGGCTGGAAATAAGTTTATGGAGTTTGAGATAAACATACTTGGAACCAGTTTAGAATCAGTGTTCATGACCTGATAATAAGTTCTCAGATGCCAATTTTTACTAAATTCTAGATAAACGTACGTAAAATCAGTCCCACGTGATAGTAGTTAGTAGTCAATCTTGTATCAAGCAAATCCGTATCACATTTATTGCCTAAATTTAAGATTTTCTGACTAGAAGAAACATATGTGACAATTTTTAAGATCATACAACCAGTTCAGAAGTAGTCAGTAGATATAATACATGTGAAAACAAGATGAATAACCTGAGAGAAGTTTAAAATCTTGGCCAGATCAGAGAAATGTGCAGTGTTGTTGATGTAATTATAAAGAATTTTCCTCATTTTCCACAGTCCTGGCTATGACGGTGGCAGATTCCCGTGCGCTGAGAGTGTTTACGGATTACAGTCCCCACAATGCGCTAAATAAGCTCCCACACACAGAGACAAACAGAGCCGGGGGGTTCGGGGCCGTTCAGATCCACAGACATCCAGTCGTGCATACATCACTCTGACGGTGACACGAGCAAACGCATCCGTACACCAGCGCGCATCAGCGTAAGCAATAAGACGGCGTATACATGCCGGGAGACACACGGCGGCATAAACGCCAACATGCATTATGCAAAGCCAGACAGAGAGGCCCAACCCAATTATGTATAGAGTATAGCAGCGGGAGCGGGGAGACCTGCCGAGACGCACACATCCTGAGTCATTTGTATTCTGAATCACAAACAGCGACTTAAGCGAGACGCCCCGTATGGAAAAAACAAACCCGGACACACCTCCACATCCAGGGGGCAGCAGAGTGTGAGACGCTTTAGTCACTCGTCATGGGCGCGACGAGTGCGAGCGGACGGGGCGCAGGGACAGATGTGAGCAGAGAGTTTGACTGATTCATCGATTGATTGCTTTGTTTTTATTTCGAGTTTGTGCCAAGAGCGAAACAATAATCAGACACATACGACATTAACATTAATAATCAGGCACATACTATATTAACATTAATAATCATGCAAACCTCATTTGCACAATCAGCATTTTCTTATAACGCAATAAAAGAGTGGAATAATCTTCCAACTGATTTAAAAAATCTAACAAACTATTCAACATTTACAGTAGAAGTGAAAAAGTGGCTGTGGAGCAGTCAGGCATGTGAACACTGAACAAAGCAGCTCCAGATGTTTCATTACATTCTGTGTAAATATTACTGTAAATATATAATTGTTGATGTGAAACTGTAACTTTAGTAAGTGTAAGATTCTTAACCTTTTACCGCTGAATGAAATAGGACTGAATTGTTGTATAATGGACAGCATACGAGTGCGAATGTGATAAAAATTTGAATCTAATGCTCAGGTATGAATGAGATGCCGTGTTTGTGTCAGACTGGTGCTGTGAAATACTGCTCTTATTGTTTATCTTAAATTATGTATTATTTACTCCTGTAAATTAGGGACTGCAGACGGAAACTAGCTATAATCTGGTGCAGAACATCTCTGTTTTTTTTTAAACTTAATGTATCTGTACATTGTCCCTTCAAATAAACACTAAACTAAACTAAACATACTACATTAACATTAATAATCATGCACATACTACATTAACATTAATAATAACAGAAAAGTACATTTCTCGAAAAGGAGCGGGAAGAAGAAAAACGTATATTATCCCGCCCCTGTTCATGACATACATTCTGTACTTTGATCACAAAACTTACGGCAAAATAAATGACATATTCTTCATACTTAATATAATTTTAGTCAAAGTGAATTTTATTGTCAGTTCCACCATGTAACAGAATGACACAGGGGGATCCGAATTGAGATTTCACCAAAAAAAGTGCAGTTAAAAGCTTGTTCATGTGATTATTATTATTATTATTCACCCTCCGACCATCACACACACACACACACACACACACACACACACACAGACACACAGACACACACACACACACACACACACACACACACACACACGCACACAGACACACACACACACAGACACACACACACACACACACACTCACACACACAGACACACACACAGACACACACAGACACAGACACACA
Source organism: Odontamblyopus lacepedii (assembly GCA_034769755.1). Classification (NCBI taxonomy): domain Eukaryota; kingdom Metazoa; phylum Chordata; class Actinopteri; order Gobiiformes; family Gobiidae; genus Odontamblyopus; species Odontamblyopus lacepedii. Next base: position 1,492,921 of record CM068349.1, read on the forward strand.
CACACACAGACACACCACTTTCACATCACATTGTGCACTGCTTCTGTTTTTTTCCTAACCCGTTCTAAGAGCAGAGGGTGTAATAGTTGTCGTGTTGTGTGTTTTCCCATAAAGCTCCAGTAAAAGTCCTAATAAAGTCAAACTAAACACCTTCCTGTCAAATATATGACCGTAAAGGGCTCTTATTACTGCAATTTTCTGTTAATGTCGTTTCCTCGTCACAAACTAGGGTTGTTCAAAAGCTCCGATACTGCACGTTTTTCGAGTATCGTACGAGCGAGTACTCCGATACCAAAACGCCGATCCGATACCGCCCTGTATTTCCCTGAATGAGGACCTGACGCTCAGAGCAGGTTAAACAGACTGTAGAGACTCTCTGGACACTTAAATCACACAATAACACACAATAATAACAGAAAAGACCTTTGTGTTGCCTCTTAGATCGTTGGTAAAATAACTCCAGCTCCTGAGAGTGCAGCCCGGCAACGGCACTGACTCGGACTCTGTTTGCTCTGCATAATTGTGCTTCAAGGATGAGCATCTTTGTGGTTCAGACTCTGTGGCAGAAAGTGACAAAGTAGAAAAGCAAAAGCACTTAAATCAGCACTACAGCAGTACATTTCACTAATGCTGTATTCATCAAGATTTATTTAATTTATTCTTGAGAGTTTTCATTAAAAATAGTCAGTTAGAATATTTATTTTTTAATAATAATAATGCATCAGTTTTATATAGCGCTTTTCTGGACACTCAAAGACGCGTTACAGAGCATTATTCATTCACTCCAGACCCGGTGGTGTAAACTACTATTGTAGCTACAGCTGCCCTGGGGCAGACTGACGGAAGCGAGGCTCCAATCTGCACCATCGGCCCCTCCGACCACCACCAACACGCACACACCACTTTCATACTAGGCAATGTGGGTGATGTGTCTTGCCTAAGGACACTACGACAGTTTTTTTTTGCAACTGGCCCCACTGTGGCCCCTGGAATTCCCAGTGGTCTCCCATCCAAGTACTAACCAGGCCAGGCCCTGCTTAGCTTCTGAGATCTGACGGGTTCAGGCTTTGACGAGCCGGTATGGCCGCACCTAGTCCTGTACTGTAACACAATTGAGTAGCCGCACACTGTGCAGTATTGGACTGGTGTTGTGGATTTTTTAATCTGAGAAGAATATAACTGAGAAAAGTTAAATCAAGTCTTAAATCAAAGAGTCTGGATTTATTAAAGCGATTGTGCCATAATTACAAAGAAGAATAGAAAACGCTCACAGGAGCTCCGTCTCTCCCTGATCCTGCCTGACAAAACAAAAACAGGTTCTTATACTCAGACGAACGTCATAAAATCAACATGAGGTAAAACATACGATAGTGTTGATCTGAACAGTTCTCAAAAGGAGACGATTTGTCTGGGTTAAACTGGGGCATCGATTAGATGAACTCAAGGGGACCAATAATTCTAAATGATGAGAATGAATAAAACAGCCTGTTGTTTTCACCCTGATAGAAAAGGACTGAACATAATGTCCTGCCTTAAGCCCAGACACAGCAGATCCACTGCAGGGACCATGAACACAGAGATACTTCAGCACTTTGTGAGTTATTACTTATATGAACCCAGTACATTCTTTAGCTTAACAAAGTAAGACATTTCCATCACATCACAGGGTGGAACAGAGCGTTTTGAGCTTTGGAGATGCACACAGAGTGATAATAAAGGCTTCACTCAAACGTGTGAATGAAACAAAACGCAACTCCAGGTCTGTTTCTGAGGATTTTGTGCAATATAACACTTTTTTTAAACTCAGTCTAAGGAACTATTATTATAAAAGATGTCGAAACCTTGCCTCATGTCACGTCCCATTCGTAGTCATAAGAATCCGACATGAAACCCATTCATTCTGGTTTCCGTCGTACCTTTCTGCAAGTCATGATAGCAGAGGTTAAAAAGCGATGTGCACTGCAGCCTCAAGTCCCGGGAAATTGGCTCTAACTGCACCAGGAGAATGAGGACGACTTGACCTCTGCGGCCTCGTTTCAGTGGAATAACGGCGCAGGCCTTCGCTCACCTCCAGCGCTAACATCCAATCAGCTGTGTGAACGAGCCGGCAGAGGGAAAGCGGCTAACAGGCCGGTGTGTGGACGGGAGGCTGATGACGAACCTTGAGATGCTGCTCCGTTTAAACCAGGAAAGTTCAAGGGGAAGTCGGTCGTTGTACTGAAGGAAGGTGGTCACTTTCAAATCATGTAACATTTCTGGGTCCACAAACTTGTCTCCACAGAGATGCCTCAAATGATCTACACTGTTATTGTATTGTAAGTTTTTTGAGCTTTCCATATTGTAACGTTCATCAAAAACATGCCTCTCTCTCTCCCCAGCTTTCCACAGATCTGACCTGTAACTTATTATGTTATCAGGTTATTTTTTCTGACCAAGAGTTAGCCTTTTAGCATATGTGTTTTTGATACCTGACAGTTTCTACAGCTCACTAGAAGTTTCCCTCAGAGTGATCACGTGATGTCGCTATGACGTGTTCGGTCAACTGGTTTAAATGGGTCATACTGCAGATGGCGCTGTTGTCCTGCCTCCACCGGTTGGAAGCACAGAGCATATAAAGAAGTGGACTAAGTGAGTGTGATGTCTCCACAGCATCAGCGCAGCTCAAATGAGGCTCACAATGCCACGGTTACAGGAGCGAATTTGGAGGCAGATCCATATTTGGAAAGGTGCTGATTGGACAGCGACACAAACGTATTTCCGTCTTTGGGAAGAAAACCCACACTTCAGCTGCTCTCGGCTTTTCTGTCATCTCGGTTTGTCGTTTCGCCGCCGACACAAACACGATCCAAACTTTTTCCGCAGTGGTTCTGATGATATTGAAGCAGCAGCTGGAGAATTCTGTCCTCACGCTTTCCGTCTGTGAGCTGAGGAGGAGAAGGGAAGAGTGTGGGAGAAGGAGGAAGAAGACAAACTGAGTGTGAGGCTGCCACACCTCAGCCCACTCCCACATCCCGCTCACAAATCCAAAGAGACGTGGAGGAAAGTCCCAAGAGACGACTGGAGGAGCCGGATCGTCCGGATCGAGTCAGAAGGACGAGCCAACGAGCTCCAACCACCGGGATTATTGTGAAGAAGAAGAAACGTTTACAGGATCCAGGAAGAAATTCATTCGGCTTTAAAATCAGAATAAATCTACTTACTTCAGGATTAAGTTTAATTCTGAATAATCATTTTCATTTATTGTCATGAGGAATTAAGTGTTTACATGGTCTTTTTTTTTAAAGCAGAATACATTTTTATTCAGAATAAAATTATTTTTATTTGGATTTCAAGCTCTCATGTAAACGTGGCAATAGTGGTGTCAGAAACGGTATTGAGTATCAAGTCCATTCCTTAGACTCGAAATCCAGTTTCACATGTTAGTGTTATAATAACTGGTGCACATTTAATTTGATGCCTCAGTGTTTTGCTGTGTGATAGAATATTTAGTGCCTCTCGACGTGGATGCAAACACATAGCAGTGTCAGAAATCTCCTGGGTCTTGTGTCTGTCCATTCCACATTACCTGCTAATATGGCAGCTGACGGCGAGCGAGCGATTGCGTTATTTCTCTGTTGATTTCCTGTCAGCGCAGACTGCAGTTTGACGCGGCCGCTCTTCTGATGAAATTGGATTGTGATCGTTTTAAACCTGCGCTCGCCGCACTACGCCGATCCCCCTAATGCTTTCTGTCTTCACGTTTTCTGTTCCAGTTCCTCCGCAGTTCGTGAAGAGGCCCTCGGACACGTACGCTCACGAGTCCATGGACATCGTCTTCGAGTGCGAGGTGAGCGGTTCTCCGGCCCCCACCGTCAAATGGGTGAAGAACGGAGACGCCGTTATCCCCAGCGACTACTTCAAGATCGTGGTGAGTGCTGCTTTTTTGGGCTTCGTGTATCCTCAGATCTTTACTTTCTTGGAAGTGTTAAGTAGCTTGAATTTGCACCTAAAAGAAAGATCGAAACGTCTTCTTTGATTCTAACAAATTCTGGTGTGACTGATCTGGCAGTAGGAGATTCATCGCAATCGAAATCACAATTTGAATGGGAATTTTTGAACTCCCCTAATTTCCTCGACAAACAACATCTTCTGTTTTATTCGACCTAAAAACGGCAAACTCTGTAGTTCAGATCTGTAGACACATGTTCTGAAATAGTCGTCTTGTCCAGTTCTTATTGCTTATTGCCTATTGCTTTGATATTTTCGCCAAATTGTTCAGCTCTCTCAGACAGTGTAAAAGCTTGCATTTCGTTATAAATGAGGACCTTACGGACTTCTAGAACATAAGAAAGGCCAGAAGATCAGCAATTATAGGTTTATTTACTTATTTAAGAGTCGAATGTAAGCAAAAACATCTAACTCACTAACTTTACAGTGTTATACTGTGTCACTCTTGCTGTATTATTTCTACTTATTTATAGGGGTGTAACGATATCCAAGTTTTATGATACGATATCATCACGGTCTGAACCTCACGGTACGATATTTATTGCGATATCGTGGAAAAGCTCACGATATTACGATATTCTACAGAATAACAAGACTGACTCTAAAATGCTTTGACCAGTCATTGGTGCAACATTTATTGTCATTAGGGATGGAACGAAATCCAAATCTCTCTGTACGATATTTTCACCATAAACATCTCACTGGACCAGATTTATTACAATATAAAACTGTGAATCTGCTCCTTTTTCCTCTAAAAATGCTTCACAGACTTAATCCACAGAATGAAGATGTAAAAGTGCTTAGAACAGTTATTTCTTCATGTCGTCTGCACTGAAACGGAGCAAAGGATCATGGTCTATGTAGTTCCCTCTGTTTTTTTTTTAGCTATTTCTGCATCAGAACTGTTCATTTAAGCAAAGAGACTTGGGATTCGATATATTGTGACGCTCCACGATATTATTGTGAGACCTTTGACGAGACGATATCACCAGATTTACGTTACTGTTACATCCCTACTTATTCAGACTTTATTATTACCATTTTTATATTTTTTATGTGATGTGTGAGCTACTGTGTCCAAGTAATTTCCCTTGTGGTTCAGTAAAGTTTGCCTAAAGCCCTATTTGCACAGGATTAGTTTTACCTGTGGATCTTTGGTGATTTGTAATAATTGCAGAGGACGCCTGAGATCTTAATCCCGTGGGAATGCTCCATGGCTGTAATTTGTTAAGTAAATATTCCGCCATAAATTACTCACTATATTTCGCCTGACGCAGACGTCCGTTGATAATATTGGTCCCGTGCGAATCTGCATATCAGTGTTTGTTGTTGTAATTGCGCCTTTTCAGTCTCCGTCTTTTCTTTTCGCATTCTTTTATCTTTCAATCTCAATCAGTGTCAGTGAAATAGAGTCATTTACAGACTTGGTGATGAATGTGGTCCAAGTAACACAGAGGTGGGGCAGTAATTTGCAAATTACCGTAAGTCCCCAGATCGTACTTATCCCACGTGAATAGAGCTTAAGTCTAAGGGTCGGTCACCTGCTTGTTTCCATGGAGATGCCATTGTTCTATCTTTCATTTATTCAATTACAGGTGGTTTTATAGCTCAAATACCCAGAAAAACAGACATTCTGACTGCGAACGGGGTCTCCTCTCCACAGATCTGACCTGTAACATGCTCTGGTTTGGTCGCCGTGAAGATGGAAAGGTTTAATGCCAAAGCGCTAACATCTCCATGGAGAAAAACATCTGATGAACCCAGAAAACCAGAAAAGTTACGCAATGCAGATTTAAATTTTGCAGGTCTATCAAAGCACAAACAAACTGCGGGTGTAAGAAACGAGTTTGCAGTTTGAACAGATGCATTTAGCACATCCCAAAGGCTGCAGTTTTTGAAGTGCCATAAATTCCTCCATAACAAAACACCCCTTCAGCCCTATTCGCATGGGAAAAGTAGAACCTGGGGACGTCTGGTAATTTGCAAATTCCCGCCCCACCTCTGTGTTACCTGCAGCACATTCACACGGGATCAGAGAAGTCTGTAAATTCCTCTATTTTACTGAAATTATGACCGGATATGTCGTAACATCACATCCGTTTCTATGCCTTTCGCGCTGCTAAGTAAGTAAATTAATAAAGTATACTCAAAAACTAATAATAAATGTTCCTTACCACTGCTACACGTGTCATCCAGGTCAACATCCTGTAGAATTGTCTCTCCTCTTGGATCTTTTGCCCTTTTTGTGGATCAGTTTCCATGTAGAGGCTGTGAGGCTGTGTTATAATTTGCCCCTAAAAAGCTCAAAACTGCTCATCAAAATTTCTACCACAGCCTCCATTACTCAAGCTGGAAAGAGATAGAAAATGTGCACAATATATATATAGAAAAGACCGCGGAAATAAAAGGAATAGACAGAAAAGACACAATTACAACAACAAACACTGAGATGCAGATTCACACAGGACGAGTTTTATCACCGGACGTCTGTGTTTGGTGAAATATCGTAGGTCATTTGCGGCGGAATTTTTACTTTACAAAGTACAGACGTGGAGCATTCGCACAGGATTAAGATCTCAGACGTCCTCCACAATTATTACAAACCACCAAAGGTCCACAGGTCAAACTGACCCTGTGTGAATGGGGCTTTAGTCTTATTCTGCATAAAAACTGCTCAACCTGTGGTTCAGATCTGTACAAACACCTCCTGAAATGAGGTTCGTGTGTTAGTTTGTCACTTCCTGTTTCAGTGTTATCTGTTTTTCTGGATGCTTTTAAAACGTGAACTTTGAACAGAATCCTATTAAATTGCAAATCTAATCACAATCGCGTGTCAGAAAAATTGCAATTAGAAAAGAGGAAATGTCAGACGAACTTTGCATTTTGAAAATCCATCAAAGCACAAACAGCCTCTGATTATTTCTCCAAACTAAAATATTGGAGTCATTTGTCACGAATTTAACAGAATGCATCCACATGATTAAACTGCGCTTTTATTTCTGTCATCTTTATGTTTTATTGCATTATTGCAGCCATAAAGCAAAAGTCTCAGTGTCTGCTGTATGAAACGACATGTGATCCAAATGAGGAACTTTCATTTCAGGTTTCCTTCACAGCTGGGGTCTAGTTTCCACTTGTTCTTTTACATTAATGAAAACCAACACCAAATTAACACTGGGGGAGTGAATGAACAGCTCATGAAGCGGTAAAGCCATTTGCAGCGTCCTGAAAAGTGCTCTGTAAGACTTAGAGAGTTCGAGATTCCAAAACTGACCACATTTTATATTCTAACGACCCACAGCCATGTTCAGGGATGGAGAATCATTCTGTTTTGTAGCATGGCTAAATAGCTGTAGAATAGCCGTGGGCAATTATTTTTTCTATGGGGCCACATGAGAAACAGAAAATACTGTGGAGAAAATGCTTAAGTCAGTTCTGCATAATATGAATTGTATTTCTCAGCAGTGAAGTTGCCTTACAAAAAATGGCATTTCTAATCAAATGTAGCAGTCCATTTTTGTTGAAAACCCTGCATTCTGCATCTACCTTTCTTTTTTTTTAGCATGAATGGACATTTGTGAGGCTAAAGTCGTCTGATCTGCTCGTGACAGCATCACGTAGACACCTTGATTTAAGTATTATGTCATTTTGTGCACCGCTAAAATAAAATAATGCAGCTAAAGTCCATGCGTGAGGTAACATTATAAAATATGTGTGTAAAATCCCTCAGTCGTGCAGGTAGAATCCACGGCAAAGGAGAAAATTCAATTTATCAACTGGACAAAAGTTTATTTCGTCAAATTGTATGAGATGTGAAACAGCTAAATAATCTTTTGTCCAGTTGACAAATTGAATTCTCTCCTTTTCCATGATAAAACATGTTTATTTTGCAATTCCAAATTAGATTAAACGGGCCGGTCAAAGGGTCGTCTGTGACCCGGGAGCTGTACAGTGCCCAGGTCTGCTGTGGAAGATGATCTAAAGTAAAGTGAACACTGAAAAGTAGGTCGTGGTATCATTCAAATACGAGCAATGAAACAGTGCCCTGCCTTTCCATAGATCTGACCAAAACGTGTCTTGCTGCAGTACAGATAAACTGTAAAAGCACAGACCTGCTGTGCATTAGCATTAGATCCTCCATGAAACAGGAAGCACATTGGTAGCATACTAGTTGTTTTTAGCTGTACTGTGGCAGAACCGCACTCTGGCCTCTGAAAGTGAAAAAAGCGTAAAACTGTTTTTTATAACTTGTGCTTAAGATTGTAAAAATCAGACACAGCACCTTTAAAGCAGACCTATTCTGCAAATTAACTTTCTCAAACTTTCTACCTTGTAATACTTGTTTCCCCCTCTGATTTCCCCTCTCAAAGTTGTATTTTGAGCATGTTTGAACAATCTTTATTCTCCTGTATTCAAGGCATCATTGCTCCAGTCAATACCCTCGGTACATTCACGCTGCCCTGGAGTTAAATCGTTCTCATTTGTCTTCATCAGCTCTTTGTTGTGATGACGTTCTTTTAAACAGAGATAGTTGATCCTGAGTGAAGTTCAACTTTTGCTGCAGCATTTACACTGCTCTTCTCAGTCTTTGTGCCTCAGTTAAAGGTCTCAGTTTTGTGCAGTTTAACAGGACGACTGGTCAGCAGATCTGTCACTAGTTTTAGATGAACATTGCCATTTGAAATCTCCAAATCATAACGTAAGGATCCACAGGAGTCACAGATTATAACTAAAGACACAAGCCAATATGTCCTATTTAATTACCCCAGCCTCGTCTTTCACACAGCTAACTCTGCACACCTGGTTTCCCCTCCACAGAAGGAGCACAACCTGCAGGTGCTCGGTCTGGTCAAGTCGGACGAGGGTTTCTACCAGTGTTTGGCGGAGAACGACGCGGGGAACATCCAGTCCAGCGCTCAGCTCGTCATCCTGGACCATGGTAGGTGACCTCCTTTACCTCCGAAACGTATTCACCGAAGCCAAAGCGACGCCCCGTGCTCCTGCCAGCTGCTGCAGACTGTAGATTTCAACACTTGTACATTTGACACAGTCTCTCCCCGGGCTTTTAAAAGGAGGTAGATATACGAGGTCTTCTGTTCGCTCTCTCACTGGTCTTATTGCTTATTTATCGACTGGGAACCCAGCAGAATGTATCATAGTTCACATCTGTACCCATAAGTGACTGGTTAGTGAAAAGAGTTTGGAAATGTCTTTGTCAGATTAAATTAAAGTGGAACTAAACCCTAAATCCACTTTTTCCCTACTATACATGTACATGGTGGTTTACTAGACTTATTTTTCAGCTCCTAGTCATTTTTTGCCAACTTTAGCCCTAGCTAACTGTGTAAATTTGCTTCAATCTAACTTTGTGCTGCTTCAGTGGCCTCTGCAATTTCCAGTAGTTGTTGACATCACGAAAGACTGATTAGAACCAGGAGTTTCTGACTCCAAACACCGAGCTGCAGCGGCTGCTCCATTTTCTTTAACACACAGACTTTGGGCAAGTACGTGTCAGTAAAACAGCCTCTATAGAACCTTTTAGGGCGGAAGTGATAAAAAAAAATGCAGTGCAACAGAAGTGGCGTTGTTCCCTGTTCATTCTGATTCATTCAGACAGAAGAAGATGGACATAAAAAACATTTCCAGCACCAAAATGTCTGGTTGTTCTGTGTGTGTTTGTCAGAATCAATATTCTACCACCGGACTAAAGTTTAAAAGTTTTACTCACTGATCGCACGAGGATCTGGCAGTCGGACACCATTTGTCAAACTCGGCTTGTTGAGGAAATATTCTTGATCTTTTGCCGATAATCCTTTCACAGAGCTCGACAAACTGCTGAGTTCTGTACTTCTGTTGCCAAAATGCACAACCGAGTCTGCGTCATCACTGTTTACTCACACTAAAGAGTTTATGGATCAGTTTGACTGAAAAAATCTCATGCCACAAATGAAGTTTGTTCTAAGTGTGGTTATTATAGCAACTTCAGAGCTTGTGCCAAAGTATCTGGGCATAGACTCTTGGAAAAACAGCTAAATCAGGCAATTACAAGTGTAAAGGCTCATATTTAGTTATTTTAATTATAAATGAGACAGGACATTACTGACATCCAGGCACTGGAACTACCAGGAAATCCTCACTTATGGATTTATTTACTCAAAGGCGAGGTCTATGAATGCAAAAAGTCAAACATCAACTAACTTGTTTTTGAGATCCACCAAAGTAAAGATATGTCTTGGTGTTTTTATACATATATATTTATTTCAGTGATGCATGTGAAACGAAGGAGCTGATTGGTCCCCCACATACAGTATCTCCCACCTTCTCTCACTGATCCTGCAGAAATCGACGCTGTTTTTCAGTCTCCGGTGATAGTTTTTTCCTTGAAAGCAGACATTTCCTTTTACACAAACTGCCGTGCATGTCAGTGATTGAATAGTCCACCTGTCAATCACGCTCATCTGAACCAACTCACCGGTGATCAGAGTCAGGACTTCGTAAAGTATTGGAGAAATGTGTGTGTCCTGCAGCCCGGACACTCAAAGTACAAATGGCGCACTCTTGATTAGTGTTCAGAACCAAAACATTAGACTAATTTGACCTCCCGCTTCCCTGGGCAGACCTCTTAAAGGGGGCAGTTGTACTGGGCCGGCTGCACCTCCTCTCCGGTCTTATTCCTTATTTATAGCCCCTCACTTCGCTGACTTGTACGGCGATTGGTGAACAGTGAAATGAACCCGGTGGGATCTTGTTAAAGCAGAGGTGGCTGGGAGCGAACACCGACGCACCGTCCATTACACGTGCCCCGGCGCTGGAGTGTTCGCAGGTCTTTGAACGCAGCTCCGCACAATACGGCAGCTTTGATGTGAGACCTGAAGAGATGTAAACTGTAACTGTCCTATTCTCAAACAGAGCGTAACGCAATGTATACTGAGAGTGAAGGGCGGAGGGCGGAGGGGCAGGAAACTGTACTTCAGTATTTTCTGTGTACATGGGGATGGAGCTGTAGCAGTAGAGCAGTAATCCGTTTATTGAAGTAATTGAAAGGAGTGACAGTATTACGGTACTTACTTAAGAGGTAGGTACAGTGATTAGCAGCAGAAGTACAATAGTAGTAGTTTTTGTAGTAGTTGTAGTTGCAGTTGTAATAGTTGTAGTTGCTGTAGTTGTAGTAGTGTAGTTGTTCCAGTTGTAGTAGATGTTGTTGTTGTAGTTGTAGTAGTTGTAGTAGTATTTGCAGTTGTTGCAGTAGCAGTTTCAGTAGTTCATGTAGTTGCAGTATTTATAATTGCTGTCATTGCAGTAGTTGAAGTAGTTGTTGGAGTAGTATTTGTTGTAGTTGAAGTAGTTGTTGGAGTAGTATTTGTTGTAGTTGAAGTAGTTGTTGGAGTTGTTGTGGTTATTACACGAGCTGTTGAAGTAGAAGTAACAAATGCAGTTCTGCAGTATTTGCTTTAGTAGTACAGAGGCAGTGATTATACTATGTAGTAGTATCCAGCACTGGTATGAGCCGTGGCAGCAGTAGTACTCCATAATTACTGTACATAGTTGTGTATTGTAATATTTAGCTACAACTTGGCTTAATTACGAGTACAAATTTGACTCAACACCTAATACATCTTCATGAGTAACAGTATTTTGAAGTACTATTGTCTGGCTCAAACCCTCGTGTACTTTCCGCTCTGCAGTTTCTTGTCCTCTCATTTTCCTCTCACAATTGAGTCGATACCCGGCAGAGAAAAACAAACGCCCGTCTGCAGCTAACAGGCGTGGCGCGGCGGCGGAACTAAGTGCTCCTCCGGTGCAGCAGATGGCGAGGCGACGCTTCCCGACGCCTCCAGGTGAAGTAACTGTGCTTTTATCGCCTTTGATCACTGCCGCGCCGACTCTTAACGCCGGCATAAGTTTAATTTAAGATGATTTGAACAGCCATAATCATAGTTTCACCCCAGGGCGCGTCCAAAAGAACAAAAACAACATGAAATTTACAACGCGGAGACTGTTGCAGTGTCGCCGAAATGTGCGGAAATGTACCAAATGGTCGGAGTTGTTAAAAGGAACACTTGAAGAAGAGTACAGATAAAAAAAATATTACTCAAGCAGAAGTGCAAAGTAGTGGTCCAAAAAATGACTCAAATAAGAGTAAAAATGTATATTCATAAATTATAATTTAGTAGAGTCACTTTGAGTGTCCAGAAGTAACATTTGCTTTACACATTTTCGGGTACAGTAGCCAAAAATTATACTTGAGTAAGAATATCAATACTTCATAACATTACTCAAGTATTTTAAAAAGTATTTGGTGAAACTGAACCTTGATTGATTTTATTCGCTCATGTTCAACTGAGTAAGATAAACAATATGACGACAGTATCATCTTGACCGAACAGGTAAAGGCAGAAGTAAAACTTACTTATGATGTCAAACCTATTTACAAAATGGCCGCCACACACTGCAGGGGAATTTGCCCGATTTTGACTGACGATTTTGCGTGACTCGACTTTTTGTCTTCATGTGGGATTTTGAAGCCGCCGCTCCTCATGTGTGGAGTCAGTGTCAGATCAGAACCACCGAACATCAGCAACGCGACGGAAACAAACGATAAAACAGAGTCAGGGGCAGAGGAGCGACGGACACAGAGACGCAACAAACAAACTCAGGATTTAGCGAAAATAATAAAGACTTTACTCCTCACCTGTCGTAAAGTTGTAAATTTAAAGTGCAGCGTCTCATCCACATTATCCATAGAACTTGTCCTCCACAAATAATGACTCCAGTCCACAAAAACGGCGCTATTAATCCAGTTTGAGGTGTTCCTTAAAAGTAAAAAGTCTGGACAGTTCCTCGCGTGTATCTGTTTCCATCCATCCATTACTGTTACTATCGTTAGTAACTTTTAACTATTAACTTATTTATTTTATTGCAAATGTATTTATTCATGTAGGTTTTTTAAATTGGTTTCTTAGATTTGTGTTTCTTGTTTAATGTTTATGCTACTTGAATTTCTTCTTATGGGGATGAATAAAGTATATCTATCCATCCACCCATCCACACAGCGCACGGATCGAGGTGAAGCTGCAGATCAGCCACAGTGACTCTACTTCCTGTGGACTTTATCTCTTCTTTTCTGCTTTAAAAATCCTGTATCGGAAGTATTGCTCCACATTTCACACATAATAATCCCACAGTTTGGACTTGTGTCTAAACTGTAAGTGCAGAGTCTGATCTTTGAGCACTTCAGAGTCTCAGAGCGAGTGGTTTTACTGTAGACAGGAAACAGCTGAGGCCATCACAGCCTCACAGCTTTAGATCCTGTGCTCCACACACAGATCCTGCTGCAGATTTTAAGCCTCATAAGATTCTCCTCATGATGGTGGTGGACACTTTTTGTTGCACTTTTAAAAAATCGCTTAAGACCAAAAAATCCTGTAGTGTGTAGCGGCCTTAACTCACTGTGGGAAGAGGAACAACAGCTTTTACTCAAGTAAGAGTACTGTTACTTCAGTAAACACTCAAGTAGGAGTAAAAGTATGCTGCTAGAAAAGTTCTCCTTAAAAGCTGAAGTGAAATAGTCCCAACCTCTGCAGCTGACGAAAACAACCCCAAATTATGCGCAAATATTACAAAACTGCAGAGCAATCAAGTCACTGTTTACACTAAATGTTTTTAAAAGACGCAATTTGTAATCAAGTGCCCCGAGCAGGTGGCTAATCAGGGAGCGCAACGGGCCCCCGGCTGTGTCAGGGGCCCCTCCATCGCAGCGCTGCCCGGTCAGATCTAATGACGACCCGCTGCTCTCCGCGGCTCTGGTCCGGCCCCGTGGAGGAGATAAGGAGCCTCCACTGGCCCCGGGTGAAGCGAGACAGACGCAGAGATGTGGCGGCGGAGTTAATCAGATTAGGCCGCACCAAACAGTTGTTGGTTTTGAAGAGCTTGGCAAAGGCCCAGAGCGTAATCAGGTTTTAATCATTCAGCTTTTGTGAATGTGAAAACAAGCATAATGGGGCGGCCGTGATTACCCAGTGCGCTTAAGCTCCTTGACTTTTTCACTGCTCGATTTTATTTGGACAAAACAATATTTCGTTTGACTTGTTCTCTGTGTTTGGTTGTTCAAGGTTAGATTTGACAACTAAATGTATTTTGTATTTTTGTTGACCTTTATTTAGCCATGTTGAATAAAAAAAATATGTATTGATTTCCTTCCCAAGGGCAACCTGAGCCAAATGGGCATTTAAAGGGCCCATGTTACACTATTTCTGATCGATTAGAATGTTGTTTCCTCGCGAACAGACATGGAGGTGTGTTTTATTTCATTCATACATGTTATAGCACAAAACCTGCATATTTACACTGAATTTTTCTCTCAAACGGAAAACTGTCACACACCTTCACTAGGATCATTTGGATGATTTCAGACATGGAATTACCCATCTCTATTGAACTAAAGGTAAAAAGTAGAAAAAATAGGTAGAAATAGAAAAAAACACACACACAAACACACTGCCAGTGCACAATATGTACAACAAAACCAGCCCAGTAATGTTCAGAGAGTTCAAATGAAAAATCAGTCTGTTGAAGTTTGAGGCCTCTGCTTCAAATTATCTATACATTTTTTTTGTAAATTTATCTCACTAATCTGACAAATTGTACTGAATCTCTTCAAGATACAAACAAGACATCATATCGTTTAACATTTAGGGAAACAGGAAGCTGTTCTGCCCTACAGAAACCTTAACTCCAGAGTGTGAAACTGAGAAAAATGTATTTATTTATTTATAAGGTAAGTCCCTTGAGATGTAACATGTCGTTTCCAAGGGGGTCCTAAATACGTTAACAAAATACACAGCATTTACAGAAAAAATAGAACAAATCAAAACAAGAAAACAAACGACAAACACAACACACAGTCAACATTCAAACTACAGGATCCTAAGAAATCCAGACTTCTCTCTGTATTTTTGTTCTGGTTTTGGGTGTTATAATTGTCATAACCGTTTATTTTCTCCTTAAACCTGTGAAATTGGCTCACGATGTTTATTCACATGATAAAGGAGGTCTCAAGAGCAACTGCTACTCAAATACCCCCAAAATGATTTTAACTTATTTATGACCAAACATGATGTTACAGCGTTCTGTCTTTGCAATAATCATGCCAAACACACTGGTTTGCTGAATTGCCTTGGAGTGTGTCAGTGTTTGAGTAAAAAGCAGCTGTTAACTTGAAAACGACCACTTCATGACATCACAAGTATCAGACTCAGCACAGGACACCCAAATGCGTGGCTTCAACAAAGTGGTTTATTTCCATGACACAAAAAATGCTGCACGGGGAAAAAGACAATCTGCACGGGGAAAAAGCACGGGGAAAAAGCACGGGGAAAAAGCACGGGGAAAAAGAAAAGACAATCTGAACAAAAGACACAGGGGAAGACTCCGACTATATATACTAAAGGGTGGGGAAACAAATGAGACACAGGTGTAACACATTAGGGGTGGAGCAAGCAATCACACAGGAGGGGCGAGCAGGCAATCACACACGAGGGGAGGAGCAGGCAGACACACACGAGGGGAGGGGGAACACAAACACCAAACCCTGACAGTACTCCTCAATGGACGGCTCCCAGACGTCCCAAACAACAACACAAACACGGGAGGGTGGAGGGGGCCTGGACGGAGGGACACAGGGAAACTGGCACCCAGGATGGAGAGGAGCGACCAGCAGCAGCCCAGGAAGGGACACAGCCACCCCGGACGGAAACGAGTGTCTAGCAGCGGCCGAAGAAGGGATACGGCCACCCCAGACGGAGACAAGTGTCCAGCGGCAGCCCAGGAAGGGAGTTGACCACCCCAGACGAAGAACAGTGTCCAGCGATGGTCCAAGAAGGGAGTTGACCACCCCAGACGGAGAACAGTGTCCAGCGATGGTCCAGGAAGGGAGTTGGCCACCCCAGACGGAGAACAGTGTCCAGCGGTGGTCCAGGAAGGGAGTTGGCCACCCCAGACGGAGAACAGTGTCCAGCGGTGGTCCAGGAAGGGGATCTACCACCCCAGACGGAGAACAGTGTCCAGCGATGGTCCAAAAAGGGAATCTACCACCCTGGACGGAGAACAATGTCCAGCGATGGTCCAAAAGGTGGAATCTACCACCCTGGACGGAGAACAATGTCCAGCGATGGTCCGTGGGGGAATCTCCCACCCTGTACGGAGAACTATGTCCTGCGCTGGTCCATTAAGGGAGTTTACCACCCTGGACGGAGAACAATGTCCAGCGATGGTCCAAAAAGGGAATCTACCACCCTGGACGGAGAACAATGTCCAGCGATGGTCCAAAAAGGGAATCTACCACCCTGGACGGAGAACAATGTCCAGCGATGGTCCAAAAAGGGAATCTACCACCCTGGACGGAGAACAATGTCCAGCGATGGTCCAAAAAGGGAATCTACCACCCTGGACGGAGAACAATGTCCAGCGATGGTCCAAAAAGGGAATCTACCACCCTGGACGGAGAACAATGTCCAGCGATGGTCCAAAAAGGGAATCTACCACCCTGGACGGAGAACAATGTCCAGCGATGGTCCAAAAAGGGAATCTACCACCCTGGACGGAGAACAATGTCCAGCGATGGTCCAAAAAAGGGAATCTACCACCCTGGACGGGGAACAATGTCCAGCGATGGTCCAAAAAGGGAATCTACCACCCTGGACGGAGAACAATGTCCAGCGATGGTCCAAAAAGGGAGTTGGCCACCCCAGACGGAGAACAGTGTCCAGCGGTGGTCCAGGAAGGGAATCTACCACCCTGGACGGAGAACAGTGTCCAGCGGTGGTCCAAGAAGGGAATTTACCACCCTGGACGGAGAACAATGTCCAGCGGTGGTCCAGGAAGGGAGTTGGCCACCCCAGACGGAGAACAGTGTCCAGCGGTGGTCCAGGAAGGGAGTTGGCCACCCCAGACGGAGAACAGTGTCCAGCGGCGGCCCAGGAAGGGAGTTGACTGGTGAAGGCAGAAATCATTGACTCCTGGCGATCTGCCATCTCCTTAAGATCACGGCGTATTAGTCCTAGTTGTTCCTCTTGTTGGAAAATTCTCTGTCCTTGGGCTTGGATAGCAGTGCGAACAGGATCAGAAGGAACAGGTGGATTCGAGCCCGCTGGGTTCATCTTGGTCAGATTGTGCTATCAGACTCAGCACAGGACACCCAAATGCGTGGCTTCAACAAAGTGGTTTATTTCCATGACACAAAAAATGCTGCACGGGGAAAAAGACAATCTGCACGGGGAAAAAGCACGGGGAAAAAGCACGGGGAAAAAGAAAAGACAATCTGAACAAAAGACACAGGGGAAGACTCCGACTATATATACTAAAGGGTGGGGAAACAAATGAGACACAGGTGTAACACATTAGGGGTGGAGCAAGCAATCACACAGGAGGGGCGAGCAGGCAATCACACACGAGGGGAGGAGCAGGCAGACACACACGAGGGGAGGGGGAACACAAACACCAAACCCTGACAACAAGTTGTAACAGAGCGTTTCAAGCTTAGCAGATGCCGCCAGACTAATAATAAAGAGTTACACAAACATGTGACTGAAACAAAACTCCAGGTCTGTTTTTGACGAGGTAACGACTTTCTAACACAGTTTAAAGCTCACAAGAGTCATTTTTGCATCTTATAGTTCCATTAAATGTTCCAGTCCGAGTCTGGATCCGTCTCCGCTCATCCGTCTTTTAAATGGGCGAAAACGGTGACAAAAAATGTTAGTCAACTCCACAAAATTACCTCTGGCTGACTGAATGAACAATGCATGAAATTGTAAAGTCATTTGGAGTGTCTGCAAAAGCGCTGTGCAAGACGTACGCCGTCGTGAGTTTGCGTCTCTGTTCCGCAAAGCCGAGAAGAGAGTGATAAAACTGTCACCGGGATGTGGTAAAATGCTTGTGCCTGCGCGCTGCGTCTCTGTGCAGTTTAAAAGTCTAAGTAATATTGAGCGAAACATGAGGCGTTTGAAAGCTGCGGTGATGGAGCGTCACATCCATCTGTAAACCCGGTGACTGATGTGTCCACTCAGCGAGTTTCTACGACGCAACGGAGGCTGAGTGGACAGGACGCTACGGGCTGGGCCACTACGCTCGTCTTTGTGGAGGAAACAGGAGTAAACACTAAGAAGGTGATTCAAGGTGAACCGTGTAACTTTTCTGGCGAAGGGTTCATCAAATACTTTACTCCATGGAGATGTTATAACTTTGCCTGGAATGTTTCACAGTTGCCACGTTCACATGAGAGCTTTAAATCCGAATACAAGTAATTTAGTTCGGAATAAAAATGAATTCTGCTTTAAAACGACCATGGAAGTGGGTGGTTTATTTTCAAGTTGAATGAATTTCTTCCTGGATCCTGTAAACGTTTCTTCTTCTTCAAAATAATCCCGGTGGTCGGTGCTCGTTGGCTCGTCCTTCTGACTCGATCCGGACGATCCGGCTCCTCCAGTCGTCTCTTGGGACTTTCCTCCACGTCTCTTTGGATTTGTGAGCGGGATGTGGGAGTGGGCTGAGGTGTGGCAGCCTCACACTCAGTTTGTCTTCTTCCTCCTTCTCCCACACTCTTCCCTTCTCCTCCTCAGCTCACAGACGGAAAGCGTGAGGAGAGAATTCTCCAGCTGCTGCTTCATTATCATCAGAACCACTGCGGAAAAAGTTTGGATCGTGTTTGTGTCGGCGGCGAAACGACAAACCGAGATGACAGAAAAGCCGGGAGCAGCTGAAGTGTGGGTTTTCTTCCCAAAGACGGAAATACGTTTGTGTCGCTGTCCAATCAGAACCGTCCCCACCCCCAGACGCTGAGCCCAGTTAAATAAAGATGATTTAACGTGTTTTCCATGGAAACCTCAATTCAGAATTATTATTTCCATGTAAACTTGAAGGAGAATATTTGAATTTCCAACTATTTAATTCAAAACAATTAAAAAAACCTCATGGTCATTGTGGTATTAAACCTTTCTATCTTCATGGAGACCAAACAAGACCAAGTTAGAGGTCAGATCTGTGGAGAGGCGATCCCACTCACAGTCAGAATACCTGTTTTTCTAAGGATTTGTGAGCTATAAAAGCATCTGTAATTAAGTACATGTAAAGTAAAGTTGTTCACACTGTGGAACATTCCAGGCAGAGCAATGACATCTCCATAGAAACAAGCAGGTGACGGACCCCCAACCAAAAAGTGACATAGATTAATAATTATTATGGTGATGTTATGGTACGTTTTTATGATCTGGTCATTATAATCGGCACAGACCGTTTCAGCATCGCCGCATTTCTAATATTTAAAATGGAGGCTTATGTTGAACCCTTATCTGAGACAAACTCTTTGCAGAAATGATAACTTGTTAAAAAGTCGGTTAAATGCTTTCGCTGAACTTAAATTCTGCTGAAATCTGCAGTATTTTTCAGTCCTCGGTTCTGAATTTCTTCTTTTTTTTGTTTGTGCCCTTAAGAACTCTGGGAGATAAGATGCAGGAGCCGAGACTCCTGCATCCAGAAAGAAAATGGAGTTGGCTGGCTGGGCGGTTCTAATACTTTGCAGAAACCTCACGCAGCATTTGTCTTTATCGAGGAACGTTCAGCAGGTGGTGACACAATGCACCCTTTAGCAAACACTGTCCAGAAAGTTTTAATCTCAAGAAAAAATGTATGGGCCCTTTTAAATGTCATCAGAATGCTCATGGTTTTCTGACATAACAAAAAATAGGCAACAAATCTTAATTACTTTGCTTCTCTGTTAAGAAGGATGGAAAAAATACAGTTTTCTAAAATAGTATTTGGGCTTCACAAAAAGTATAATTTATGATGAAATGTGGAATATATCTGTAGATGAAGTGGGAAAACTGTTGTGGGCTCAACATTTCTGTGAGGATTTGTCGAAAATATGGCCTTTGTAAAACACAGTTCTAAGTGTTTTTAAACTGGGCTCTGATATTCACATGTGTCTGAGTGGTTTTCATTTTCAAAATTGTCCTTGATCTTTCATAATTTGTGATATTCTGAAATTAATTCTAGTTTTCCCATTAAAATCGCATTAAGTCCCGCTTCATTTTTGCCTCCAGCTCCCTCCGTTCTGGAATCTACACTGTTTTTGTTTACAGTTTTTCAACGCATCCATTAACTAAGGTGAATAACTGACTGAGAAACTGCACGAATCGGCTCAACTTGAGTTCCAACTGAACCAGCCAATCTGTGTATTATTCGTTCATTCGTTTATCAATATAAAACCAAAAATAAGTAAATGAAAAAGCAACTGTTTGTTCATTATTTGTCTCCAAAACCAAAATGAAAAAACAGATACGGGAGGAGGTGCATATGGTCTATGGATTCACACAGCGTAACCATCGATACGTAAACCACAACTGTAAAAAGACGTCTGCTACACATCAATTATCAGTTTTAAGTGGCTTTAAAAAAACATTTTAAAGAACTCAGCTCGATTTTTGTGCAAAATTAAAGAAACGCATAGGCTAATTCCGCTTCACGCTGACAGTTCTGCGTTTTCCGTCCGTTTTCCGCGATCGTGGAAAATCATTGGTCCTACTTACAGCAGCACTCACCTTATGCACTGATGACAGGAGCAGTTTGTCTTTTACACCGGAGTTGGTGTTGAAAACAGAATCTTCTCACCGACATTTCCGAGGATCTTAATACCGAACTGTTGCAGCGTGTTAAATCTCAGCGTTTTTCCGTCCTCAAAACGCTGTTTAATCATATGATAATGATCCTCAAGTCCAGCTGCCGTTAGCTTTGTTTTGCGCCCTCTGCTCGTCTTATACGTGTGTCTATGCTCCGAGTAAAGGTTCATTTCCGGTTTACGCAACTTGCTCAACGATTAAAATCGGACAAAACGGGAAACAGATGTTATCCGTTTTTTCCATTTTGGTTTTGGAGACAAATAATGAAAAAACCAGTTGTTTTTCCTGTTTCTTATTTTAGGTTTTATATTGAAAAACGAATGAACGAATGACACACGGATTCCAGCGCTTTCTGATCAGATTGTGTTAGAACAAAGCTCACATTAAAGTCTAACCAGTCACAGACAGAGCAGTGCTTAAAGCTAGCGTCACACCCCCAGGTAATGTGGACGACATCAGCTGCAAAGTCTCAATAACTCGCATCAACTACGACGTCAAAATGGTTTTAACTGTCGCAGCTGAAGTGGCAAATCTTAGCCAAATTAGAATCCATGAGGTAAACAATTTCCGTGTCTTGCAGAATGGAAAAAATGAGACTTTTAGACCAAATTCATTTCACTCAATTAGTTACATTTTCAAGCCAAATCAACTTAAATACATTTCTCTTGTGCCCAATTGATTTGCTGTTCTGTGAAAGAGAATGAGCTTTTGAAATAGTCTCATTGTCCTCGACCGTTAGCGCCTGTGATACGGACTCAATTGAACCTTGTTAGTTTCCCGCTCGCTCCGCTGCCTGTTTGATGGTTCTGCGGCCCCTGCTGTGAGGAGACATCTGCCTCCTCTTCCTCCTCTTCCTCCTCGCACCTGCGCTCGCATCATACGCAGGAAAAGCCGGCGTACAGTGAAGATTAGCCCTCTTATGGAAGTAACATCGCAGCTGGCTCCTGCTGCCGGATCACAATTTGTCTGAAGCTTTGTCCCCGTGGTGTCTGCGTGTTTACAGATATAAGCGTTCTGTTGTGCACCAGAGCAGCGAGGCCCACAGACTTAGTACAGCGCATCCCGGGACGTTCTTTTAAGCAACTTCAGCTCTTTTGTAAAGGAATATGTCAAATGTTCTAAAGAAGACATTGAGTGCGTTTACCTGCACATCAGTATCTCGGTTATGATCAGTTTTTTGAGTATCCTGGTTATAAGAACCCGGGATACTGTAGCTGGGATATTCAGATAGTAACTTGGATACTGTGTCATGTATACACAGAATCCCGGTTACTGCAACATAAAGTGGAGTGTGCATCACTTTTCAGTCTTTTCGCCACGATAGCCAACATAAATAAAGTGACCAACATAAATAAAGTGACCAACATAAATAAAGTGAGTGAAATGACTGTGAAATAAAGAGCTGCGCTAAACCTGCACACGTACCGTATTTTTCGGACTATAAGTCGCACTTTTTTTCAGGGTTTGGGTGGTTCCTGCGACTTATCCTCAGGTGCGACTTATATATCACATTTTTCACACTGACAATCCATAGACCAAATATATGAATCGTACAAAAAAAAACAACAAAAAAAACCAGATCATCCGTTTTTTCATTTTGATTTTAGAGACAAATAATAAAGAAAAGTTTCAGCACTTACAGTTTATGCAAATGAGCCATGCGGTTTTAAGTTTGGATTCTGTAAAACGTAAAAAAATGTGCACAAAGCTTAATCATATTATCAAACGGGCTGATGTGGCTTATAGTGGTTCTGGTTTATATGTTGTAAAGTTGAGTTTATTTAGAAGATTTGAATGAATAATCTGCTGCAGTGTGTTTGATGTGCAGTGGATTGTGGGATGCCTCGACCTCCTGAGCGTCCTATGCTGAAGGAGTTCATGTTTGTTTGTATTTTTTGTGGTAAATATATAATTTTTGCGCTTGTGCATTTGTGAAATTATGTCAAGAAACGGGGACACTACACTTGCTCATGTTCACGGGGATATGAGGATCCTGGTTTCTCAGAGCACATGTATAACAGAATCCCCAATACCGCCATAACTGGGAGAGTGATGTGCATGTAAACGCACTCACTGAAGCTTTTACACACCACAACAAATGAATTCTCATAATATCCGAGTTCAACACGGTGATTGGACCCATGGTTCAAGCACCAGTCACAGAGCGTCATCGTGACTGGGGTGGAAGCCCAGGGTGAAGTGGCCAAATGAGCCAAGACAAGACTGACAGATGTTCTTCAGCCTAGTTTAGCTGAAATATGGACTTTATTGAAAAACAGCAGATGGAGGCAGATGTCTGTGCTTTTCTCTCCACTCAGTGTACAAAAGTTTGATTCTGTTGTGACGATTTGATCAGCTGCAAATATTCACCATGGTTTTACGCCTTTTTCCCCAATCACTAGAGAGTCTGAGTGCTACAGTTGTGTGACATTAGTCATATATGCATAAGTAAAATGTAAAATGCCTGTGGATGGAAAGCCATCAGATGGCACAAGGACCATAGTGGCTGTCGGAGTAACCAAAGCTGTGCCTACAGTATTATCTTATCACCACAGACTGGAGTGAATGAGTCATGAATAATAATGCCTAGAGTGTAGCACTTTGAGAGGTTCAGACGAGGTGAAAGCTGCTGTTGTTATAATTTACAACACGAATTCTTACAATTTAGGAACGAAACAGAAAATACAGGATTATCCAAACATCTGAAAACAAACAGAGAAATAAAATACTCCTGAGTATATACCATGGTTCAAAACTGAACTGTGAGTGAGACATTTACTTGTTGTCCTGTTGCTCCTCGCGTCATGGCTCCAGTGTGAGGCAGTGCAGATGTCTGTATGTGTCTTTATGGGCCTGTCCAGACCGAACCATTACGCCCAGTGTTTATTCGTGATAGCAGACTGCAATTACACAGCCACAGGAAATGGGTCATGTGTGTTTTTCCTGATGTTTGAAGTGGCACGCGCTCAGACGGAGGGTTTCTGCTGTTGTCATCTGAGAATGCTCACTACAAAGACTATGGAGAGAGGGAGAGGGGGAGGAAAGAGCTGGCTGCTTCTATTTAAAGTGGCAACACTCAGGCCTCACAGCAAGAAGGTTGCGGGTTCAATCCCCGGGTCACCCGGGCCTTTCTGTGTGGAGTTTGCATGTTGCATGTTTGCATGTTCTTCCCGTGTCTGGATGGGTTTCCTCCGGGTGCTCCGGTTTCCCCCATCAACCTAAAACATGCAGCACCTGAACTAACATCAAGGACCATGTTGTCCACCCTCCTGTGGGCTCCACCTGCAGAGGGGTTCATAGGGGGGGTCAGGTGCTATGAGGATAGGGCAGCAAACTGCCCCCGCGACCCAGCCGGATTAGGCGGGAGAAGATGGATGACAAGTTCAACTACTCATTTCACTTAACCCCCAGAAGCCCAAATATAGAAGAAAGTGCCACATATTTTTTCAAACTTTTAGATGTTTTTCTAGGAAGCATCTAATGCAGAAATTCTTTTTTAAGTTTGACATTTTAGTAACGTTTTGGGGGAATGTTGTAAAATTGCATCGTTGGGCCTGTCGGGCAGCAGAATTTCACTGATATAAATCACACTCTGAACACATGTAAGGCCCAGTTATGGGTTTATTTGTTTTCACTTTCCCACTTATACAACTGCTTTAACACCAGTAATAAAATAATAGTCACACAGGTCATATTTTTATGAAAAATAATTTATTCAAAAAATAATTTTCACATTGGAGCAAACACTGGATGTACCAATCTTGAAAAGAAACTGAAGCTGCATGTTTTCTATCTTGATTCCTTAACTATGATGAATGCCAGAAGTTGTAAATGTACCAGCAGTGACACTTCAGAGGAAATTTGTATTTTTTCTGCAAATGAGTCCAACAAATCCACTCTGTAAGGCCTCTGTCCCAGCGTTGAATCATCTCCACTGGTTCTGGGCCAGTAAAGGATGACCCAAGTGGAACGTGCCTGATGTCATACCATGTCACAGCACAAACACTGTGGTTCGCCTCCACTCTGACACCAAAACCCCCTCTCCCCTGTTTCTTCAAGCTTTTCTCATCATGAACGGTACAGCTGGAAGGCGTAACAACCAACAGGACACTGGTGAAATAGTTATCTGCGCAGATCTTATAGTTTTGACCATGTGGAAGTTTTATTTTTGATTTATTTTACCTTTATTTTACCAGGCAAAACATTAAGAACAAATTCTTATTTACAATGAAGCCCAAGGGAAGGGGAGTTAAAACAATTAAATATTCAACATCATTCATTAGTAAAACAAACATTTACATCAGTGTCTAAAAATCTCCTTTAGTTTTATTAGTAAAACATTTACACATGTCTTTAAAAATGACCTTCAGTTTACATTTAAAAGCAGAAAGACAAATGAAAGAGTCCAGTTTACGTGAGCTTTGAGTCAAATTCCAGTCATGAGCAGCGGCATCGAGACGACATGAGGCCGAAAAAGGACCTGGACTGAGGAGCTTTCAGTGTGATGAGCTGTGAGGCCCGAGTGTATCTGGAGCTGACGTAGACCGGCGGGTGTGAGTCCTGCAGGGTTTTACAGACAAACATGAGCCAGTGCAGATTTGGGCGGGACTCAGCTCACCTGAGAGTCCCGCAGACAGTGGTGAGTCCTAAAGGGAGCACTTGGAACGATCGCAGAAGAGGAAATGGTGTCTAATTTCGCAAGGTTACTTTTGGAAGCCTGTCGATAAATGATGTGACCACAGTCAAATTGTGGAAGAACGGACATCTCAACAATGGTGCGTTTAGCTGGGATTGTAAAACAGGAGCAGTTTCTGTACAAAAAACCCAATTTAGCCTTAACCTTTGCCTGTAAAACAGTGATGTGATGATGGAAAGCTGACACACTCTCTCGCCAGATTCCCAGATACTGAAGTGTGGAGGAAAGCTTCATCACAACATCCCCCTGACAGTCCAAGTTCATACTCCTCATCATCACTTGATTCTGAATCTGAGGACAGTTCCATTGTTCACATCTTTATATTTTAGATTACAAACCTTGCCTAATTTTGTCTATCTTTTTTGGGGTAAATTTGTCATTTTACTTCCAGCAGCGTCGTCTCACTCACACCGCCGGTTTATCAGGGAGTCTGTCAGTCACTCTGCTGCTAAGCCGGAGTGACCTCGGGATAAGCAGATATGTTCGTCTTGATTTCAGGCCAAAAGGATCAAGTTCAGTGGGTTGATACGGACGTTTTAAGACTGAAATGAGGAGTCTGACAGCAGCAGTTACAGAGAGAGGGACAAAGTTTCTTCAGTAGAAAGTGAAGTGCAACCAGAGCTCGGAGGAACCACTTTGCACCAGCGCTCGCTTCATATTTGGAACATGACGACGAGTGTGTTTGCTATGTGCATTTATATTAACAGTATATGTTTAAAACTAGCTCTGGTAGCACCATCTCAGTAATGTAGTGTGTGAAGGAAGTTTGTACCTTAGCTCCAAAAAGACGACGAAAGCCTGACCGACCTTAACTTCTGTGAAACGCCTCCTCCAGTGTTTTTCCCTCTTGTGCTTGTAAATGTCAAACTCGTCCGGATGATTCTTTTGTAAGTGAAGAATCAAATTGGTTGTGTTAACCCTCGAAAACATACGGGATCATATACGATACCGAGGAATATGTTTTCTATAACCGCGCAGAACTTTCTAACGGTAAAAGACAGAAAGGTCCTTTTCCCCTCTGAAAGTGCAGACATAGAGGTTTCCGTACATTTCTGCGGCTTTATCCTACGTCACACTCACGCTGTGTGATGACGGGAGCAAAACGAGTGTCCAACAGGAACTTTGTTTTCCCCAAACTCATGCGCTCCGTCCATTTTGATGGAGCCAAACTTTGCCAAAGAGTGAAGTGAGTCAAGATGGTCGACTCCTCTGACTGTGTGTGTTTATAACGAGGGAAAAAGTCGCTCTAAGTGGAGTTAATTCTCACACACATGGAAAATGACACATCTTGGTGTGTGTAATTGTGCATCTCTTTCTATTTTTATTTAAAGGTTTATTTCAGTCCAAAAGTGCAAATCCAAATGTAATAAACACCTGGAAATGCAGAAGTGCTGTGGCTCTGGCCCTGGACCTGACAGGAGCTGTTTCAAGGACTGGACCAGGAAAGTCATGGAGCCACTGCACTTTTTTTGTTTTTAGGGCAATAAGGAGATTTTTAATTTACTTACAGACTTGAGATTTTGCATTTTTGTAGCTCAGGCCCTAAATTAAGCATTTTTATGTCCAAAAAGTTGTTTCTACATGTTTGCTGTGTGTTTTGTATAAAAGAGTGAATTTTATTTTCTGTTTTTTTTTTTTTTTCATCTCTATTTCTGGTCCTGTAGCTTTTATCACAGCCTCATGACACAACTACAGCAGCAGATTGTGAAATAACAGGTTGGACTGAACAAAAGGAGGTAGAACACTTCATTAGGGGTAAAAGGGGCAGTTTTAAAAGCAACATTAGAAAAAAAATCCAGGCGAGGAGAAATGTACTAAAATTGCCCTCAGGTCTTCAGGGGTTAAAGTGGCTCTGCTGGTTCCTTCAGGAGAAACTGTTTGTTTGCAGCGTTTGCGTTGCTGTTTCACTCTTGTTTTGTTGTAGTAAAAGTCCCACACAGTGTCATGGCGCCGTTTTGATTTACAGCTGCTGTAAAACGCGTTGATGCTCAAAAACATGTGAAACTGGATCAGGCCGATCACATGACTGAATCCGATACTAATAAAAGAGCCGGATCTGGAGCCGATACCGATACTGAATATCAGATTGGGACATCCCTATTTAAAACTCTTTTCTTTTTTTCCACAAACTGCCACTGAACTCATGTTATGATAAATATTTATGATGCTCTGATGAATATTTATCACTACTAATTAGCTAAATCTGTCACATGCAGTTTAAAGGGACGGGCTGGTGTTCAGTAATAATGGCACAGCTCCAGAGTGCGTTCTGACGACTCGAGGTCATTTCTGTCACGCAGTGGTGGTGCACAGGTGAGGGAGGCAGGCAGCAGGATAAAAAAACACTGGCTTAAAGGTCAGAATATGAAGGCGGCTGTCAAAAACACACCTGCAGTTGTTTTGTCTTTGTGAGTCGTATTTGTTCTGACTCCTTGAGAACTCAGAGCAGTTGGAGCTCTCAAACACCTCTCCCCATTGCTCCTTCACATCGCAGTTAACCACCTCCAAATGGACCCCGAGAAAAACTCTTCACCAGCTGTAAACAGTTCAGCTAAACAAGACAGTGTATCACAAACTGCGCTATATGATCCTTCAGGCAGTAATTGGGCAGTTTTGTTTAATTAAAACTCCATTTTGCCACTTTTTTGGATAATTTCTCGTTTAGAACTGAATTATAGCGGAAAGGCGGAGTCCACTTTTAGACCTGGTTTAGCCTAGTCTGTTGTAGACCTGGTTTAGATCTAGTCTGTTGTAGACCTGGTTTAGATCTAGTCTGTTGTAGACCTGGTTTAGATCTAGTGGTGCCCTGAAAACCAAGTGTTTTCTTTGGTGGAGCTTGGTAGGAAGTTTGAGAGGCGCTGATTTAAGGTGAGGTTACTGAGAGCATAAACTCATTTTTAATTTGTTTCTACATTCAGCTTTTGGCACTTACTACAAGTAGTTTTTTTTTTTTCTGTGTACGGTGAAAAAAGTCGAAAGCTTCACCAGGCACTCAAAGTCTATTTACAGTTTCATGCATTATTCATTCCCTCGACACGGTGGTGGAAAGTTACTGTTGTAGTCACTAGAGCTGGACTCTTTTAGCTGTTTAATTGGTCGATGGCGTCTTGGTGCACCAACATTTGTCTTAGTCGAGTTAGATTATAAAGATTTATATGCACAGAAGAAAGGAGAAGGTCGGGATTAGGTGAAGATTTGGGTGTGGGTTTTGTTTCCTTAATTATGCTGCACTGCGGTCACTCTTTTTTCACTCCGTATCATGATGGTGAGTTAACTGTTGTATCCACAGCCGCCCTGGGGTAGAATCTGCCTCATCGGCCGCTCCAACCTCGCCCAAAGAGACAGTGGCAGAACTTGGTCCAAGATGGAATCGATCGTCTGACCTTCCACTGTCGCGTTGTAGTATTTTGAGTCCAGTTACATGGTCAGATCATAGGGCTAATCCAGGTCTAAACCAGCACTAAACCAGGACTAAACCAGGACTGAACCGGGTCTAAACCAGGACTAAACCAGGACTAAACCAGGGCTAAACCAGGGCTAAACCAGGACTAAACCAGGGCTAAACCAGGGCTAAACCAGAGTTGAACTAGGACTAAACCAGGTCTAAACCAGGACTGAACCGGGTCTAAACCAGGACTAAACCACGACTAAACCAGGGCTAAACCAGGACTAAACCAGGGCTAAAACCAGGACTAAACCAGGACTAAACAAGATCTAAACCAGGACTAAACCAGGACTAAACCAGGACTAAACCAGGACTAAACCAGGTCGAAACCAGGTCTAAACCAGAGTTGAACTAGGACTAAACCAGGTCTAAACCAGCACTAAACCAGGACTAAACCAGGACTGAACCGGGTCTAAACCAGGACTAAACCAGGACTAAACCAGGTCTAAACCAGGACTAAACCAGGACTAAACCAGGGCTAAACCAGGGCTAAACCAGAGCTAAACCAGGACTAAACAAGATCTAAACCAGGACTAAAACTTTACTAAACCAAGTTTAAACCAAGTCTAAACCAGGACTAAAACAGGACTGAACCAGAGCTGAACGTGGACTAAACCAGGTCTAAACCAGATCTAAACCAGGTCTAAACCAGGACTAAACCAGGTCTAAACCAGATCTAAACCAGGGCTAAACTTATCTTCTAAAGCCGCGTTACCCTGTACCATGACGACGGCTTCGTTGACTCATTCGCTCCAACAAACCGCGATCGTCAATGCGAAATCTAGAAGAGTGAGGTGTTTTGCCCATGGACACAGCTTGAGTATGAGCACCTCTGACAATCTTCGGGCTGTTGGAAAACCGCTCGAAACCACCGAGTCACTGCTGCCCTGAGGTACACAAACAGGGAGTGTGCTGACCACCGCCTTTACCGCCCCGTTTAAAACCATTACACTAATATTTATGTAGTGGAAAGCGTGTAGTCTAGTCCGTTTACCCATCCCTCTCCCTTAGTGCCGGAACGATATGCAAAGCTGCGCCTAAAAGCCTCCGCGCACTCCGGCGTCTCCATTACAGCGCAGAACAAAGACCGGCTCCACTCACGACTTAAGTGTACCATTTTGTTTTGGAGCATTAACATAAATCCAGGCTGCCATTTGCATCTCGGCGCGTGGCTTTCCCCGTGCGTTAGCTCGCCCGTAATGCCTCCGCTCTTACTCCCACTCCACTCTCCCGGCGCCGACGTGGTTTTCGGCTCTGACATCTGTACTCCGGGCCACTCCACACGAGAGCGGGGAGCCTGTTCGGAGCGTTCGCCGGGCCCGGCTCTCGTAAAGTGAATTGCGTTAGGGCAAAACGAGAGGGCGACTCTTTGCGGCTTTGAAGATCAGCGGCGGCTCGATGCGGCGCCGCCAGTGCGAGGGGTGTTAGTGTTTTATCTGCGAAGCCCCTCTGTGATCCCGGGCTTTTTTGTGATGGGCTAAAGATGACTCGGTTTTGGTAATGAAAGGAACGCAGCCTGGACGCGTTGAACTGTAAGCGTCAGAACTCGGCAGGTTTCACAGAACTAGAATCTCAGGGTTTATTCACACTCGTTCTAAAAAGTGCTGCATAACAATTGAAATACTGATATGTTTGTGAGACTCTTTGAATCTAAGTTTATATGTTGGTTATTCTAAGGTTTAAAGTGCACTAGGTAACTTTTCTTACCTGCTCGTCTCCATGGAGATTAGGGGTTGGATCAATCAAACGTTATGCAACACAAAGCGCTTGAGGATGAGCTGCTTCTACGAGAACGAGACAAGACGAGAGTTTGATATTAGTTCGATTTTTGTGTTAATTGTGCCGTCCAGTTGACAATTTTATATGGAAGTTAATTTGTTTAATCAGATTTTGAATTTGAATTTAACTCTGAAAAAACCTTTTCATTTGTAATTTTAGTTGCTGAAGTGTTTAAAATTTCAAAATAAAAATTCCGCCTTTTAAATATACAGCACAGCACAAATATTTTCAAGCACTCATCATTCAATAGTCGAAATTCAGAGTGTAAAATTCGCAGGAAAACATCCGAGATGCCGAAGCAACTGATCCAAAGTGATCGGATCTGACTTAGGAACAAACAGGAAATGGTGCAGTGAAACGATCCGAATTATTTTGAACATACTGAAAAAGTACACATAAAATTTCAGCAATTAAAATTCAGAATAAAGATAATTTAAACATCTTTTTTCAGGTTTAATACAAATCAAACACTGGACTCGGTATTTAAAATTCAAAATCGAATGAAACAAATTATCTTCCATAATTTTACCCTCACCATTTTTATCCACATCATTTAATATTTCCGCTGTGTTTTGTGCATTGCTTTTCTCCACAGATGTCACTCCTCAGCGCTTAACTCCATTTTTTTTATCCGATCCAAACATAAAAACAGAGAAACAAAACCTCACAACGGCAGGTTTGGCTCTCGAGATCGTGTCCCACCTCTAATGGAGAAGTCACTGCTTTGCTGAGAATGTTGGATTTTTGACAAATTGATGATTGTTGAATATTGTAAATTCGGGATGCAGGATTAATCGCACTCGATTTGAAATTCATCAGGATCATCAGGAGGCAATAACTGGAACACAAAACCTGTTTCAGTTAGAACCGACATTTACATCATTTAAAACAAATCTTAAGATATGGAAAGGTAATGAAAACTGTAATGATCCAAACACACAACAGCCATAACATACGAGAAACACAAATCTATTGTGTGGTGTATCACTGTTGTACATATATAATCATTTGTTTTATGTCTGTGACTGCGATTGTCTAATGATTGTTATATTTTAGGTCTGGGGCTACGGATGGAAATTAACACTGTGCTAAATCCGGCATATTTACACCAATTTGTGTGATTTTGTCCAAACTGTACGTTCATTAATCTGCACTGTCCCATCCAAATGAACAAAGAAAGAAAGAAATTTGAATGGACTCAGTTGGCTGCAGTTTTTTAAGTACTACGATTTATGCCAAAGAATATCTCCTGTCTTATCCTGCAGAAAACCAGCAAACCCTGGAGTTTAGATCTGTACAAACAAGTTCTGAAATGTGACTCTTGTATTAGTTTGTCATATTATTACATCACTTATATTCTATACTTACATATTTCAGTAATTATTCAATTTTCAGCTCTATCGTAAACGTACATTATTTGTTTATTCTCGAGGTAAACAAAACTTTTAAACTTTTAAAAATGTTCGTGTTAAACTTGTATATTTTTGTGGACACACTCCCCAAAGTCAAGTTACAAATCAGATCTGTGGAGAGGAATAAAAGCACCAATAGGTGAATAGATGGCAGATACAAAGCAGTAATAACATCTCCATGGTGATGAGCGACAGGCCGGCGACCCCCTCACCAGAAAACGCCAATTAGCAAATCACGAAGCGTAATTACCCTCGATAATGTAAAAAAACCCTGAAAACAGCAGCTATAGAAACCTGTCCCTGCTCTGCTATGAGCCGTCAGTCCTGCGTGACTTTGTGAACTGAATCCTGCTGTTGTTGTCGTCGTTTTCCCCCCCGGCTCTAATCCCTATCATTATCCGTCATTACTTGCACAAGAATCGCAACGAGATCTCTTCGTTCGGCGTCAGTATTTTTCCAAAACTGATAAGAATACAGTCTCCAGAGCCCTTCACAGCACCGTCAGACCGAATGTTCGCGATTGTCACTCGGCTGTAGCTTTGAACAACAAGTAAAAGCTTTTAGACGAAAGCGTCACTAAAACTAAACTCCTCTACATAAGCCTGACGCGGCGGGGAGACAAAATATCGAATTTGCGATTTTTCCGTCGAGCATTGCGATTCAGTTCGAGATTTATGTTTGAATAATGGGATAAAAGTTTACATTTACACGCATCAAGAACAAGTGACAAAAAGGCTGGGACGGCCGAACTAATACAACAGTGACACTTCAGAACCTGTTTGTACAGCTCTAAACTACAGGGTTAGAAGGTTTTATAACATATTTTCTGGACTATAAGTCGCGCCAGCCAAAAAAAAGCATAACGAAGAAGAAAAAACATACATAAGTCGCACTGGACTATAAATCGCATTTTTGGGGGATATTTATATGATCAAATCAGACTCCAGGAACAGACATTTCCTCTTAAAGGTGAGTTATAGAAACACCAACAGACCAGAGCAGAACAGGCTGAACATGTGTCGGGTTTGTTCACGTCACATATGAACAGTTCTTCACAAAACTAGAGCAGAAACAACAGAACAGAATAAGTTTACCGAACTCTCCATCTCGCTCCAAATCACTAAATCCACTGAACTCTTCATCCTCGTGTCACTTCTGAGTAACTCCACCAGCTCCAGATAAATTCAGCTTTTAGCCCACGTGAGCATGTTTTGTTTTCTTCATTTCAGTTCAAGTTTCCTCCACTTTTCTCCATCAAAAACAAGTTTCTCTCACTCCAAACTTTCTTTCTGCTGCTCGAATACAATTTCCAACTACATATTTATCTACTTGCAGCTTGTAATCTGCAGAATATGATTAACAGTTTTATATATATATGAAACGTTACAATCTCCTCTGGCTGATGCTCTGGTTCTCACTGCTGTGTTATATTTTCTACTTATAAAATCCGTTAAAGGTGCTGGGGCCCATTTAAAACTATAAAAATGAGGCATCCAGAAACATGTGAGCACTTTAAAGTCCAGTATATTGTCCTTACTTAGGACACTGCAGTAATGGAGGTATAAAGGCTTCTTGTCTAAAGTTTTCAAGGGTATTTTGAACAGAAACTTTAGTGGCTTGACTTTCACTGGTTTGGGACCATGTAGTAAGACAATAAGTTATATGACTAAATATCACTGAGTGCTTATAAATCTTTGCTGACTCTGTGCTTAGATAAGGCCGTATATGCTTAAAATTTCACAAGTTAAATTTAACAATATTGGATATTTTTCTTTACATGGTCTTTAAAGGTCAGATATGAATTGAAGATTACACCGAGATTGTATTGTATTTGTATTGTTCTACGACTTCTAATCGCTCTCCATGGACTAGTACAGACGGATGTTCGCCCCCTGCTGGCTGGCGTGAAAAGAACATGCAAACAGTTTGTGTCTTTTTTAGTATCGATGCCTCATATCTGGTTTTCGATGCTTTTTACAACCCAAATATCAGGATCCCAGAGGGAGCTGGAGCACTTTTTATCTCTCCTCTAAACCCTATAGTACAGTATATTAGACGAGGCCTTAATTAAAACACTCTTGATGGTGAACCTGTAGCTCAGTGACAGGTTCATTTGTAGAGGAGCCGGATGTAAGAATAAAAAACCTGCTTGAGCTCACCGACTGACAAAGATAATGAACATGAGGCTCCTTCCATGTCTAGAACGCTGTCAAACGCACTTGTCACCAAATGAAGTCTTCAAACTTTCAATTAGCCGGCAGCAGTCACCGCTCCTGTCTATTCTGGGACTCAAACTAGGGCACCATCGAATTACAGTCAGAGTTTGAGTGGTTGCAAATTGGCAAAGCTGCAATTTTTCAGGTAATTTAGTGTAATCTGGAGTCTACACGGTTTACCAGACTGTGCTGAAGTCTTTAGTTTAGACCTGTATTTCTGTAGTTCAGTCTTTTCTCAAACGTTCATGCCTCGGGACCTATTTTAAATTGTGTAATGTGAAATAAATCTTTTTTTTAATATATAATGATGATAATGAATGGACAAAATAATATAAACTGTGCCCTCTGCTGGCAACACTGGGGAGTAAACATGTTTAAAGTGCAGATATTATGCAGATATTAAGCTGTTTTCTGATCTATGTTGAAATGTTTCCTCATTAAACACAGACCTGGAGTTCAATTTTGTTTCATTCACACACGTTTAACACACAAATCCTGCATATTTCGGCTGAGTTCTTCTCTCAAACAGAAAATAGCGCCAAGAACTTGGATACAACTCTGCAGTTTTTCAGGGGGAGGGTCATGGAGATGATCCACAGTCCATCAGAAAACATATCTGTATCACGTTATGTGAATTGCAGGTATTTTTATCCCTCAAAAATACCTAAATCCAAATCCACTTCGAATCCGAATCCACTTTCTTTGTATAGCACCTTTCACAAATAAAGCAGATTCCAAATTGCTGCACAGAAATCATGAAATGAAGACAACAAAACGGTAAATTGCTAAAATGTGCTCATATCAATCCTAACACAATAAAACCAGTCGACTCATCCATCCATTTTATAGTGACTGTTTGTCAAAGAAACATAACAAACAAAAGCGCTGCTCAAACTCTGAACGAAACAGAACTCAAATAATAGTTTTTGGCACCATGAGGATGTGGTTTAAAAGATGAATGTCCATGACCAGAGCTGCATTTCCCAGATTTATTCCAGTGAACAGGAAAACAACAAGGAAACATGATCAAGGCTCTAAAAACCATAGGCCCAGCAAAAACTGTATTATACAAATGAACAAAACTAAATGAATAAACTAATTAACGAACAAAGGCAATAAACTAAAACAAGAATAAACAAAATAAGCAAATAGCTCCTGCACACTTCAGTCCAGTAAAATCAAATAAAGGACAGTGAGGACCACAGAACTCACACAGTATTAAAAACCAGAGAATAAAAATGAATACCGTATTTTCAGGACCATAAGTCGCTCTGGAGTATAAGTCGCACCACCCAAAAAAATGCAAAATGAAGGAAAAAAAACATGTCGCACTGGATTATAAGTCACATTTTTGGGGGGAAATTTATTTGATCAAATCAGACTCCAGGAACAGACGTTTCATCTTGAGGCAAATTATAGAAACACCAACAGAACAGAGCAGAACAGGCTGAACATGTGTCTGGTTTGTTCACGTCACATATGAACAGTTCTTCACAAAACTAGAGCAGAAACAACAGAACAGAATAAGTTTACCGAACTCTCCATCTCGCTCCAAATCACTAAATCCACTGAATTCTTCATCCTCGTGTCACTTCTGAGTAACTCCACCAGCTCCAGATAAATTCAGCTTTTAGCCACGATGAGCTTTTGTTTTCTTCACTTCAGTTCAGTTTCCTCCACTTTTCTCCATCAAACACAAGTTTCTCTCACTCCAAACTTTCTTTCTGCTGCTCAGTTTCCGTTTTCAGCTGCAGATTTCAGCACTTGCAGCAGGACAGAGGCTCTTTCTGCAGGAGACATGTGCAGTAGAGCAGAAGTGACAGTGGAGCAGGAGGAAGAGCCTGAGGCGGAGCAGAGACTGGCACACAGGCCTAGAGCGCCCCCTCGTGGCCTCAGTGTGAAAATAACCAATGTGTGAAATTCTATATTTTATCTGTAAGTCTCACCTGAGTATAATTCACAGGACACAAACCATGAAAAGTCTGACATAGCCCGAAAAAGACTTTAAAAAATACATTCTCATTGTCTATGTAGTCACTTCTCCACAGATCTGACTTATAACCTTGTAGCATCACCTGTTTGCTTAATGTCGTGCTGCAGAAATAAAGATAAGGCATTTACAACAGGGCTGGAAAAATTCGAGCAAAACGTCCATGTAACTTATGCAATTTATGTTTTAACAATAAGATTCTGTTCAAATCGTGCAGAAGAATTGACCGAAAAACTGAAAAACGACAGTGGCAAAGGCAAAACAGAGACATCTCCATGGAAACAAGCAGTCGGCGAACCCTGTACCTTGCACTTTTAGCTAAAAACCAAACAAATTTCCCTCTGCCTGTGTCCTCCTCTGCTCGCACCAACGGCAAGTTGGAGAAACAAAACAGGGAAGCCGTGAAATCCCAGTTGGACGTGTAAAACCTTTTTGGCGCGTTTGGCTCACACGTGCGGCACACAGACCTGCTCGCCAGAAGACACCCGCTCAGCCCGGGACCCGCTGCCTTATGTTCCCCCAACCACAGGCTACTGGCTCCGCTACAGCTCGAGACTTCCGCAAAATCCAGAATTATTAAAGGTGGAAGGTGGAACTTTTCTGCCGTCTGCTTGTCTTCACGGAGACGTCGCTGTTTCGCTCGGTTTGGCGTCAGACTTTGCCGCGGCTCAGTTTTCCGCAGATGTAACGTGGCCTCGGTGGCGTCACGTGCTCGAAGTATTATGCCGTAACGTATTGTCTTTATTGAGACAGGAAGGGTTACAGGTCAGATCTGTGGAGAGGCGAGCCCACTCACTGTAAGGTATTTTATTCAGAGCAGGTGAGATGCCAGGACCACGGGGAAACTACTGTGGAGACTACTGTAACTTGGCCTAGTGGCGTAACTGCTTGACGTATAATGCCATAATGTGGAAGCTATAGTATTACAGGTCAGATCTGTGGAGAGGCGAGCACACTTCCTCTATGGCACATGTGTCAAACATGCGGCCCGGGGGCCAGATCCGGCCCTCCAAGACCTTTAATCTGGCCCTCGGCTGATTTTTCTATTAAAATACTTAAAATTTTCTGATTTTTCAGTTAATTTTCTGCACCGTTTAGCATAGCAGCGTCTCCGGCGTTTCTGTACGTTGCGACTCCCACCAGAGCAGCACAAATGAAGACTTTCCTCTTTCCAAACGCTCTTAAAGGACGATCGTTTTGACTGTCGACCGTGACCCTCATCAGCAAAATGTCAAAAAATGAGAAAAGCAGATGCTGAGTTCAGGATTTCCCAAGAAAAATAGTCTAATTCTTATTTGTTGACAGAGGTGAATGGGAAATCTGTGCTCAGTGTGTTTGGAACAAGTGGCGTTGCTCGAGGAATATAATCTTAAACACCACTACGAGACACGGAGAAAAATACAATAACTTGAAGAGAGAACTGAGTTTTCTGATCCGGCCCTTTTGGGATCAAAGTAGGTTGCATACGGCCCCCGGACCAAAATGAGTTTGACACCCCTGCTCTATGGTAATTTGTGTAATTGAATCATAGAACTGTCATAATATCTGGAAACTGAATGAATGAATGAAAGTTTATTCGGACAGCGATGCACAGAACATGCAAACTTATAATGTAACTCCATAGATACGGAACAAAAGACAAACGCTTCTGAACTATAACAATAAACACAAATAAATGTCACGCAGATTTTACTAATGTCCTAAAGGAGTGAGAGGAAGTAAATACTTATTTAGCCACACCCCTTTTTTCCACCGTCCCAAATTAACCAACAGCAAATAGACGTCTCATTTCCTGTACATTATAAACTGCACCGTACACGCATTTCATTACAAAACAACTGCAACGAATCTATACACACACATATATATAAGTTTTCATTCTGTTTTCATGTTGTTCCATAATTTGACTCCACAAACGGAGACACAAAAACTCTTTGTTGTTCGAACACGAGGCACTTTAAAGTTAAAAAAGTCTCTTAAATTATAGTCGCCTTCCCTTTCACAAAATGAATCCAAGATGGTGTCGTACTGTTTTTATGGGCCTGTGCTCATTGGTGCATCGTGCCAAATATATATATATTTTTACTTCCGCATTACTTTCTGAATCCTTCCCCTACTACCCCTATACTACTGTGAAAACTACTGCAAATACTACTGTGAAAACTACTGCAAATACTACTGTGAATACCACTTTGAATGGCAAATTCTGCTGCAAATATTATGAAGACTACTGTGAAAACTATAGCAAGTACTACCATGAAAATGACTGCAAATACTCCTTGAATACTTCTATGAATACTTCTGTGAATACTACTGTGAATACTTCTGTGAATACCACTTTGGAGAGCGAATACTACTGGGGACACTACTGCAGATACTATTGTGGATACACTACTGCGAATTCTTGTGCAAATACAGGCCCCTATTCCCCAGTCAAATCAGGAGGTGTGAACGAGCGGCCGTCACCACCTCCACCTCTGTCGCTCCCTCCATCCCCACCGCTTCTCTCTCCTTTTTCCCTCCTCTCTTTCTCCCTCTACACCCTCCTGTCTCCGCCCTTCATCTCTTTCCGTTCTTTTTTTTATTTCCTCCCTTTGCGCTTCTTTTTTCTTTTTCCCTCCTCCTCTCTGCTTTCACCCCCGTCTCTTTCGGTGACAGTGACGAAAGCGTCCACCGGGGGCAGTAGAGTGTAGTGGTATCGTAGCGGGGTCGTAGCGGGGCCCCGGCTCTGTTAGCGCACTTGGCTTTACGTTAACAGAAAGGTTCGGGCACAGAGTTGGCACAGGCGTTGGTTTTGTCTCCGCTATTTCCCAAGCACGAGTCAGCAGATAGCGGCATTACGGAGAGGATTAATTAAGTTGTTAATTAAAAATGCGTTCAACTTGTCTTAGACGACGTTTAAATCCCTGGATTGTCTTTAAATTCTTCTATATTCAAGTCAGCATGAAAAGTTTGAGCCTGTGAATTAGCAGGTACAGTACATTCTGTCAGGTTCACGTCCTTATTTCCCCGGGACAGTCCCAGTTTTGAGCAAATTTATACAAAACCAATGATTTGTCCCAGTTTTATACAAGAAATGTCCCAAGTGTCGCTATTTATGATCAATTTGATCTAAACTGAGACTAAACCAGGACTACATCAGGTCTAAACCAGGACTAAAACAGGACTATCACAATTTATGACTAATAAATAATAAAGAGGAGCATAAATTGTCATTTCTTTGGCGAAAATACAGAAAACCGTGTTTGCAAATGACCTTAAAGCAAAAAAAAAAAGCATCAGAAGTCCTGAGAACACGAGAATGCAGAATGTTACACACTCTTTTCACTATTTTATTGGTTATTTTGAAAATCTGGCCACCATAAACATAGGATCACTTGTTCTTTCATTAACCGCTGTGAAATCAGGTTCATAAACTGTGCAGATTTACAGGAATTCATTGGCCTTAATATTATTGTTGTTCTGATCCCATTTGTTTTGCCGATACCACAGTGTGAAGACACTGAGGCCACTTCATTCTGAACTATCCAAGAGCATAAAATACAGTTTCTAATTTCTATTTTTATGCAAGAATAAATAACATTCTGAGGACTAGTGAAATGGAAAACACACAGTGGTATCGGATCATTTGGTCTGAGTACACACCGATACGATACCTGAATATGTGCGGTATCGGAGCGGTATTGGAATGCCTAAAGTAAACACAACTTGAGTTCAATGAGGAAACTACGTTGTGCCGTAAATAGAAGCTAAAACTTCATTTTGTCTCACTGACCTTAAAGGAAGTGTGCTCGCCTCTCCACAGATCTGCCCTGTAACATCCCTGTTCTGTTTCAGTATCGACTCCAAATTACGGCTTTAAATTTCACTCAAGCCAGGCCAAGTTACAGTAGTATTAACCCCCGAAGACCTGAGGGTAATTTTAGTACATCTCTCCTCGCCTGGATTTTATTCTTAATGTTGCTTTTAAAACTGCCCCTTTTACCCCTAATGAAGTGTTCTACCTCCTTTTGTTCAGTCCAACCTGTTATTTCACAATCTGCTGCTGTAGTTGTGTCATGAGGCTGTGAGAAAAGCTACAGGACCAGAAATAGAGATGAATAAAATAAAATTCACACTCTTTTATACAAAACACACAGCAAACATGTAGAAACAACTTTTTGGACATAAAAAATGCTTAATTTAGGGCCTTAGCTACAAAAATGCAAAATCTCAAGTCTGTAAGTAAATTAAAAATCTCCTTATTGCCCTAAAAACAAAAAAAGTGCAGTGGCTCCATGACTTTCCTGGTCCAGTCCTGGAAACAGCTCCTGTCAGGTCCAGGGCCAGAGCCACAGCACTTCTGCATTTCCAGGGTGGAAATTACATTTGGATTTGTTCATTTTGAGTGAAATAAACCTTTAAATAAAAATAGAAAGAGATGCACAATTACACACACCAAGATGTGTCATTTTCCATGTGTGTGAGAATTAACTCCACTTAGAGCGACTTTTTCCCTCGTTATAAACACACACAGTCAGAGGAGTCGACCATCTTGACTCACTTCACTCTTTGGCAAAGTTTGGCTCCATCAAAATGGACGGAGCGCATGAGTTTGGGGAAAACAAAGTTCCTATTGGACACTCGTTTTGCTCCCGTCATCACACAGCGTGAGTGTGACGTAGGATAAAGCCGCAGAAATGTACGGAAACCTCTATGTCTGCACTTTCAGAGGGGAAAAGGACGTTTCTGTCTTTTACCGTTAGAAAGTTCTGTGCGGTTATAGAAACATATTCCTCTGTATCGTGTACGATGTCGTAGGTCTTCGAGGGTTAGCAGTAGTATTCACAGTAGTATTCACAGTAGTATTCGTAATGATATTAGCAGTTGTGGTTGGCAATCAAATTCCAGCTCCCACAGATCAATGCTGTCGTTGTGTCCTTGGGCAGGACACTTCACCCAGCTTTCCCCTAGTGTCTGGTACACTGGGGGGTGAGTGGGTGAGTAGTTTCCTTGATGTAAAGTGTCTTAAAGGTGGAAAAAGCGCTATATAAAGAGCTGACCTTTTACCATTTTACCATTAGTATTTATAGTAATATTCGCAGTAGTATTTACAGTAGTATTCACAGTACTGTATTTAAAGTAGTATTCGCAGTAGTGAGAGTCCTGGCATGTGTGTCTCATCTGCTCTAAATATCAGACCAAAATCAGACCAAAACTCCCGCTAAGGCCCTGACCAAGACTAGTGTCGAGGCTAATCGACCTTTTAGCAAATGAAGTGTGCGCGCGGTGCTTGAACAGCATCGCCTACTGTTTCTGCTCCTATTTTGCCGGTTTTAATGCAATCTAGGTAAATTACACTGCCATTTTAATGACCATGTGACGTCACGCAACACTGCCCAGATTACAGCCAGCTGTTCCTGAGCACAAACATCTGGCTCTGTTTGAAAAGTTGGTTTTGGGTGGAATTTACGCGGTTCAGTCCCACTTTAAAAATGTATCCGCGTTCTAGCCGCACGCTCTCTTTTCAGCCCATCTTTTGTATATGAAAATAAGTTGTGCACATAAAGCTTTACGTAAAACCTCTGATCCCGAAGCCTTTGCTGTATTAAAATGTAAAATGCCTTATGTAACAGTCACGGAAAGACAGATAAAACAGACGTATGGACGTAATGTTGCATATTACTGTTGTGCAAAAAATGATTTCGATCTTGGGAAAGAAAAGAAAAAAAATTCATTTGCAAAGCCTGGTGAGTTTTTGGAATACAGACAAAGGTAGAAAATCACATTCATTTACACACAGACAGATTGAGATAAATCTTTCCACAGTGTAAATTTCCTTCACACCAGAATTCTGGGCTCTCATCATTTTCAGCATTAAATCATAGAACTTTATTTGACTATTTGACCTTATATCTGTGCACAGTCGTGACCAAAAGTTTTGAGAGTGACACAAATATTAATTTTGGTACCAGAACGTCCTCCGAGAGCAACTTCCCCCAACTGTCCAGGAGCAGTTTGGTGATGAACGAAGCCTTTTCCAGCAGGATGGACCTTCACATAAAGCAAACGGAAAAACTAACGGGGAACAAAACATAAAGAAACTCCCCAGATCTTAATCCCACTGAGAACTTGTGCTCAGTCCTCAAGAGGCGGTGGACAAAAAAACACAAATTCTGACAAACTCAAAGCTTTGATTATGCACGAATGGAGCCGTCAGTCAGGATTTGGTTCAGAAGTTGACTGAAGCTGCAGGGAGAAGTGCAGAGGTCTTGAAAAAGAAGAGTCAACACTGCAAATATGGACTTGTTACATGAACTCAGTGTAATTGTCAATAAAATCTTTTGATGCTTATGAAATGCTTGTAATTGTATTTCAGTAAAACCATAAAAACATGTGAGAAAACACCTAAAAACAGTGAAGCAGCATCTGTGAAAATGTGATATTTGTGTCATTCTCAACACTTTTCGGAGGTTCCTTAGTGCTCCAGGCTTCCAGAAGTGTTCCAGACCTGCAGGGGGCGCTGTCAGTATAACGGCTCAACGGAGAGAGACAGAAAACGGCAACTGATTATAAACTACAGCGAGAACAAATTATTGTTGCAGCTAATCGACGTGCAAATGTGTCACGTTGTAAAGTCTGGTGTGAAATAGAATAAAATAAAGGTCACGTGATGTACGGCGCTGAACAGTGATATTTATGTGATTTCTAAACACATAAAAAGTCTATGAATATGAGCAAATAAAAGCCACATTACCGTAACTATTTGTTTCCACTGTAGTTTATTATCATCTTCTCTTTCTCCATTGAGCTGTAACACTGAGCGCCCCCTGCAGGTGTGGAGCATTTCCATTGTGGTGACTCTTTATGCAGCGTTTTTACGGTGTTTTATTGGTTTCATCGTTTTGTGCTTTGCGTCGTTTCTCTATTTGCGGCACATACGGGGATGAGACATTTGTCTTTGTTTCTTGCAGCTCGTTTTCGGTTCGTTTGCGCCACATTCTTTGTGCCTCATTTAAACTTGTGTTGAGTTTGTGAATCTGCATCGTTTCTTTACTTGAAGCTGTTTTCTTGAGCTTTTTTCTTGAGGCTCTTTGGGCTGTTGTGGTGCGTTTGTCTATGTGCTGTTATAGTTCTGATGTGCTGTAAGAGCGGTAAGAGTTTATGTTTTGAAGTTGCCTTACAAAAAATGGCATTTCTAATCAAATGTAGCAGTCCATTTTTGTTGAAAACCCTGTATTCTGCATCTGCCTTTCTTTTTTTAGCATGAATGGACATTTGTGAGGCTAAAGTCGTCTGATCTGCTTGTGACAGCATCACGTAGACACCTTGATTTAAGTATTATGTCATTTTGTGCACCGCTAAAATAAAATAATGCAGCTAAAGTCCATGCATGAGGTAACATTATAAAATATGTGTGTAAAATCCCTCAGTCGTGCAGGTAGAATCCACGGCAAAGGAGAAAATTCAATTTATCAACTGGACAAAAGTTTATTGAGTCAAATTGTATGAGATGTGAAACAACTAAATAATCTTTTGCCCAGTTGACAAATTGAATTCTCTCCTTTTCCTCATTATAAAACATGTTTATTTTGTGATTCCAAATGAGCTTAAACTGGCCGGTCAGAGTCAACCAATCACTACAAAAAGGATTTTCTAGCACAAACTGACTTGAATTAAGCAGATTCATCTTAAAAGATC
The DNA here is from genome assembly GCA_034769755.1 of Odontamblyopus lacepedii. Classification (NCBI taxonomy): domain Eukaryota; kingdom Metazoa; phylum Chordata; class Actinopteri; order Gobiiformes; family Gobiidae; genus Odontamblyopus; species Odontamblyopus lacepedii. The sequence continues at coordinate 1,536,799 of CM068349.1, forward strand.
AATTTTAAGATTTTTTGACTTAATAAAATGAGATTTTTTTACTTGTTTCAAGATATTTCATCCTGATTTATCTTATCTCGATATTACAACTTATTCTAAGCACTTTTTATATTAACTCAGTCCAGGTTAAGCCTCTTTAACTTCCTTCTCAAACCAATAAGGGGAAAAATCTTGCCATAAATACTTGAATCTCGTGTTTTCTGCTTAGAACAAGATTCATATTTCGTCTTGTTTTAAGAAAACTTGGAAAGTGAAAATTTCTTACTGCACTGGCAGAAAATTTCACTTAAAATAGGACATTTTTACCTCAACATTGGTATTTTTCTCTTATTTTTGATAGGCCTTTTTTGCAGTGAAAGGGCCGTGGCCTGGGAGCTGTTCAGTGCCCAGTTCTGCTGTGGAAGATGAGCTTAAACACAGCTCAAGATCATTCAACAGACATTCATTTCTGACCTGTCAGTGTGACTGTTTTAGTGTTGAAACCTGCTCAAACGAGTATCTAGTTTTTATACTAGTTTTAGGACGGATTAGTCTCTGGCTTTGGATACTTTTTCCAGCCTTACTACAAACATACACATTTGGAGTCTGTGTTGTCGCCTCTGTGTCTCTGTCCACTGTTCAGAGCTCATTCTCCGCCGTGTGTTTCCTGCCCCGCGCTCCCGCTCTCGCCCTCACCGCTCGGGGTGCACCCGACCGCGCCGCCCTCCCCGCGCTCTGGAGCTCCGGCGGACGTCTGCGCGCCTCTTGTTTTTAGCGAGTGTGAAGGTCAGCCTTGTTATCAGCCGCAGTTTAAGCTTGTTCGGGGTGTTTTCTGACAGCTCCTCTGCTCCGTCCACCGCAACCTTCTTCTCGCTCGTCCCACGTGCTTTTGGCGGCGGCGCTGGAGCCGGGGCCTGTTGGGAAAACGATGGGACGATTAGAGAAGCGAAGTGTTTAGCTTCAGCTTTTGTTTGCCTTGTTTTGATTTTCTACAAATGGATTTCAGGATGGAGAGAGAAATGAGGACCGTTACATCACGAAAACCAAAAATCTGTAAATCTGTATCTGTCCACCGTCGTATATTAGTGTTGTTATGATGCAAAAAGGTCAAACTTGATTTCAATACTAAGGACTAGGCTCCATACCCAATACTGATAATAAAAAACACTAGACAATAGAAAGTAGAGTTGGTCATGGTCCTTCATGTTAGTTCCACGTCTCCAAAGCTCAAAACCCGGGTCCACAGGAGAAGAGTGATTTAAAAAACCATAACTTCAGATTTTTCCTGATTAAGGTGCAGAAGTTTAAGTGATATCCAAGATTTTCTGTCACTGACACCGTCTAAAAGTCTGTCAGCTTGTTCTGATACAGCTCAAGATCTAAAACTATTCAGAAAAGGTCCATTTCTGTTCTGTGAATGTGACGAAAAATGAGTATCTAGTGTCGATACTAGTTTTCAAATCAATTAGCGTCTGATTTACGAAACTTTTAACAACCCGGGGGAGTGGAATGAGACAAAAACAGTTTATGCTTTGACGCTGCCAATATAGTTTTTTTAGTTGTTCGATATCTGCTCAAAAAAATACCTCGTTTTGATTCTAGTTTTAGCATCGATTAGTGGACGAATCTGATTTTTGATTCTTTTGACGACCCTACTGCGTATGACAGAGAGTCTGTGACCGGTGCATTCATAATATCCGTTAATTCTAACACGAACAAACCGTGTGAAAAGCCTAAATGTGAGTGTTCCTTCTGAAACGGGTTATCGTGGCCAGCAGAGCTATTAGCGTCAGATAACAGCGTCCGTCCCCGGGCAGAGGGCGGAGCAGACAGCAGGGAGCCTCCGTCACTCGGAGCCGGGCGGTGCGGGGAGGAGGTGGAAAACACACGCCCGGGTTAGTGTCGCCCACGCCGGGGTCTGCTGCCTGTGGAGAGGGCGTCCGGCGGGATGGAAAATGTAGTGTTTCAGACGACTGCAGAAAGAGGAAGGGTTATTTTGGATAAGGATAATAGGTCAACACTTTATAATAAGGCAAACAAACTAATCATTACCGAACCCTTCTGTTACGTCCCCTTGCTAGGGGAAAGGGAACGCACAAAAAAACCATGATGTAAAATGGAATAAATAAGGTAATTTAATTAAAAGGAATGTACAAGGTAAATTAAACAAAACAGGCTAAAATATGTACATAAAAGAACCTAAACTAAGAAACACAAGGATGGGACTGAAATACGAGGTTTGTGCCTAAACGGGTCACGTAGGTCTGTACAGAAACACAAGTGACGGACTAAGGGACACACAACAAAATCACAAAAGTCCCTAAACAAAAGTCACATAAACCTACAAACAGAATCGAGTGACAAATAAAAAGACACAAAACAGAACTAAACTAAACTAGTGTCTCACACACAAAGTTAGACTCACACACTAAAGAGACACACACAGAAAATGGCAAACTGGCCACAAAGGCCACAGCCCCGAACAGGTGAGAGGAATCTGCTTAAATAGGGGGAGGAGTCTGGAGGTGAGGGGGGAGGAGTCTGGAGGTGAGGGGGGAGGAGTCTGGAGGTGAGGGGGGAGGAGTCTGGAGGTGAGGGGGGAGTGGCCGAGGGTTGAAGTTCCCACCAATCAGAGACCAGGGCTCAACCAGCAGGAATCCAAATGACAAAATAAATTAAAGCACACGACACAAATCAAAAGAACTGGAGGTCTGGGGCCGTAACACCTTCATTAATATTTATTAATTCTTACTAAAATGTCTATTTAGCACAAGTTAATATGTTTTTCATCATTAACTAAACATCAGTTATTTGCATGAAACCGATGTATTAATGTTTTAACAAATAGAAAATAATCTGTTAACTAATATTGTATTAATATTTGTGAATAGTGACTAAATGTGTCGTTGGCTCTGCTGATCTCAGTCTGAACCTCCTCACAGGATCCTCGTTGGTTAAGTTGTTTAAGCGTAATTAATATATCAGTATTATGTAGGTGTGGGGCAACTTATAATAAAGTTGGAACAGTGATTATGAACTATCCATCCATCCATCTTCTCCCGCTTAATCCGGCTGGGTCGCGGGGGCAGCTTGCTGCCCAATACTCATAGCACCTGACCCCCCCTATGAACCCCTCTGCAGGTGGTGAGCCCACAGGAGGAGTGATTATGAACTATTTATGAGTAATTCTTATGACATTTATTAACAATAGCAAATATTGTGCAGTGGGTCTGTGGCACTGAGAGGTTCAGACTGACACATTTACTCAACTGTTACTAACAAATATTAGTTCAGTATCAGTTAGTAGATTATTTTCTATTTGTTCAAACATTAATACATCGATTTCATGCAAACAATTTAAGTTTAGTTAATGATGAAAAACTATTAACTTGTGCTAAATGGACATTTTAGTGACAATTAACAAATATTAATGAAGCGTTAGGTAATGATAAGTTTGCTGTTATATTATATTATATTATAAAGTGTTACCGGATCATATATTCTAGGTTCTACGTGTATGTCTATGGTGGAATGTTCGCCGGTTGCCACGGAGACACGACGCACACGACGTCAGAAAGTTTTAAGATCTGGACACGTCAGAAAAGTACAAAATGGATTTAGACACATTTTCAGGAGCTTGTGATCGAACGTTCAGGTGTTCAGGAGAGTGACTGACTGAAAAACTACCGGGAAATGCAATTTATGTTTATTTATTTATGCATTTTAACACTTTATTTATTTTTTATTTATGATTTACTTATTATTTTGTCTGTGAAGAACGTTCAAGTTTATAAAATGTGCTGTGTAAATCACATGGATGTGACTGGATAGCTGCAGAACAACTGTAATTTTATGCTCACCTGCTGTAGTTCCAGCTAAATCAGCTCTTTCTGCTCAAGTTGTGGTCACGGCGTAATTGCCCAAGTCGTTTTTCCAGGTTTTGGGGTTGAATCTCAGTCTTAGTCAGTGAGATGAGTCGGTGGTTTGTGGTTTTGGCTGCAGAAATCTGTGACTTAAGGCAGAGACGACGACACAAATGAACGCAGCGAGGTCTGAAAATTGTCTTATTGTGATACTAAAATTTCAAACTCTATTTCGATACTAAGGAATCGACTCGATATTCAATACCGATACTGCATTGATAAAAAAACGGTCTTTATTTAGACAGTGCAAAGTGATTTTCAACATTAAATTGAAGTACTTTCTTTTCTATTCCCATTTTTAAACTTTAAAACAAGGACAGTGCACAGAAAACATTAAACTGGAGATGATCTGTGCCAGATTTAGCTACAAGCTCCTTTCTGTCTGCAGATGTTGGGGAGGTACAAAATAAAACAATAGAAAACTATTTACACAACAATAATTTCATTAACAGTGTCTCCTTAAAGTGACCACTATCCAGGGCCGGCCCCCCCATTAGGCAACATAGGCAAATGCTAAGGGCGCCGCCGCTCCACTAGGGGGCACCGAGCGCAAAAATCGGCGATGGGGGATAAAATCCTCCACTGTCTAAAACATCGTCACTATGAACTGTTTGATTTCTTGTGAGTATCTGTACTCTGGCAGTATTTTTTTTTTTTTTTTTGCAATCCAAGGGGCGCCACCTGAAATCTTGCCTAGGGTGTCAAAATGGTTAGGGCCGGGCCTGCCACTATCCAATTCATCATTAAAACAATCAAAATTAATTCATTCTAATTTTAAAAATACACAAATTCATATAATATATTATTATGATCAATATCCTGTAATAATAAAATATACAGTAGTGTGCAAAAGTTTTAGGTGTAGAAAAATGCTGTAAACTCGAAACGCCTTCAAAAATACAAGAGTTCATCATTTATTTTCATCAATTAACAACATGCAGTGAATGAACAAAAGAGAATCTACAGCAGATCCATATTTGGTGTGTTGCTTAAAACTTTTGCACAGGACAGGTGCATTTTACCAAATTCATCATTCTGATTATCTTCTAAAATACAGTCAAACACACCTGATTGTGCTGTAGATGTAAACGTTTGAAGCCTGATGTTGCTCAGAAAACACTGCTTAAGAGAAAATGTGTGAGTTAGTGCAGGTTTTCTAAGGTCAGCTTCCGTTTTTTTTGCTGCGGTGTCTGAGAATGTTTAAAGGGTCAGATCAGAATTCACAGATGCACGAGATGTTCTAGTCCAGTCACCTGCTCAGATCTGAACTGGAAAAAGCCTTTTAAAGGAGGCGGAGCAGCACTGTGGAGAAATCCCACGTGGTCTTATACAGTCAGGCCCAGAAATCTGTGGACAGTGACACAGTCGTCATGGTTTGGGCTCTGCAATAGATTCAGATTCTTTTATTTGATGTCCACACAGCCTATCAAAAATAAGAAAATGTCCAATTTTAAGTGAAATTATCTGCCACTTACCAAGTTTTCTTAAAACAGGACGAAATATGAATCTTGTTCTAAGCAGAAAACACGAGTTTCAAGTATTTATGGCAAGATTTTTCCCCTTATTGGTTTGAGAAGGAAGTTAAAGAGGCTTAACCTGGACTGAGTTAATATAAAAAGTGCTTAGAATAAGTTGTAATATCGAGATAAGATAAATCAGGATGGAATATGTTGAAACAAGTCAAAAAAATCTCATCTTATTAAGTAAAAAAAATCTTAAAATTGATCTTTTAAGATGAATCTGCTTAATTCAAGTCAGTTTAACTATGGTAGAAAATCCTTTTTTGCGGTGCGTACATTAAAAAACACTTGACATACAGAGAAGAAGATAAGTTGGTCCACAAAGACATGACAGGAAAAATGAGATTAGGAGGATGTCAGGAGACCCTAACTAAGACCTAACAGAGGCCCACCTCAAACAGATCAGTTTTGCTATTTCTCATATATCATCATTTTGGAATGACAGTTTCATGCCTCCACATTGGATCTGAAATGAAACGACTACAACAGAACTGAAGTGCAGACTTTAAGGTTTAATTCAAGGGGCTGAACAGAAATATGTGATTAAACATGTAGGAACTGTGGCTATTTTTCTACAAACGCTCCTCATTTCAGGGGCTCAGAAGTAACTGGACAAACATAACCTCGAGTAAAATGTTACTTTTCAGTATTTTGTTGAGAATCCTGTGCAGGCGATGAGCCCGTGGACATCACCGTCAGTTGCTGTTTGTTTGTGCGTCTTTCTGCCTTAAGTTTTGTCTTGAGCAAGTGCTTAAAATCATCCTAAAGACATTCAGGAAAGGCTCATTTCTGTTGTGACTTTGTTTAGTATCGATACCTGCGAAAAAATGAGTTTGTAGTTTTGATGCTACTTTTAGAATCAATTCGTGTTTGATTTCCGATACTTTTGACCACCCTGGGGAGTAGAATGAAACAAAAATGCTGTTACGACACTGCCTATAGATTTCTGCTTAATATCTTCCTTATAAAGACTCACCTGCTCCATTTCTGTTTAACTAACCTTTCACTTTTTAGCAACAAGACTCGAAAAGCAATCCAGATTTCCCCAAACAAAAGTAATCAGTGGAGTGTCTCAAATAGACTGTGAACGCCCCTGCGCTCTTTCGCGTAAACATCCAATTTGACCTTTTTCAGCGTTTTGGGTTGGCGCACTTGATACTGCACACGGCGACAAACAGAATAAATGAACCCACTTCAGTTCCCGCGCTTTCTTTGTTCTCCGGGAAACCGCGCGGTTCTGTTCCACCTCCGAGAACCTGCGACACAAAAGCGACAACCTCCCCGAGAGGCCGGGCGCAGGAAATGGCAGAATTTGCATGGGAGACCAAAGAGGAATTAGCATACGGTGTCCGGGGAAGCAGACGTGGGCTGTGCGCGTGCTAAGCTAACATATGTAGCTATGGGCGGCGGAGATTTCAAAGGAGCTCCTGAAGGGATCGAGCGAGGACACTCGTCTGATGAAGATGGCAGCGTTTTCAAGCACTAAGTGGTCATTAATATTTGATGCGTGAGTTTCATTTTGAGCCAAATGAGGTTCGTTTTTTGGCCCGAGAATGTCTCGAGTCGTGTCCTTGAGAGCTGCAACTAATCCGTGAGTTGAAAGACCAGTGATGATATTTGAGATTTTGAATTCATTTGCTCAAGATGAAACTAAAGAGATGACACGAAAGAGAAAATCTTCATTGGAGTAGGTCCCAGTGAGGCCTTTAACCCTCAAAGACCAGAGAGGAATATGTTTCTATAACCGCAGAACTTTCTAACGGTAAAAGACAGAACCGTCCTTTTCCCCTCTGAAAGTGCAGACATAGAGGTTTCCGTACATTTCTGCGGCTTTATCCTACGTCACACTCACGCTGTGTGATGACGGGAGCAAAACGAGTGTCCAATAGGAACTTTGTTTTCCCCAAACTCATGCGCTCCGTCCATTTTGATCGAGCCAAACTTTGCCAAAGAGTGAAGTGAGTCAAGATGGTCGACTCCTCTGACTGTGTGTGTTTAGAACGAGGGAAAAAGTCGCTCTAAGTGGAGTTAATTCTCACACACATGGAAAATGACACATCTTGGTGTGTGTAATTGTGCATCTCTTTCTGTTTTTATTTAAAGGTTTATTTCAGTCCAAATGAACAAATCCAAATGTAATTTCCACCCTGGAAATGCAGAAGTGCTGTGGCTCTGGCCCTGGACCTGACAGGAGCTGTTTCCAGGACTGGACCAGGAAAGTCATGGAGCCACTGCACTTTTTTTGTTTTTAGGGCAATAAGGAGATTTTTAATTTACTTACAGACTTGAGATTTTGCATTTTTGTAGCTAAGGCCCTAAATTAAGCATTTTTTATGTCCAAAAAGTTGTTTACACATGTTTGCTGTGGGTTTTGTATAAAAGAGTGAATTTTTTTTTCTTCATCTCTATTTCTGGTCCTGTAGCTTTTATCACAGCCTCATGACACAACTACAGAAGCAGATTGTGAAATAACAGGTTGGACTGAACAAAAGGAGGTAGAACACTTCATTAGGGGTAAAAGGGGCAGTTTTAAAAGCAAAATTAAGAAAAAAATCCAGGTGAGGAGAAATGTAAAATCTAAAATTGCCCTCAGGTCTTCAGGGGTTAATCTAAAACATCCACAGACTAGGACGGTCTAATTAATTTCAGTGCATTATGATGATTTTCACGTCATTTTTGCGTCATTGCTTTGCCGGGAATGTTCCGCACTAAGGCATTAAACATACAGTGTCTATCCCACCATCGTCAGTCAATCAGTTAGAGCTGTTTTTAATGCCAAAATCCCCTCACCTCCATGGAGAGGAGCAGCCGCCAGCGAAGATACCCCCGTCCAACTTACAGTATCCATAGACAATAGGAGAGTAAATTGATTGCGATGGAAATGCACTGGTTCTGTCCAAAAACACAATCTCGTTCATTTCTGTGAGTTATGTTGGCCAACAGGGAAATGGAGAGGCATTTGGCGCAGGGAAGGATGAAAAAGTGAACAAATTGCACGGAGGCCGTGGGGCGTTCAGGGGCGGCCTGGTGAACAGACAAACTGGATCACGCTGCGTCCACGAGGAGCTCCGTCAGATGAAGATTTAAAGAGCTTCATTCATCTAACTCGTCGTTTGGCTAACCTCCTCCGTACACTCCCGTTCAGACTATTCCTCCATGTTTTCAACGCCGGATTGTGTAAATTTGCCGGTCGGGTCCAAGCTCGTCTCCATGGAGATGTCGTTTCTTGCTCGGAGTGTTTAGCAATACGGCATTAAACTCTTTCATCGTCATGGAGAAGTGACCCCGATTACAGTTTTCATGGTGTTTGTATGTTTAAACCCTGCATATTTCTCTTGAACAAAAAACACTTTTCCACCTTGTGATGTCATGTTTTTGAAGTCCTTACACCTTCATGCACCTTCACACCTCTGTTGGACTAAAGTGAAAGGAACTTGAAAATTACTGTTTCATGACATCACAGGGTGAAACAGAGCATTTTCAGTTTTGGAGATCTAGACGGACTCATAATAAAGAATGACTCCAACGTGTGAATGAAGCAAAACACAACTCCAGGTCTGTTTTTGAGGAGGTAACAACATTAGAACATGGCTTAGTCCAGGGGTCTGCGCCTTAAACAGTCAAAGAGCCGTTTGGAGCGTCTCCACAGAAAAAAAACACCCGGAGCCACAAAACCCTAAAATGAGGATCACACTGCAGATGAGGTTTTTTACCTGTCGCTCTGTATAAAAGACTATAGTGTGTTTATGAAATCAATGAAAATACAACACAAATAATCCACTGAGTCGTGTCCTTTAGTCTGACAGAAGCTGAAGCATCAGCACTGAGCTGTTTTCAGAGCAGTTTATGCAAATGAGCCATGAGGTTTAAGTTTAATTTCTCTAAAACAGAAACAAATGTGCGCAAAGCTGCATTAAACACATTATTACTAAATGTCTATTTGAGTCCTGCTTGTAGGAAATAAAAATCCAAGATTAAATTATCCACCTGCAGCGATCCAAAAATGCGTCAGTTTCTGTTCCGTCGTCATCTCGTGTACCGGAGCCTGAGTGAATCTGTCAGTGTAGCATTAAACGTTCTTCAGAAACTTTTTTTTGTTGGATTTGTCCATCATTTACCCACCAGGGTCAAAAAGCTCAGTAAATCTGCTGCTGGTGCAGGTTCGGTGAGTCTGGGCAGGAAACGTGTCAAGTGTCGCACATCGCGGCTTTGATGCAGATTTTGTGCAACAAAAATGTTTAAGTTTTATTTGAATGTTACAAGATCATCATTATCTACAAATTTAGAGTTACATTTAAAAACAAACTAACTAAAATAAAAATCGAATGTAATTCAATTATTTATTTTCCAAAGTTATTTTCCGGAGCCGTAGGGGCCGACCCCTGGCTTAAGCTCACAAGAGTTAAATTTGCGTAATTTAGGATCTTTTTATGACTGATGCTGACGCCGTTTAGAATCTGGAGCCGTCTGGCTGATACTTTTGTCTCTTCCGATATTTTTGGTCCAATTGATTTTCGATCCACAAACCCGTTTTACTACAAACTAGAAAAGAGAGCGGTGTAGTTACATTTGTGCTGTGCTCTTTTTGCAGTTAAGTGCACAAATGAGACTTTAGGCACATTTTTAGGCACATTTTTAGGCACATCGTTGGCTCAAGCAAAATATCTTCTGGGAGATTTAAGGCCAATAACAGATATGTTTAAAAGTGCAAATATCAGTCTATCTCTATCAATCAATCAAACTTTATTTATAGAGCACTTTTAATACAGTGCACTTTACAGTGATTAAAAAACAGTCCCACATTTCCCCTCCACAAACCTGAACTAAACATATGAGTCTAGAGATTATCATCCCACATAAAACTGAACTAAACAAGTGAGTCTAACTGTGACAGAACTGTCTTTATTTACTACTCACTGAAACAGGAAACTATGAGATTACTACTGTGACAAACTATCTCTATATTATCTTTAATAACTCTCTATACTAACTATAATAACTATAACTAACGACTACAGAGAAAAAGGAAAATAGAGGAAGAACAACAAAGGAGCACATATGTACATTATGACAGGACATTAAATGATGACAGGACATTGCAGTGGGAGGAGTCAGGAGGTGGAGATGGTCCAGTGTCAGAAACAGCTCCGCCCACCAGGTCTGGACGGAGCTGTGAGGGTTTTGGGGGTTTTGGGGGTCAGGGTCTCTGCTGCTCTCAGGGCGGCTGAGCCTTGTCCTGGGGAGTCCAAAGATCAGATCGGGTTGTTTAGTTTTAGAGCAGCTACGTCCAGTTTCCATCACACTGCTCTGTTTGTCCATTGGTCTTCAGGGTCATTTCTGTGCAGAACTCCAAGTTTCCTCCAGATTTTATCTAAAAATTGTGATTTAGAGCCTCCATGTCCAAGCATCAGACCCCGGCCCAGAGTCACACAGTTCGAGCACTTAAAGCTCTGCCCCTCGCTCCAGTTTCCGGGGCTTTGAAAAGCTCCTCAGGATTTGAATTTTCGGAAAAATCAGGTCCAAGCGTAATCTCTAAGCTGTGATCAACACACATGCCTGTTATTGGATCAGTGGAAGATGGATGCGTTTAATGCCACACTTGGGAACATTACAGTCAAGGAATAAGCAGGTGTTGACAGTCTGAATTGCTCTGTAGTCTCGGCACATGTAAAGAGCAACAGACCTGGAGTTGTACGCGATGCTGGTCCTGCCTCTTTAAAATGATTAGCGCTGTTAGCACGAGTCTGTATTCAGTCTGCGTTCGTACTCGAAGCCCGACCCACGTTCGAAATGAGAAGTCACAGCTTGACAGAATCATTTAGTCTTTTTGGAGAAAACATCAAATCAGGTTTTAATTGGTACAAATCCATTCATCTTTCAAATCCTCTCAAATTTCTTCATCTCTTAATTAATACGGCGTCTTTCTCCCGGAGGAAACACATCTCCAGCCGTGTGGAGTCAGATCAGAGGTGCAGAGGAGGGAGAGGGAGTGTCTTTATATGAATGACTTGGCACTTGGTTAGACGACACAGACCGGAGGGGAAAAGCTGTAAGAGGACGGGGACGTTTTTGTGATCATTTAATGAACCACTTTTGGAAAATGAAAACGCTGATCCCAGTCCTGTTTTGTGGAAATCAAAGACAGAATAAGAACCGAGCTAAAGGTGCAGTGAGGAACTTTTGTGCTCAAGTGTTCTCCCACTTGTGCAAAAATATCGCATCGTTTAATATGATATAGTATCGATATCGTGGGCTGCTGTATCGATATATCATTAAGAGTATTTTTTGGTTTATCTCACTATATTTATATTTATATCTATTTTTTTTTTTACAGCGTTACAGTTTTGTTGCTTGTGCAGAGGAAGGAAACTCATTTATGCGACACATTTGACATTTTCACTGTTTTGAGGATTAAAATCGGGGCGTTTCCTCACACAGGAAGTGGTTTAACAAAGACTTTCAGTAGCACAGCTGTTATTTAGCCATTGTTTTTTTTATTGAACTGTATTGATTTTGAAATACATATCGTATCGAATTTAAAGTGCACTGTATCCAGATATGTATTGTATCGTGGCCTATGTATCGAGGTATTTTTAATTATTTTTTATTTATTTAAACTTTATTTAACCAGGAAACACCCAGTGAGATCGAGATCTCTTTTTCAAGGGGACCAGGCCGAGAGGTCAGCAGCACGTCAAGAGTTTTACAACACTAAAAATACTTTACAAAATGCAGACAGTTGGAGCAAATCATTTAAATCTAAAACAGGCCTAAAGTGCAACAATATTTCATAAAGTGCCAAATGTTATAAAGTGCATAAATTAACAGCAACGGCCACAGATTCACATTCAGTTCACATTAAAAGCAGAAGCACAGAGTAACTGAATCCCTCTGCCTTTGGAGTAAAAAAAGACTGAAAAGTATTAAAAGAATCAGAGCATTTAGTTTGTGTCTGGAGAGTTTCCACGAGGAAGGAGCAGAAAAACCAAACGCCTCTTCCCCATCTCAGCACAAGAGGGACAAAACACTGAGAAACATTAACGCAGACTGTAGTGGCCAGTGGAGAAGACAAATAGAATCAGAATCAGAATCATTTATTAATGGCCACACAACAAGTTGGTGGAATATGTTTCCAGTACAGCAAGAAATACTCACATCTTCTGTGTCTGTTGCAGAACAAAACAAATTTACAACACACTACACGATACAACACACACAACAGATAAATATCCAGTTATGAACGGGATTGGTTTAGAGTCCGAATGGCAAGGGGAAAGAAACTATTCTTGAATCTGACAGATTTGGATATGATGGACCTGTAGCGCCTCCCAGAGGGCAGAGTTTGAACAGATTATTGGTACCAAACCTAAGAGAGCTTCATAAACCAGCAGCATCAGTGGGTCTAACGTCTAACGGGCCTTTGGCATAGAGCTCACAGTGTATTATAATATATTGTATCTGCAACTTCTTAAGCCCCCAGTCCTAATGGAGACGGTATTTTCCTTGAATGTGCCGCACTAGAGTGTTAAACTTTGCTGTCGTTCATGTGTTTCAAGGTGTTCTTATCAATAAACACTGGGTACTGAATAGTGAGCTCACTCAAGTGTCCACAGGCAGGTCGTGTTTACCCACTGATCTGAAGGTTGGTGGTTTCAAGTGTCTGCGTACACTGGTGCCTGAACGTGTGCGTGAATGGGCGAGTGGCTCCTTTATATATCATATAACGACATGATCATTTACTATTTAATGCCATAATGCGGAAAAGTCCAGACAGACATTCCACCAAAAACGTGACTAGAACATTCATGACTGACTGTAGGCGCAAAGGGACCTGCGTGAAGTCGCGCCATCAAACGCAAACCTACACAAAAACTGTCAATCGTTTCATTTGTGTGAGTTTATTTCTAAAATTATTCATTATTATTTCTGTGGTAATTATAGGACGTCATTTCTGCTCAGCTGACGGAGACAAACTCCACAAAACTAGAGAAGAGAAACGACCTGAGGCTGAGGAAAAGTCTGTGTTATTGTAAAATATGAATCAAAAGCAAATGACTAAAGACTGAAACAGACTCTTCTCTAGTTTTGTGGAGTTTGACGTCCTATAATTCGTCCTATAATTCCCACAGAAATTACCGTTTTCTATAATTTTCTTCCTGTTTTGAGTCTATTTACCATTCTGAGGTTCTGGACGACGTCATCGGCCGAAATTAAAACGGCAAATATCTGAAGAACCAGAATCACACGAACGAAACTTTTTGCAGCACAAACGAAGCACAAACGACTGACTCCATTTTGGATGTTTTAGTGCATTTTGAAGCTTCCTGTGGATCTGACCCCAATTTGACCTGTAAAAGAATCATTAATTTCTCCAAAATGAAACTTTTTGCAGCACAAACGATCGTCATAGTTTTTGTGCAGGTTTGTGTTTGATGGTCTCGGAGGGTTGCACTCGCTCTGTGTCTCCGTCTAACAGCAGCACGTCTTGTTCTGCTCCGTCTCTGTGCACCGCCGCTGTTCCTCAGACTCGCCCCTTATGTCCCCGTGGAGAACGTGTGGACCACTGCTGTTCCACTCCACACTTCAGCAACGATCTGGTGTATCTGCGCCAGCTCCCCCCAGGACCCTGATAACGCTCTGCACACAATAGGGACCGAGAGACGCTCCACGAAACCGCTTTAATTATCTCTCCTGTGTGTAATCTATTAGAGGTGCAGTGTTGACATAATGGGCTTACATTTACAAAAGCATTTATTAGTTTTCAGTCTGGGCGTTATCAGGGTCCAGTGGAAGTGCCTGAAGCTACATTGCAGCATCCTTATCTTCACTCATCGTATCTTCTGTTATTAAAAAGTAAAAGAGCCAAGTTCGCCTACTAAAAATCATTCTTATCAATAAAAGTTCGAGTTTGACCCGTTCATTTCAAATTCAGGCAAAGTCTGTCCAGGAACCTTCTCCAGAGGTTGATCCTGTATCTAATAAGGCCACACAAATACAGTACTGCGGTTATGATTTGCCTGGAATGTTCCGTAATGTGGCAGCAAACTTAAGTATTCGTTTATTCAGTTACATTTGTTTTTATTTGCTGAAAAATACAGTGAAAAGCGTTTCTCTCCACAGATCTGACCTGTACACTGCAAAGAAGGATTTTCTACCATAGTTAAACTGACTTGAATTAAGCCGATTCATCTTAAAAGATCAATTTTAAGATTTTTTTTACTTGTTTCCAGATATTCCATCCTGATTTATCTTATCTCGATATTACAACTTATTCTAAGCACTTTTTATATTAACTCAGTCCAGGTTAAGCCTCTTTAACTTCCTTCTCAAACCAATAAGGTGAAAAATCTTGCCATAAATACTTGAAACTCGTGTTTTCTGCTTAGAACAAGATTCATATTTTGTCTTGTTTTAAGAAAACTTGGTAAGTGAAAATTTCTTACTGCACTGGCAGATAATTTCACTTAAAATAGGCCATTTTTGCCTCAAAATTGGTATTTTTAGGCCTTTTTTGCAGTGAAGAATCAAATGAAGACGTTTGCAGGGTCTAAACTACAGCTACAACTAGAGTTTAACATTCTATAGTTTCTATATTTTGTGAACCAATGCAACTTTTGTGCTTTCATAATTGTGCCAAATCACATCATTGTAATTTCCATTCTGTTGTAATATATTGTGCAGCCTGAGAAGACGAAAGCTGCAAGTTCTCCAGTTCATGAGCCATTAGCACCTCGTTGGATGAGTTAGATTTTATGGTCTGAGATGGAAAGCTAACCACTCTGCCAACACGCTACCAATTACGAAAGCATCCTCTCGTCTATCAGAGCTCTCAACTTCTCCGGGCTCCACACGTCGCCTTTATATCCCCATCCATCAAAATCCTTTCTACCAACACCCGTTAAAGTTCCGACGTCTCATGCTTCACATCGCCACGGGCAGCGATCTTGTTTTCCTGAAATACAACTTCCCCTCTGGTTAAACGCTTGCTCAGATTTTGGCTGGTCTCCACGCGTCTCGGCTGGAATCGTTTGTCATTTGTTCCTTTGCCGAGCACATTACGCCGAGTCTCTATTGTGTGGAGCTGTCAGGGAGCCGCTCATCCTTCCGGGCTTATCTGGTCCGGGGCCTGGGCGCAGATTACGGGGAGAAGGTTCGACTGTCAGCGTTACTCGTGTCTATAGCTCAGATTTGTCAACTTGTTCAAATGCGTGAGAGCAATAAGAGCCCCGCTGTGCTGTTTTATCTGCGCCGTGGGGGGGCGGTAATATGGAATCATTATCTGCGGAGTTGGAGATGAAAATGTCGGTTTCTTGGAGGAGTTGCAAATTGCTTTTCAAAATTAGGTTGAAATCAAATGACTCTAGTTTGGCCTGGGAAATAATGATTCGATCTCGTTCCTGTGACGAGACTAAATTTGAGTCAAATCGTTGAATCACGATCGACTCATTTTGCCTTAAACGTCGCAAAATTGACGCTTGTAAGTTTGAAACTCTGTCGTAATATTGTTACCTCATCAAAAACAGACTCGGGAGTTGTGTTTTGGTTCATTTATACATATTTAAAAGTGCTTTGTGTAACTCTTCTGGTGGAGGGTCTGTCACCTGCTTTTCTTCATCAATCAATTCATCAAACTTTATTTCTATATCACCTTCCAAACAACCAAAGTTCGGTTAAAACAAGATAAATACTTGAAACTCGTGTTTTCTGCTTTGAACAAGATTCAAGTGAAAAGTTCTTACTGCACTGGCAGAAAATTTGCACTAAAAAATAGGGCATTTTTACCTCAAAATTTGTATTTTTTTATTTTTGATAGGTCTTTTTTGCACTGTAAATATATATATATATATATATATATATATATATATATATATATATATATTTTTTTTTTTAACAGTCACGTCAACAATAAAAATAAATGAATTAATTAATCAGTTGTTGGCGCAAAAAAAGAGAGACTTTTTTTTTTAGACAAATAAAAATAAAATAGAGCCCACGAGATGTGCCTCTTTTTTTTTCTTCACTTGCTGCTGCTCCCTAACAAAATGTACCTTAACCTCAAACCTACTGAAATTTCCCCACTGTGCGACAAATAAAGAATATCTTATCTTATCTTAAAAAATATACTTTTTTATATACAACGTCCAATAGTGCCTCAGTAGATAAGATAAGATAAAATATCCTTTATTTGTCCCACAATGGGGAAATTTCAGTGTTGCAACACACAGTTAAGAGAACAGCAAGAAAAACAGCAGCAGCAATAGAAGCACAGAATTACTTAAAAATAGACAAACTCTATAAAGGTCTGTACAGATAAGGATTATAAAACTATAAATACAATAAGTCGCTGTCTTAAGGCTGAGCACAGCGGCTGCACTTTGTACAGTGCGATAAATAACCTTCTGTCTTTAAAGTGGCTGCAGTATCTTACAGGAAATAAATACATGTGTAATGGGTAAAGTGACTGCTGGACGTCCTGGAGCGTTCAGTCCCGCCTCAGACAAGTGTATAATGTTGCCGCTGTGTCCACAGGCAAGACACTTCTCCCGTCGTGTCGTTATTTGAATCTGGTGAATGATCAGTTCTTATTTCCACAGATCTGACATGTGAGCGATGGTCCTGGAAAAGCATTAAAAGTCAAGTGTATTTGAGTTTGTGCAGGAGAGACACAAACAATTGAGGGCATGATGGAACCTTATAATGTATTGATCTTAAAACTCGGACGCTCCGCCCGGCCGGGAGAGGAGTCGGCAGTGTGGCAGTGTGATAGATTAGGTGTCTGTTTAGATGGCTGAAGGAGATGGAAAGGCTGGGGAAGCTGGTGGTTCAGCTGCCGCGGTGAGGAAGACTTTATCAATGTCCGAGTAGATGTGACTAATGGAACTGGAAGAAGCGTTGACATTAAAGGGCCCATTTTACGCTGTTTTACGCCCTCTCCTCCTCGTCACGATCACACCTGGAGCTGTGTTTCTGCCAATTTCCACTAAACTGAAGGTAAAAAGTCGCTGTTAACTTGAAAAATACCGCTTCATGACATCACGAGGTGCAATTGAGCCTTTTGAGTTGTGGAGATGCAGACAGACTAATAATAAACGATTAGTCAAACGTGTGTGAATGAAACAAGACACAACTCCAGGTCTGTTTTTGAGGAGGAAACAACATTTTAACATGACTTAAACTCACTAGAATCTATTTAGTGTCATGTAGGACTTTTAAAGTGGAACTAAACACTGAAGCAGCTCTTTTCTGTACATCTGTATATTAGGTTATATTATATTGTCTTGTCTTATTGTGTTCTGTTCATTTTTTGGCATTTTTAGTGCAAACTATATGTACATTTGCAGCTTTCGTTTTGAAACTGTTAAAAACTCCGTGTGCTGCCTTCAGTGACCACTGCAACTTTAAGTACTACATGACATCACACAAGACTCGCCTCGTCTTGTCAGTTTCTGGGTTTTTTTTTTTTGAAGGTTTTTGGCCATTGTGGGGCAGTGACAGCAGAACCCGTAGACGTGTAGGTCGGATGAATGTGACCTGGTCGTTCAGACTGAAGTCGCAGGTCAGAAGATCGGACATGTTTTGGTTTTAGGAGCACAGATCCAAGAGGCCTGAGTCGCATCTGTGTCGTTCAGACTGTGATAAACAGATCAGATACAGTGACAAACTACTTGTAATATCCAGTTCCTGCTCACACATGTGTATAGATGTAAATACGGTGCTTGATGTGAGTCATTTTTGAGAGAACTATTTTTATCTTTTATCTTATTGCATTTATCTTATTGTTGAAGATTTGATTCTATCTTCATGCTCTTGGTCGGTTGCATCTGTAACAAAGAAAATTTCCCCTCGGTCATGAATAAAAGTACTTCTGATCTGATCTGATCTGTGACACAGGGGTGAAAAAGTTGGATTTGGGTCACTTCAGTCTGAACGTAGCCGAACTGTAACCCGCCACAGCCACAGCCTCAAGAGACCGGTGAGAAAAATATGTTAGGGTTAAGCCTGACTCCAAATCCGCTTCTATAACATAAGCATCGCGAGCTTCATTTGACTGGAGCTGAACGCTGTGGGTGACTTCCTTAGTCCATGTACAGTCATGGACAAAAGTTTTGAGAATGACACAAATATTAATGTTGGTACCAGAACGTCCTCCGAGAGCAACTTCCCCCAACCATCCAGAGCAGTTTGGTGATGAACAAAGCCTTTTCCAGCAGGATGGACCTTCACATAAAGCAAACGGAAAAACTAACGGGGAACAAAACATAAAGATTTTAGGTCCAAGGCCACGAAACTCCCCATTGAGAACTTGTGCTCAGTCCTCAAGAGGCGGTGGGCAAAAAAAACCCACAAATTCTGACAAACTCAAAGCGTTGATTATGTAAAAATGGACGGGCCTCAGTCAGGATTTGGTCCAGAAGTTGATCGAAGCTGCAGGGAGAAGTGCAGAGGTCTTGAAAAAGAAGAGTCAACACTGCAAATATGGACTTATTGCGTGAACTCAGTGTAATTGTCAATAAAATCTTTTGATGCTTATGAAATGCTTGTAATTGTATTTCAGTAAAACCATAAAAACATGTGAGAAAACACCTAAAAACAATGAAGCAGCATCTGTGAAAATGTGATATTTGTGTCGTTCTCAACACTTCTGGCCACGACTGTCCTGTCTATAGCTACAGCCCTGGTCTTTAAGAGTGACTGAGCGGCCTGTGAGTGTCTGACCGTGACAGACATGACAGGAAATGGAACATACAATCTCCCTCCTCGAGTGTTTGTGGGCACCCGTCCTGGCGCTGCTCCCTGCACCCGTCCTGCCGCTGCTCCCTGCACCCGTCCTGGCGCTGCTCCCTGCACCCGTCCCTCTGCTCCGCTCATCTGCATTAGTCAGATTTATGCTCCTCTGTTCTCTGGGAGTGGTGAGCTATGGCCCCTCTTATCTCTGCTTTTACGCCGCCGTGAAAAACCCCCGGCGCACACGGGGGACTCGCCTTATGAAGTTACCAACACAAACACAAACTTATTTACAGCGCCGGATGAAGACGGATGGGGCGCTGGCGTGCGTCTTTGTCCCGGCGATTTGGTAAAATGGTTATCCAGATTTATTATGCCGATCCAGAGTAACCTTCCTCGTTAAGACTTAATGCCAGCTATTCATTACCGCCGGCCAAGATGCTAATGACGCCATTCATCATGCCCAGAATAGAGCGTGTCAGGCGGGCAGGGGGCGGCGCGTACGTACTGTAAGAACCAGAGCCGTGTGTCTACCAGGGCGTGTACCCGGGCATGTGCCGGGGAGTGTACCAGGGGAGTGTACCAGGGCATGTACCAGGGCATGTACTGGGGCATGTATGAGGGCATGTACCCGGGCATGTGCCGGGGAGTGTACCAGAGGAGTGTACCAGGGCATGTACCAAGGCATGTACTGGGGCATGTACGAGGGCATGTACCCGGGCATGTGCTGGGGCATGTACCAGGGCATGTACCCGGGCATGTGCTGGGGCATGTACCCGGGCATGTACCCGGGCATGTACCCGGGCATGTACCCGGGCATGTGCTGGGGCATGTGCTGGGGCATGTACCAGGGCATGTGCTGGGGCATGTACCAGGGCATGTACCCGGGCATGTACCCGGGCATGTACCAGGGCATGTACCAGGGCATGTACCAGGGTTATGTACCAGGGAGTGTACCAGGGAGTGTACCGGGGCATGTACTGGGGCATGTACCCGGGCGTGTACCAGGGCATGTGCTGGGGCATGTACCAGGGCATGTACCCGGGCATGTACCCGGGCATGTACCAGGGCATGTACCAGGGCATGTGCCGGGGAGTGTACCAGGGCATGTACCAGGGCATGTGCTGGGGCATGTACGAGGGCATGTACCAGGGGTGTGTACCAGGGCATATACGAGGGCATGTACCAGGGGTGTGTACCAGGGCCTACATTAGATGATTGAATAGTTTAGATTTAATAATTAATTTAATCTTTTTTATTTTGTGATATTTAATTTTGTTTCCATGTGTAGAAAATGTTGTAACTTCATTTAAAAAAACGCTGTATAAATAAAATATCACTATATTATCATAGGAAATGTACACTGTAGCTCATGATATTAGTGTTAAATATGACATATTTAACGCTGTTTAATGTAAAGATTTCAGCGTTTTCAGTCATTTCTTTCTCTTCTACAGTGAGTCTGATTCAGGCCTGTGGAAACGAGCTCCTCTGCACAGATTCATATAAATGAGTGAATAACGAATCTACAGTGGGTCTTTATTCGATGGTTAAACTGGCCTGTCGATATGCTGCTCCTTTAGTCTGAGCCTGTTTGGCAGCAGAATACAGCTGTACACATGAACTGCACATGTTCCTATAAATGAGTGTAAATGTGACTTAACTCGGGTATAAAGTGTGATCCCCGTGTGCAAACGGCATCAAACCCACTGTGTCTAATCCAAAGAAACATGTAAAAGTGGAGCTTCACTTTATCGGCTCTATACAAGCGGAAACGGAAAAGCGTAAGGAGCTTATATTGATACTGAATCAATAGACGTCACTGTCGATTTAAGCTCCGGGAAGCTCATTTCGACCGACGGGGTCCAACCACAAACCAGAAAAGTCACACAATATAACTTTAATGTAACTATAATTGGTCATTTGGTGCTTTGTGTCTAATGATTCACCGTTTTCTGTTTTAATTTCCCTCATGCTCGTTGAAAAAAAAACAATATTCTGCTTAATTGGGGCTGTTTGAACACATCTGGACTCCTCAGTATTTTGTGTTTTGTAATAATTGGAAAACAAGTAAAATGTCATGTAAAATAATTAGGCGGCGCACGGTGTTCGCAAATCCCACCATTAGTCCAAGAGGCACAAAAGAGCAATTAGGAATGTTCCAGTCCTTTTCCATTCAAAAGCAACGGCAACACACAAGCTCGACTTTTACACAAGCAACAAGACATCGTTTGTGTTAAAGTTACTCGACTGTTAATCATTTCTTTGCCTAAATTGGCTTCACGATGGAGCAATCGTCCTGATTAAAACCACACCAGCGTTGTACCCACCTGTAAATACGGTATTGTATTGTGTGTGTGTGAATGTGGGAGTGTCTGAAATGTGGAAGTGCAGTTGTAAAAATGTGTTTAAGGGTCGTGTTTTTAAACTCTTTTGAAGGGTTTATTGAAGGGAAAAGTCCGAGCAGGGACAGGAGCTGAGAATTGACTATGTATGACTGCACTGTCTCTGTCAAATAAATAAATACAATAAAACCAAGAGTTGGGAAGAACAGACGTTACGCACGGCAAAGCATCGTTTTATTTGAAAGATGCTCGTCAACATTGTGCGGTGCCGAGGCAGAACTGCGGACAGCTCCACAGGCCGTGCGTGTTTTGGCTTTTTACGGCCTCGTTTTTGTCCGTGGAGCTGTTGCTTTTGCCCGACGACAATTATTTCCTCAACAATCTTGTTATTTATGAAGAGAAAGGTTCAGTTCAGCTGCGTCCGTTCCAAAGTGTGTGTCAGAGTCTGCAGAATCCCTGTGGTTTAACTGGTCACAGGTTTTCTACTGTTGTCTTGAGTTTCTTGTTTTAAAAGTCAGGTCAACAAAATAGATAAAACATAATGTCTGTTTATTTATACCTCCATTAAAAAGTATTTTGTAGCGTATTCTTTTACGTTGTTTTAGTCCAACACTTAATTTCAGGACTTATGGAATAGACTCGACATTTTTTATACAAATCATAATCTAAAACCACAGACAAATATATAAAATACAAAAGAAATGACAAAGAATACAAAAAGTAACTAACTGGAGTCTAGAGGCCTTCATAGTCTCTAAATGTGTCTAACTGGAGTCTTCTGGCCTTCATAGTCTCTAAATGTGTCTAACTGGAGTCTAGAGGCCTTCATAGTCTCTAAATGTGTCTAACTGGAGTCTTCTGGCCTTCATAGTCTCTAAATGTGTCTAACTGGAGTCTACTGGCCTTCATAGTCTCTAAATGTGTCTAACTGGAGTCTTCTGGTCTTCATAGTCTCTAAATGTGTCTAACTGGAGTCTTCTGGCCTTCATAGTCTCTAAATGTGTCTAACTGGAGTCTTCTGGCCTTCATAGTCTCTAAATGTGTCTAACTGGAGTCTTCTGGCCTTCATAGTCTCTAAATGTGTCTAACTGGAGTCTTCTGGCCTTCATAGTCTCTAAATGTGTCTAACTGGAGTCTAGAGGCCTTCATAGTCTCTAAATGTGTCTAACTGGAGTCTTCTGGCCTTCATAGTCTCTAAATGTGTCTAACTGGAGTCTTCTGGCCTTCATAGTCTCTAAATGTGTCTAACTGGAGTCTTCTGGCCTTCATAGTCTCTAAATGTGACTAACTGGAGTCTTCTGGCCTTCATAGTCTCTAAATGTGACTAACTGGAGTCTTCTGGCCTTCATAGTCTCTAAATGTGTCTAACTGGAGTCTTCTGGCCTTCATAGTCTCTAAATGTGTCTAACTGGAGTCTTCTGGCCTTCATAGTCTCTAAATGTGACTAACTGGAGTCTTCTGGCCTTCATAGTCTCTAAATGTGTCTAACTGGAGTCTTCTGGCCTTCATAGTCTCTAAATGTGTCTAACTGGAGTCTTCTGGCCTTCATAGTCTCTAAATGTGACTAACTGGAGTCTTCTGGCCTTCATAGTCTCTAAATGTGTCTAACTGGAGTCTTCTGGCCTTCATAGTCTCTAAATGTGTCTAACTGGAGTCTTCTGGCCTTCATAGTCTCTAAATGTGACTAACTGGAGTCTAGAGGCCTTCATAGTCTCTAAATGTGTCTAACTGGAGTCTAGAGGCCTTCATAGTCTCTAAATGTGTCTAACTGGAGTCCACTGGCCTTCATAGTCTCTAAATGTGTCTAACTGGAGTCTTCTGGTCTTCATAGTCTAAATGTGTCTAACTGGAGTCTTCTGGTCTTCATAGTCTAAATGTGTCTAACTGGAGTCTTCTGGTCTTCATAGTCTAAATGTGTCTAACTGGAGTCTTCTGGCCTTCATAGTCTCTAAATGTGTCTATCTGGAGTCTTCTGGCCTTTATAGTCTCTAAATGAATTAGAAGATTCTAAAGACATTCAGGAAAGGTTCATTTCTGTCATATGAATGAGACTTTTTAGTACTGATTCTTGCTCAAATGAGTATCTAGTTTCAATACTAGTTTAAGTCTGGGTTATTATCAGATTTCTAATGGTTCTGACAACCCTCACTGGGGCATTACCAGTTTAGCTCAAATACATGTGAAAAATCTGCTATAGAGTGTTTAAAATGAGCCTCAGAACACATTTTTGGTGTTACTTCCGAAAACAGTGAGGACTTTAATTTCACTATTGATTTCAAAACGCTTCACCCTGTTGCGATGTCAAACGGAGGCTGTTATAGACGACTGTGAGTGTTCAAAAGGAAAGTGAAAGCCAAATTGCTCCCCAACAACGCACTTTGAGCCGTATAGCGTGAAATACCACGGCCTAACTGTCTGGAGTATTTTAAAAGGGATAATCAAGCACAATACGTCACATTTAAAGGTTAAATCTTCACAAACATGTTTTTCTCTTCACGTCTGACTGCGTGAATGAGGCTTTTGTACCGCCAGGAACTTTATAATCTTCAGCAACCGAATACCTGGGCTCGCGGAGTCCAAATGCCAGTGGAGCGGTGAAAGCTAAATAAGTGGTTAGGCCCTGACAGACAAATGGGACGCGGGCGGAGGAGGGAGGTGAGCTTTTTCCCGAGCCGCCCCTGAAGTATGCACACAGGATTCAAACAGCAGGCGTGATGTGTTCAGGATATGTTCAAAAGTTCAGAATTTTGGGTTCATGTTTTTCTTTTCTTTTTTAAAGTGCAGTTTTAGGTTTGGTTTAGGTTAGGTTTGTCTTGGTTCCAGTCCTGGTTTAGTCTTGGGTTAGTCCTGGGTTGTCTGTGGTCTAGTCATTATTGTTTAACTAGTGTAGTCCTAGTTTAGACCAGGTTTAGTCTTAATATTTCTGTAGCTGTGGTTTGTCTAAATTTATTTGGTATAATTCTGTTTTTTGTTCATGTCCTGGTGCAGTCCTGGTTTAGTCCAGACGTAGTCCTGGTGTAGTCCTGGTTTAGTCCTGGTGCAGTCCTGGTTTAGTCCAGACGTAGTCCTGGTTTAGTCCTGGTTTAGTCCCGGTTTAGCCCTAGTTTAGTCCTGGTTTAGTCCCGGTTTAGCCCTAGTTTAGTCCTGGTTTAGTCCTGGTTTAGTCGTGGTTTAGCCCTGGTTTAGCCCTGGTTTAACCCTAGTTTAGTCCTGGTTTAGTCCTCGATTAGTCCCTTGTTTAGTCCTGGTTTAGCCCCTGGTTTAGCCCTGGTTTAGTCCTGGTTTAGTCCTGGTTTAGCCCCTGGTTTAGCCCTGGTTTAGCCCCTGGTTTAGCCCTGGTTTAGCCCTGGTTTAGTCCTGGTTTAGTCCTGGTTTAGTCCTGGTTTAGCCCCTGGTTTAGTCCTGGTTTAGTCCTGGTTTTGTCCTGGTTTAGCCCCTGGTTTAGACCTGGTTTAGCCCCTGGTTTAGCCCTGGTTTAGTCCTGGTTTAGTCCTGGTTTAGTCCTGGTTTAGTCCTGGTTTAGCCCCTGGTTTAGTCCTGGTTTAGCCCTGGTTTAGCCCTGGTTTAGCCCCTGGTTTAGCCCTGGTTTAGTCCTGGTTTAGTCCTGGTTTAGTCCTGGTTTAGTCCTGGTTTAGTCCCTGGTTTAGTCCTGGTTTAGTCCTGGTTTAGTCCTGGTTTAGTCCTGGTTTAGTCCTAGTTTAGTCCTGGTTTAGTCCTGGTTTAGTCCAGGTTTAGCCCTGCTTTAGCCTCCACATTCTAGAAAACACTTGCAGCCCTCTCAGATTGGATGTTGCGCCCACAGTCTGTTCTTTAACTGAACCGCTGCATTTCTGTGGTCGGCTCTGGAATGTCCCGGCACAAGGCTTTAAAAACATGTGCTGCTTTGTGAGCTCAGACATCTGCACTGCTGCAGGAGCACGGCTGAAGTCTGCGGCAAACTCCAGGATCAGGGCGAGCGAACAAGGCCCAGAGAGTCTGTTCATGCTGAAAAATGAAAGATATACGACACTGTTTTCACTTATGGATATGGAAACGCCTGTGGTTTGATCACTACTGAAACGTATGTGTGTGGTGCAGGGGGTTTAGCATTCACCCACTAACCAGGGAGTGGCAGGTCGTCTGTTTTGGGTTTTGGGCTGTTTAGCGTCGCTGTGTCTTTTCTCACATTAGTTTTGACAGGAAGGGCATCCAACATAAACAGACAGATTGCCCTGTTCTCCGCAGTGGTTTCATTTAAAGAAGAGGTTCTACGCACAATTTTTAAAGCTTTATTTTTTAGGTTTTAAGCTTCCTCATCAAAAAAAGCCTGTTTTTTTTAGGTTTTATTGATCTCCCCTGTCCCAGGTCCTATTCAGACTCTCCTTATGGTTAAGCAGGATGAGTCTGTACCAGACACTGTGTAGAAAAGTGGACTGAGTGTGACGTCTCCCACAGCGTTTAGCACCGCTCACAGTTACAGGAGCCAATCTGCAGGACAAAAAAGGATTTTCTAGCATAGTTAAACTGACTTGAATTAAGAAGATTCATCTTAAAAGATCCATTTAAGATTTTTATACTTAGTAAGAGAGATTTTTTTTACTTGTTTCAAGATATTCCATCCTGATTTATCTTATCTCGATATTACAACTTATTCTAAGCACTTTTTATATTAGCTCAGTCCAGGTTAAGCCTCTTTAACTTCCTTCTCAAACCAATAAGGTGAAAAATCTTGCCATAAATACTTGAAACTCGTGTTTTCTGCTTAGAACAAGATTCACGTTTCATCTTGTTTTAAGAAAACTTGGTAAGTGAAAATTTGTTACTGCACTGGCAGAAAATTTCACTTAAAATAGGGCATTTTTACCTCAAAATTGGTATTTTTTTTCTTATTTTTGATAGGCCTTTGTTGCAGTGTGGAGCCAGGGTCTATGTTAGGAATAGGATTTTTTTGATGGAGGATCCTGTAGCGTGGGGTTAATATGAACATTTTCAGACCAAAATGCCGAGTCCACAGCAGCAGGTACAGAGAGACGGACGATAAGATCCCAACGTGAACATGGCGACTCCCGCGTTAGCTAAACGCGAACATGGCGACTCCCGCGTTAGCTAAACGCGAACATGGCGACTCCCGCGTTAGCTAAACGCGAACATGGCGACTCCCGCGTTAGCTAAACGCGAACATGGCGACTCCCGTGTTAGCTAAACGCGAACATGGCGACTCCCGCGTTAGCTAAACGTGAACATGGCGACTCCCGCGTTAGCTAAACGCGAACATGGCGACTCCCGCGTTAGCTAAACGCGAACATGGCGACTCCCGCGTTAGCTAAACGCGAACATGGCGACTCCCGCGTTAGTTTAACGTGAACATGGCGACTCCCGCGTTAGCTAAACGCGAACATGGCGACTCCCGCATTAGCTAAACGCGAACATGGCGACTCCCGCGTTAGCTAAACGCGAACATGGCGACTCCCGCGTTGTGATGGGGTCGCGCTCTGAAGGGGGGGACTTAGAGCAGGGAGCAAAGGGAGGAAGGACTCAGAGCATCAAAAAGAAAAGTGAAGCTTGTGTTTGTGTTTATTTGGGTCAGTGACGTTTTGCACTTTTCAAACGCTCAAAAAATGAAAATATAATGGAATCAAAATGTGGACATTTAAGTGTAGATTTGATCAGTTTGTATCTGACCCTGGAAAAACATTTCAGTGTAATGACATAAGTTACCGAATGACAACTGAAAAACAGAAAAATTGCTTTTCTTTTGAAACAAACTGAGAAAAATCGCACTCACATCTAACTGCCTCTGTATATTTATTGTCCAATTGCATTTTGAATAATTACTAATGAATCTACCAAACCTAATTCCCTTTATTTATATGATTATTTTACATTTAAAATGAAAACGATTCGTTGAATATAGTAGCATATATAGTTTTATTTGTATAGTAATGCAGAGATTTTGGAGTTAAATGCTTAATTTTACCTACAAATGACATTTTGTGTTACCAAATACATTTTTCATCCATTTTCATTCTAAATCCAGCAAAGAGAAACAAAAGCACCGAGATGTAATATCTGAAACCTTTTATATTGTGTTTATTCCTACATAAATCTACTCCAGCTGAATCCAAGTGTTGAAATCTATGAGTGTGAATCATTTTGGTGTAAAATTATGGAGTGAGTTCACTGTCAGAACTATTCGTGTGCGTAGGAATTAAATCCGTGCGTATTTGGCTGTAGTTGAGCGTAAAATAAATATTCGTAAACTCTCGACTGAGTCCGGTCGTGCATAAACTGTGTGGTGTGTGTTTTTTTCCCTCAGAATATGAATTGAAAAGTTACGACATCAAGAATTATAATTACGAAATGAAAAGTTCTGATTTCGCTTTCTTCAATACGAACTGTGTGTTAACGCCAAGAGGCTGAAGGCGACGGCGACTGTTCATATCTGTGACGTGACGACGTGTTTCTGACAGGAAAGTCCCGTCTGTGAATTTGTATTGAAGAAATCGTAATCGTAACGTTTCATTTTGTAATTATAATTCTTGATGTCGTAACTTTTCAGTTTGTATTCTGACGGAAAAAATACACACAACACAGTTTATGCTCGACCGGACTCATTCGAGAGTTTACGAATATTTATTTTACGCTCGACTACAGCCAAATACGCACGGATTTAATTCCTACACCGCAAAAAAGGCCTATCAGAAAATAAGAAAAGAATACACATTTTGAGGTAAAAATGCCCTATTTTAAGTGAAATTTTCTGCCAGTGCAATTTTCTGAAAACAAGACGAAATATGAATCTTGTTCTAAGCAGAAAACACGAGTTTCAAGTATTTATGGACAGATTTTTCCCCTTATTGGTTTGAGAAGGAAGTTAAAGAGGCTTAACCTGGACTGAGTTAATATAAAAAGTGCTTAGAATAAGTTGTAATATCGAGATAAGATAAATCAGGATGGAATATCTTGAAACAAGTAAAAAAATCCCATCTTATTTAGTAATAAAATCTTAAAATTGATATTTTAAGATGAATCTGCTTAATTCAAGTCAGTTTAACTATGATAGAAACTCCTTTTTGTAGTTTGCGCACATGAAAAGTTCTGACAGACGTTTCTGTGGATCTCACTCTGTATAAAATGCTCAGCTCTGGCAGGAGGCGTTGAGGCGGCTGCAGGTGTAGTGTGTGTGTAGGAGTGTGTAGAAGTGTGTGTGTGTGTGTGTGTGTGTGTGTGTGTGTGTAGGAGTGTGTAGGAGTGTGTGTGTGTGTGTGTAGGAGTGTGTGTGTGTGTGTGTGTGTGTGTAGGAGTGTGTAGAGCTGTGTGTAGGAGTGTGTGTGTGTGTGTGTGTGTAGGAGTGTGTAGGAGTGTGTGTGTGTGTGTGTGTGTGTGTAGGAGTGTGTAGGAGTGTGTGTGTGTGTGTGTAGGAGTGTGTGTGTGTGTGTGTGTGTGTGTGTAGGAGTGTGTAGAGCTGTGTGTAGGAGTGTGTGTGTGTGTGTGTGTGTGTGTGTAGGAGTGTGTAGGAGTGTGTGTGTGTATGAGTGTGTAGGAGTGTGTAGGAGTGTGTGTGTGTGTGTGTGTAGGAGTGTGTGTGTGTAGGAGTGTGTGTATGTGTGTGTGTGTAGGAGTGTGTAGGCCTGTGTAGGAGTGTGTAGGAGTGTGTGTGTGTGTGTAGGACTGTGTAGGACTGTGTAGGCCTGTGTGTAGCTGCATGCCCCCTGTATCGTGTCTTATCTGTTAGCCTGTTTGTAGTTCTAGTGTTTTTGTGCTCTGTCTCACGCCAAGAGTCCTTTTTGTTATGTTTTGTTTTTTCTTTTTTTTGTTTTTCTTTTCTCCCTTTCTTTCGTTTCTTTCACTGTCATTCTCATTCCATCACTGTCCCCGCCCCCTCCCTCCTTGGCCCCGCCCCCTCCCTCCTTGGCCCCACCCCCCCAGACGTAGCCCTGCCCTCTGGCCCCGCCCCCTCACTGACTCCTAACACTACTGACCATGTAACGCCAGGCTCGGGAGGCGTGTCCGACTCCGCGGGCCCCACCCCGTCGGCGCCGCGGGACCTGGTGGCGTCTCTGGTGTCCACGCGCTTCGTCAAGCTCACCTGGCGCCCCCCGGTGGAGCCCCACGGGGAGGAGCTCGTGTACTCGGTGTTCTACAGCCCGGAGGGGACGAGCAGGTAAGAGCGCACCACGGGGAGGGCATCAGGGGTAAAGTCCTGCCCTTTGAAAACAAGGTCATGTGGAAGTTTCCCCCATCAAACTCAAACACAAACCTGCACAAAAACTGTCAGTCGTTTGTGCTGCAAAAAGTTCAGTTTGTGTGATTCTGGTTCTTCAGATATTTGCAGTTTTATTTTGGCCGATGACGTCGTCCAGAACCTCAGAGTGTTAAACAGAGCTCAAAACAGGAAGAAAATTATAGAAATCGTTTGTATTTGGTTTGTGCTGTTTTGTGCTGTGACAGTTTCATTTGTGTGAGTTTATTTCTAAAATTCTTCATTATTATTTCTGTGGTAATTACAGGACGTCATTTCTGCTCAGCTGACGGAGACAAACTCCACAAAACTAGTGAAGAGAAACGATCTGAGGCTGAGGAAAATGTCAAACTTTCAATGGTTCTTAAGGATATTTCTTACAAAAAACACTGAATCTCTCACACAGGTCCCGGCACTGCCAAAAACCTTGTCCAAAATTTAACATATAAACACTTAAACTGACCAAACTCCACAAAACTAGTGACGAAAATGATCTGAGGCTGAGGAAAAGTCTGTGTTATTCTATAAAATCTGAATCAAAAGCAAATGACTAAAGACTGAAACAGACTTTTCCTCAGCCTCAGGTCGTTTCTCTTCTCTAGTTTTGTGGAGTTTGTCTCCGTCAGCTGAGCAGAAATGACGTCCTGTAATTACCACAGAAATAATAATGAAGAATTTTAGAAATAAACTCACACAAATGAAACTGTCACAGCACAAAACAGCACAAACCAAATACAAACGTTTGACATCATTTTCTTCCTGTTTTGAGGCTGTTTCACATTCTGAGGTTCTGGACGACGTCATCGACCAAAATAAAACTGCAAATATCTGAAGAACCAGAATCACACAAACTGAACTTTCTGCAGCACAAACGACTGACTCAGTTGGTGCAGGTTTCAGTTTGATTGTGGAGTCGTGTTGTTGTGGTTCTAACATTTCAAACTCAGTGTCGATATGAAGGAAAAGACTCAGACTCCAGTCAGACGATGATCATTAACGGACCCAGATGTAGTTTCCTCTTCTCAGCAGACGTGGAGAATCTGTGTCGTTCGTTTCTCAAAATAAAACCAAAAATAAGAAAACAAAAAACAACTCTTTTCTTCATGATTTGTCTCCAAAACCAAAATGAAAAAACAGATGGTTCGTTTTTTCAGTTTCCGATTTTGTGTTTAAATGAATAATGGGGAAAAAAAAATTCCCGAACCAAACTCCTGGTCCTGAAATCCAGTGTGAACCAGGACTGAACCAGGACTGAACCAGGACTGGACCAGGACTGGACCAGGGCTGAACCAGGTATAAACCAGGACTAAACCAGGACTGGACCAGGACTGAACCAGGACTGAACCAGGACTGGACCAGGACTAAACCAGGACTAAACCAGGACTGGACCAGGACTGAACCAGGACTGAACCAGGACTGGACCAGGACTGGACCAGGACTGGACCAGGACTGAACCAGGACTGGACCAGGACTAAACCAGGACTAAACCAGGACTGAACCAGGACTGAACCAGGACTGGACCAGGACTGGACCAGGACTGGACCAGGACTGAACCAGGACTGGACCAGGACTAAACCAGGACTAAACCAGGACTGGACCAGGACTGGACCAGGACTGAACCAGGACTGGACCAGGACTAAACCAGGACTAAACCAGGACTGGACCAGGACTGAACCAGGACTGAACCAGGACTGGACCAGGACTGGACCAGGACTGAACCAGGACTAAACCAGGACTGGACCAGGACTGAACCAGGACTGAACCAGGACTGGACCAGGACTGGACCAGGACTGAACCAGGACTCGACTAGGTCTAAACCAGGACTGAACCAGGACTAAATCAGGACTGGACCAGGGCTGGATCAGGACTGGACCAGGACTGAACCAGGACTGGACCAGGACTGGACCAGGACTGGACCAGGACTGAACCAGGACTGGACCAGGACTAAACCAGGACTAAACCAGGACTGGACCAGGACTGAACCAGGACTGAACCAGGACTGGACCAGGACTGGACCAGGACTGAACCAGGACTAAACCAGGACTGGACCAGGACTGAACCAGGACTGAACCAGGACTGGACCAGGACTGGACCAGGACTGAACCAGGACTCGACTAGGTCTAAACCAGGACTGAACCAGGACTAAACCAGGACTGGACCAGGGCTGGATCAGGACTGGACCAGGGCTGAACCAGGTCTCCGCCTCAACTAACCGATGTGGGAAACACTGAGTCCTGATTCAGTCCTGGTTCAGTCCTGATTCAGTCCTGGTTCAGTCCCGATTCAGTCCCGATTCAGTCCCGATTCAGTCCCGGTTCAGTCCCTGTTCAGTCCCGGTTCAGACCCGGTTCAGTCCCGGTTCAGTCCCGGTTCAGTCCCGGTTCAGACCTGATTCAGACCCGGTTCAGTCCTGGTTCAGTCCCGGTTCAGTCCCGGTTCAGTCCCGGTTCAGTCCCGGTTCAGTCCCGGTTCAGTCCCGGTTCAGACCTGATTCAGACCTGATTCAGACCTGGTTCAGTCCTGGTTCAGTCCTGGTTCAGTCCTGATTCAGACCTGGTTCAGTCCCGGTTCAGTCCCGGTTCAGTCCTGAAGGGAAAAAAACAGCTCTGAAATATTTAGCCCTGACCTTTTAACCCTGTGTTGTGCGTTTACTCGTCTGTGAGCTCGTATACAGCACAAGATCCTTCAGGAAAGGCTCACTTCTGTTCTGAACGTGACTTTTTTTAGTATCGATTGCTGCTCAAACGAGTATTTCGTTTCGATTATAGTTTTAGTGTCGATCAGTTTTCCGTATTTTCCGTATTTCTGACGAGCCTAAATGTGGCAGGAGGATCCGTGTGCGCTCTGTGTGTGGTCCTGCGATCACAAAAAGGACACGCCACACGACGCCATAAATCATCTGACAATTAACCGCTGCACAGGTAATTAGCCGCTCAATGGGCCCCGCGTGTGAAAGACGAGATTTGCATTGGCGATGGCGTCTTAAAGGTTATTAGATCACACGTGCGGACGCCTTACTACTGACTACGCCCGATAGTTTGGGGAAGTTTCGCTCGGGCCTCGCGCTTTAACTGCGGTCACGTTGTGTTGAGTCATTTCCGAGCGGGCGGGGGGCTCAACACTTAACTTAATTACCGGGTAAATTAGCACAGTTAATGCCCCAGTTTCCCCCGTTCGCAGCGGGCGACGTGCGAGCTCTAGTTTGTGAACTGTAATCTGTCATTTAACCAAAAATAACCCACGAAGGGGAAGTTTGGGACCATTAATAAACCCTGATCTACAACTAAAACACCGTAAACTCAATAATGTAGAATGTTGAATGGTGTTAAGCAGGATATTAATGCGCTGACTTAATCCACTGACTCGTTTAAAGCTCTTATATTACACTAAACAGACTCTTGTGAACTTTTAACCGTGTTCTAACCCTGTTCCCTCCTCACAAACGCGCCTGCAGTTGTGTTTTGTTTCATTCACGCAGGTTTCAGTGATCCTGAGTTGTTAGAAATCCAAATCTAAAATCTCAAAATGCTCTTTTCCACCTTGTGATGTCAACAAGTTGGTAGAAAATCACTGTAAATTGCTTTTATCTTTTGAATATTTTTACTTTCGTGCAGTTAAGCGACGGGTTTAATGAGATTAAAACAATATTTTCTCTAAATTAGATAAATCCAGTGCTGGAATGATCCAAATGATTCTACGTGTCGAACGTTTTCAGTGTAAGAAAAGAGAAAAGTCAAAATAAACAGGGTTTGTGTGTTGAAAATGTGTGAATGAAACGAAACACAACACAACTCCAGGTCTGTTTGTGATGAGTAAAAAACATTCTAACACAGATCTAAAATAGTGCCATATAAACCCTTTAAAAACACGTTTAAGTCCCTTGTTCAGTTCTTACATAATTTTAAATTAAAGTGACCACACGTCCCTATTGTCCCTATGTCCCCTGTTCCAGCAGATTTACCCAAAACCTGTAATTTGTCCTAGTTTTATACAAGAGATGTCCCTTGTGTTGCTATTTTAGACCAATTTTACACCTACCAACAGTAAAGAGAGGCACAAACAGTCATTTGTTTATGTAAAATACAGAAAAGCTGCTTAAAAATGACTGAAACACAAAGAAAACGCGACTATACTGACTCACATTAGTGCCAAGTGTGTAAAAATTCTCCTTTATTACGCGCACGTTTGACAGTTTTATTATCATCAACCTTCTCTATCAGGAATGTCCCAGTTTTTCTGTTGAAAATCTGGTCTCCCCGTTTTAAACACCTCCAGACTCTGACCTTCTTTTGTGTGTGTGCGCCCTCTAGGGAGCGAGTGGTGAACTGCAGCCGCCCCGGGGAGCTGCAGGTGACCATCCAGAGCCTCCTGCCCGACACCAAGTACCGCTTCAGGGTGGTGGGACACAACGCGCACGGGCCCGGGGAGAGCAGCGCCCCGCTCAAGGTGGCCACGCAGGCTGAAGGTAGGGCATCTGGGCCATCCCGCGCTCAGAGGAAGGACAAAGCATTTCCTCTTTACAAGTAGAGCAAAGGAGCGCACGCCTCAGGGTAAACACGAGGTTTTACCGAGGGAGGATCTGAAACAACCTGCGTGAAGTCGCCCCATCAAACGCAAACCTGCACAAAAACTGTCCATCGTTTGTGCTGCTTTAGTTTTGGAGAAATTAACGATTCTTTTACAGGTCAAATTGGGGTCACTCATCCCCCCAAGAAGCTTCAAAATGCTCTAAAACATCCAAAATGGAGTCAATCGTTTGTGCTGCAAAAAGTTTCGTTTGTGTGATTCTGGTTCTTCAGATATTCACAGTTTTATTTTCGGCCGATGACGTCGTCCAGAACCTCAGAATGTGAAACAGAGCTCAAAACAGGAAGAAAATGATAGAAAATGTCTGTATTTGGTTTGTGCTGTGTCAATTTTCATTTGTGTGAATTTATTTCTAAAATTCTTCATTATTATTTCTGTTGTAATTATAGGACGTCATTTCTGCTCAGCTGATGGAGACAAACTCCACAAAACTAGAGAAGAGAAACGACCTGAGGCTGAGGAAAAGTCTGTGTTATTCTATAAAGTATGAATCAAAAGCAAATTACTAAAAACTGAAACAGACTTCAGCCTCAGATCGTTTCTCTTCACTAGTTTTGTGGAGTTTGCCGCCATCAGCTGAACACTGAGTCTCTCATACAGGCCCCAGCACTGCAAAAAGCTTGGCCAAAATGTAAGATATAAACACTTAAACCGATCAGAAAATGACTTAAAAGTAGTGAAATGATCTGTTCATGCAGCGAGATCATTTTACTGGACAAGTTCTCTTCAAATAAACGACCTCTAGACGAGAATGAAGCGTCTCAGAACGAGTAGGTGGGCCATAAATCTGAAAACAAGATGAATAACCTGATAGAAGTTGGTTTAGACTCTGACATGGTGCATGAAGCTTTACAGAAGTGTTTAGATTTGTACTTAAGGTTCGGGTTCAAACATCATTCAGACTTTCCGGACGGTGAACACACACAGTGTCCGTGCGGCTGCTCCACGCTGTGATCTGCATTACTGACATGTACTGACATAAACACATGGAGCCGCCACAGAGACGGGCCTGTGGAGAGGCGAGCGGAGGGACCTCCTGCATCACCACAGAGACGGGCCTGTGGAGAGGCGAGCGGAGGGACCTCCTGCATCACTGCACACATTCACTCTGCTGCCTGGACCCACACTCGGGGGGTGCAGTGTGGCTGGAGCAGTTTGAAATGTGTTTTTTGTGGTCGTAGCCAAGATGCAGGAAGTGTTCAGTGAAGAAGAGCATCTAATTTATCAAAGAAAGTGCACATTTCATTTCATTTATTTGTTTATTTGGATGGAGCGATGCATATTCAGGAACATAGAATTTGTATGAGATCACACATATTGATGTAAATATGCAGGATTCAGCACAGGTGCTAATTTCCATCCCTGGTCCCAGACATAAAATACACATAAAATAGACATTTGACAGACTCGACAATCTGCAGATACCCCACAGAATCGTACAGTACAATAAACGCGTCTGTCATGGCCTAAGGTGCTGGGTAAAGGTGCTTTTCATAGAGTGTAAATAAAGCATAAATGTTTCTATGGAGATAAATCAGTAAATAATGTACTAATAATCTATCCTGACAAACATTACCACAGTGTATATGTCAAACTTTCAATGGTTCTTAAGGAGATTTCTTACAAAAAACACTGAATCTCTCACACAGGTCCCAGCACTGCCAAAAACCTTTAATTTAACATATAAACACCAAACACTACCAAACTCCACAAAACTGGTGACGAAAACGACCTGAGGCTGTGGAAAAGTCTGTGTTATTCTATAAAATATGAATCAAAAGTAAAAGACTAAAGACTGAAACAGACTTTTCCTCAGCCTCAGGTCGTTTCTCTTCTCTAGTTTTGTGGAGTTTGTCTCCGTCAGCTGAGCGGAAATGACGTCCTGTAATTACCACAGAAATAATAATGAAGAATTTTAGAAATAAACTCACACAAATGAAACTGTCACAGCACAAAACAGCACAAACCAAATACAAACGTTTGACATAGTTTTTGTTTGCGTTTGATGGGGCGACTTCAGGCAGCTGATACCAAAATCTCAAATACGTTTGTTTGTTGTTGTTTTTTTATAAAAAAGGTGAAAATGCGCTCGCTAGCAGGTCGCCATATTTGTTTTTGTTGCAAAGCATTCTGGGTCGATGACGTCACCAGGTTGATGCCGTTGGATTCGACTGGCGCAAAACTCAGTGCTGCAAACGCCGACAGTTTATATAAAGCGGCACAAACAGGAAAGGCCGAACAGAAGCAGCCACAGGACACTACCCAGAATGCTTTGCCACGAAAACTAAAAAATATGGCGACCTACTAGTGAGCGTGTTTTCACCTTCTTTATAAAAACAAATACTGCAAACGAACATATTTGATCTTTTTGGTGTTACGTGTTTATAACGGACTCCAGGGTTAATCGTATAAGAGCAGCGAGTTAAAGCAGCCGGAGCCTTTTAAACTGCACTTTAAACTCATGGATTTTATGATTCTTTCTTGAGTGTTGTTATCAGTTTATTTTTTGGAGGTTCTTCTTTCACTGAATAAGGTGAGTTTATTTCTTTTTTTTTTTGTAATTTTTATTTTTTAAATTTTCAAATTATACAAAATAAAACAAAAGGGGAAAAAAAGGGGGAAAAAAGGCAAAAAAACAACAACAACAATATATAAACAAAGAGGGGAAGAGTGCCATTACAGACGTTCATTGGAAAATCAGTCAAAATGTGTTTTCAGTTGAAGTCCGACCTGACAGGTTTCACAGACTCAGTCCATTTCGTCCATGTTTCGTAAAAGGAGTCTCTTTGGGTCCGAAGGGTGAAAGAAGCTTTTCCATCACATAGATTTCGTAAACTATCTCTATCCACTCTTCTATTGATGGGGGGTCCGCCCGCAACCATTTTCTCGTGATAGCTTTTTTGCTTGCCACAAGTAGGATTGCTAATAATTTTTTGTCATTATTTCTCCAATTTTGGACGTTGACATCTCCTAAGTATAAACACTCAAAAGTAAACCTCAATTTAGTCCCAAAGATATGATTTATATGAGTCGTGAGTTTATTTCTATGGCAGAATTTGAACACAATGTAATTCAAAGTCCTTTACAGAACAAGAAATACATAAAAAAAATCACAAAACAAACGGATCAAAACATAAATAATCATCATAAAATGACAAAAGAGGGACATTAAATGAGAGAGAAGGGGGCAGAATAAAAACCTAATACCCCGTCCCACTTCTTCCAAACACCTGTTCTAATTTTCGGGAACAAAATGAGACAGAGTTGAACATTTTCCATTTATTTCCACACGTGGCTCCTCAGACGGCCCCGCCCCACTAACCGGCCCTGATTGTGCCCCGTTTGTGTCCCCTCTCTTTGTCCTGATGATTTAGAGAGTCTCATTAGCTGTTTAAACTCAAGGACGCGCTCACTGCCGGGACAGCAGTGCGGTTTGAGCGTCTCTCTTGTTTACATGAAGAGGGAGGCTCGTGTGGAAAGTGCATTTAGACTGCGGGATCTCCCTGGTCTGTCTGGCCTCACGCTGCATCCATCACTGTCACTATCTGGGCCACTCCACGTGTCCTCCCCAGGCCACTCCACGTCCTCCAGGTCTCCACACGTGTCCTTGATCAGAGGGCACAGTCTCCACACGCTGGGCAGCAGTGGGGGTTGTCACGTTTGCAGGTTGCAGGTTTTTTTTGGTTTTTTTTTTTGTGAATCAAGCTTCAGTTCACAGTGCATAAAAAAAAAAAACATCTACTGTATTTTCTGGACAATAAGTCGCTCCGACCTGCGTGAAGTCAAACGCAAACCTACACAAAACTGTGTCAATCGTTTGTGCTTCATTTGTGCTGCAAAAAGTTTCGTTTGTGTGATTCTGGTTCTTCAGATATTTGCAGTTTTATTTTCGGTCGATGACGTCGTCCAGAACCTCAGAATGTGAAACAGCCTCAAAACAGGAAGAAAATTAGATGCAACATGTGGCCCTGGGCTAAAGCTTTTCATCATTTATCCAGGAGATACACATGTCACTAAAGTGGTGGTAAATGCACATGATTCTTACTTTAGTTTAGCAGGTAGGATTTCAGTCTTCTCTCATGTTATACTACCGTTTTTTCATGGTTTGGGTGGACTGCGACTTATATATTAAAATATAAAACTTCACACGTTTGTTATGTTCACACTGAAGCCACGAGGGGGCGCTCTAGGCTTGTTTAGAAAATGTTTGTATTTGGTTTGTGCTGTGACAATTTTCAGAGAAACGATCTGAGGCTGAGGAAAAGTCTGTGTTATTATAAAATATGAATCAAAAGCAAATGACTAAAGACTGAAACAGACTTTTCCTCAGCCTCAGGTCGTTTCTCTTCACTAGTTTTGTGGAGTTTGTCTCCGTCAGCTGAGCAGAAATGACGTCCTATAATTACCACAGAAATAATAATGAATAATTTTAGAAATAAACTCACACAAATGAAACTGTCACAGCACAAAACAGCACAAACCAAATACAAACGTTTTCTATCATTTTCTTCCTGTTTTGAGGCTGTTTCACATTCTGAGGTTCTGGACGACGTCATCGACCGAAAATAAAACTGCAAATATCTGAAGAACCAGAATCACACAAACTGAACTTTTTGCAGCACAAACGAAGCACAAACGATTGACTCCATTGTGGATGTTTTAGAGCATTTCAACAGTTTAAACTGTCGTCCTCGGTCTGGAGGTTTGCTGCAGTTTTTGTCGTTCGTGCTCTGATGGAGGAGGTTGTGTTGCATGAAGCAGTAGCAGCTTTTTTTGTTTTCCTCGTTGCAGTTCGGGCATCTTCTGCTTTTAACTATTCTCTTACAAACATCTCCCTTACTCCAGACTTTCTTTCTGCTGCTCGATGACAGTTTTCAGCTGCAGGTTTCACCACTTGCAGTTTGTAATCTGCAGGATGTGATTTTCTTTTGGAGGCGTTCGTGTTCAGTCTTTCTCAGTTGTCTTTATAAGCTGATGTTTAAACTTTAAATTTTCAGTGGTGCAGGAGTAATGGGAGCGTCAGATACTGGCACACAAGCCTAGAGCGCCCCCTCGTGGCTTCAGTGTGAACATAACAAACATGTGAAGTTTTATATTTTAACATATAAGTCGCAGTCCACCCAAACCATGAAAAAACGGTAGTATAACACGAGAGAAGCCTGAAATCCCACCTGCTAAACTAATGTAAGAATCATGTGCATTTACCAACACTTTAGTGACATGTGTATCTCATGGATAAATGATGAAAAGCTTTAGCCCAGGGCCACATGTTGCATCTAATGTTCTGCACCACCTGAGTTTTTATTTTTTGACAACCAGCTTCTTATTCATTCATGTTATTAGCAAAAAAGTGGATGAAATTCACTAATGTGAGTATATTTTTGCACAGCACAGAAGGAGCTCCCTCTTTCTTCCCCCTCACATGTTCCTTTGGTTTGTCTGTCTCATTTTTGTTCCATTGTTCGTGGTTCCAAACCCCTCAGCTCATATTCACAAAGCTCTGCTGCTAAACCTCAGCACGATACTCCCTAAAACTAATGTCCCAAGAAGCAAAGTCAGGTTTTCTTTCCACAAATATCTGCATAATTACAGAAAAATGCCCTTTTATCCACCTGCCCCTAAAAATGTCTACAGCACACTCCCGTAGAGTGTGTTTGTGTGGTCGGTCAGTAAGTGGTACATGGACTTAAAGAATACCTCAAATTTGCCTTACCGGATCAGTCTTAGCTCTAAGGGCCGCAGATGATCATTTCTTCAGTAATTTTCTGTTCACTAATCTTGTTTCATGAATAAAGTCGACAATCCTCCATTCGTTTGTCATGTTGCTGCAATTACAGTTTAAAATTGTGAACACAAAACTCTGTTCGGCTCTTTAAGTATCAGTAATGTCTTTTACAGTGTCTCTCTGTCCTCTTCCTCCAGTGCAAGTGCCTGGTCCTGCTCCAAACCTGCAGGCGGTGTCCAGCTCCCCCTCCTCTGTCACCCTGAGCTGGGACAAACCTCTCACTGGCAACGGAGACATCCTCAACTACAGAGTGTACTACAGTGACGGCAGCGGTGGCTCTGAGCAGGTACAGCAGATACAACAGCAGGCACAAGACGATACAACAGCAGACACAAAGACGATACAACAGCAGACACTCCAAAGACAATACAACAGCAGACACAAAGACCATACATAGACCAGGGGTGTCAAACTTTGATCTCAAACGGGCCGGATCAGAAAACTCATGGCATATTTACCCCCAAAAATAGCAATAAGTCCAAATATTTGTGCAGAGAAATGCAAATCTATTACAGAAACCTTTTTTATTTGATTTGATTATATTATGCTAGCGGTCAGGTAGCTCACTTTCACAGCAGCATCACTAACCTCTCGGCTACGGGTGAAAACAGACGGCTGTTCATCAGTCCAGGCAATAATTCATTTATCTTCTGTCTTCTTAATTCTCCGTTCAAGTTATTATATTTTTTGCCATGTCTCACGTTTAGGGTCATTTTCCTTGAGCGTCGCCACTTGCTGCAAACTCACCGAGCTCAGGTTTCCCACTCAGCTCCGTGAACAAATAAGAATTAGTCAGTTTTTCTTGGAAAATCCTGCACTCAGAATCTACTTTTCTCATTTTGGACATGTTGCTGATGAGGGTCACGGTCACAGTCAGAACGATCGTTCTTTCAGAGCGTTTGGGAAGAGGCGAAGCTTCATTTGTGCTGCTCTGGTGGAGGCGCCACACACAGAAACACTGGAGACGCTGCTATGCTAAACAACGCAGAAAATTACCAGAAAAATGAGAAAATTTTAAATATTTTACCAGAAAATCAGCTGAGGGCCAGATTAAAGGTCTTGGAGGGCCGGCTGCATGTTTGACGCCTGTGACATAGACAATACAGTTAGTTTAAAGACAATAAACCGTGAGTCAGTTTAAAGACTGGGATTAGGTCGTCATATTAAACCTCAGCAGAACAACACTGTGAGTCCTGATCTCACGGTGACGACAGACGTGCGTCCTCCTGATCACGGCCCTTGAGGTAAACCTGATTGGCCCCATGATTCTGCCACTTCTGCCTCTGCGGCTTATTCGAGTATTTTACTGATCTCTCCTATTCAAACCCTCACGAGCGGTAAGATTCTGTGCAAGGCTCCGCCCACGAGCCGACGTCACCCATGCTCCACACGACGGCTCCCCATAAATATACAGAAAACACGATTCTGATGAGGGAACAGTGTTAGAACACGGTAGAAAGCACAAAAATATGAGTTTGAATAATAACATCTCCAATTCTAATGTCATTCTAATAAGCAGAAAACAGGAGTTCATTGAAAAGTGTTGAATAAATTCTAATTAACATTGAACTAACCAGGTTTAAATTAGCAGCTATTTAGATGTTTTTAAGTGTACAGCAAAGAGACGCAGAGGAGCTTTGCTGATCCTGCGGGAAATTCAGTCCAGCTCATTCAAGTTGATTTTTGTGGGATTTAAGCCATGTTAGAATGTTGTTTCCTCCTCAGAAACAGACCTGGAGGAGCTCGTTCCGTCCACACGTTTGCATAATCCTTTATTATGAGTCAGTCTACATCTCCAAACCTCGAAAACGCTCTGTTCCACCTTGTGATGTCGTGAGGCTGTAGTTTTCAAGTCCACAGCTACATTTCAGTGTCAGTGCAGTAGAGTTTTGTATATTCATGGGCTGAAATGATCCAAGTGATTGTGGTGAAGGTGTGGGGAGCACTTCCTGTGTCACCACATGACATCACAAGGTGGGACAGAGTGTTTTTAGTTTGAGAGAAGTTCTTGTAGAAGCGCAAATGCAACGACCAGCGACATAAAAGTGAAAAAATGCACCGCGCACTCAGATGGCCGATGCCCAAAAGCTTTTTTTTATTTTAATTATGTTAAAAAAAGTCTTCTTCAGATATTTTCTCTTGCTTTGGACCACAGTGCAGTAGGTACAGGTGGAGCACACAGTTCTGTGGTCCAAAAGTGAGAAAAAATATCTGAAGGTTTTTTTTTGCCAAAACGTAATTCAAAATAAAAAAAAAAGCTTTTGGATTGTAAAACACATGATATAAATAAAGAACAGTAACTCTATTGTGCCTCTTATGTGAAGCAGTGTCTAAAAAGTCCTGAATAATGCATAAAACTGGACCTTTAAAGCTGATCACATGACCCCAGCCCAGCGCTCTGATTGGCTCATTGTGCATTTCCTGACAGATCTCTGCAAATGTCAGCAGGAGGGATCTGAATGCAAAGTGCTGTGAGGAGGTGAGGTCTCACACAGGAACAGCTCCACAGCGTCGACTGGGGATGAAACAATCACCGAAATATCTGGATATCGTATCGTCAAAGGTCTCACAATAATATCGTGACCATCACAATATATCGAATCCCAAGTGTCTTTGCTTAAATGAACAGTTCTGATGCAGAAATAGCTTAAAAAACAGAGGGAACTACATAGACCATGATCCTTTGCTCCGTTTCAGTGCAGACGACATGAAGAAATAACTGTTCTAAGCACTTTTACATCTTCATTCTGTGGATTAAGTCTGTGAAGCATTTTTAGAGGAAAAAGGAGCAGATTCACAGTTTTGAGCCTCCACAAAATACTGTTATGTGAAATGTAAATCGAACATGAACGAAAGAAAGCAAAAAAGAAAGAACGAGTGAAAGAAAGAACAAAAGAAGGAACAAATGAACGAAAGAAGAAACAAATGAACAAATGAATGAAAAAAGGAATGAAAGAACAAGCGAACAAACGAAAGAACAAAAAAAAGAACAAACGAAGGAACAAATGAAAGAAAGGACGAAAGAAAACTGAAGAACAAAAGAATGAAAAGAGAGAACAAAAGAAAGAACGAACAAACAAACAAACGAAAAAGAACAAAAGAAAGAAAGGAAACTCTGGTGAAAATCTGGTCCAGAGAGATTTGGATTTCGTTCCGTCCCTAATGACAATAAATGTTGCACCAAATGACTGAAGCGTTTTAGAGTCAGTCTGTTCTTCTGGAGAATATCAGAATATTCACGATATCGCAGTAAATATATCGTTACAGCCCTGTTTGATACTAAAGAATAGACTCAATGCTCAATACTGATTCCGATACCACGATGATGATGATAAAAACACCTCAGAACAGAATGTGATTTTCAACATTAAATAGTTTTGTGTGCCAACATTAGAAACTGGTCATTACTCCCTCTGTCGATGATCGGCCGAATTAATGCAATAAAAATGGTGATACTTCCAAAGTTATTATATTTGTTTCAAAATATACCAATTTTTCTAC
The DNA here is from genome assembly GCA_034769755.1 of Odontamblyopus lacepedii. Lineage (NCBI taxonomy): Eukaryota > Metazoa > Chordata > Actinopteri > Gobiiformes > Gobiidae > Odontamblyopus > Odontamblyopus lacepedii. Next base: position 1,580,385 of record CM068349.1, read on the forward strand.
CCAAGTCTTTTTTTAAACGGCTAGATTCTATAATATTTTCGTTTATTTGGTCTAACAAGCCGTCACGTATCTCTAAAGTTCACATCTGCAAGCCAGTGACTATGGGTGGATTGGGTCTACCTGTTTTCAGACATTATTACTGGGCTGCTAACGCTAGAGCACTTTCATTTTGGCAACTTGACTCTCCAGATAAATTTCAATCTATCTCCATTCCAAAATGGGTCAAACTTGAACTTACTGCAGCGCAGACCAGCCTTTCCTCCATTCTTTATTCTGGCTATAAAAATTGCCCTAAACTTCCTAAGGATTATTTGCTTAATCAATCCTTGCAAATTTTGAACCAAATAAAAAAGACACTGGACTTGAATTACATTTCAATTTATTTCCCCTTTGCAAATAACACGTTATTTAAGCCTTCTCTTACAGATACCACTTTTTTTGAATGGAGTAGGAGTGGTCTGTGCTGCATCAAGGATTTTTATGTCAATAATAAATTAGCCTCATTCTCTGAATTACAGGAAAAATATTCTCTTCCACAATCACATTTTTTTCGTTACTTGCAAACCAGACATTTTATTCAACAAAATATTGCAAATTATATAGAGAAACCCGAGGCTCATGCATTTTTTTATTTAATGCATATTAATCCAAATTCCAAACAACTCATATCACGTTTTGTAAATATATTTACACAACCTATTTCAACTAATTATATTAGAGAGGCCTGGTCACAAGATCTTGGCTTAACTATAACAGACGAGATATGGAAAGATGCACTTGCAAACATCTGGAATTGTTCCATCAATTCTAGATATAGATTAATTCAATTCAAAGTGGTTCATAGAATACATTATTCCAAAGTTAAACTTAATAAAATCTTTCCATCCGTTTCATCGATGTGTGATCGATGTAAAACATCCCAAGGCTCTTTAAGTCATCTGTTCTGGTTCTGCCCGGTGCTACAAAAATTTTGGACTGACATATTCAAGTGGTTCAGTGACAACTACAAAACTCTGGTAACCCCTAATCCTCTTATAGCGCTGTTGGGCTGCTTTAGTGACCATTATGTGCACTCTCTTTACACAAAAAAAGTCATCAGGATTGGAATGGTTGCAGCTCTCAAACTAATACTTCGAGCTTGGAAATCATCAACTCCACCACCTTTTACTAACTGGCTCAATGAAATGACTTTGGTCGCAAAATTGGAATATATACGTTACGAACAAAACCAGGCATTGGACTCATACTTCAAAACATGGTCCCCATTTCTGAGGTCATTAAGTTAAATCTCCCTAAGTGTCTGTGTGTATTTGTATAGGTGTATGTATCTGCGTATACATATGTATATGTATGTGGTGCATGATGGGCATGTATATGTACATACATATGCATACACACATATTTATTTATAGTTCTTTGTACTGTGGCTTTTTTTTTTTTTTTTTTTTTTTTTTTTTTTTTTTTTTTGGATTATATTATTATTATTATTGTTATTATTATTTATTTATTTTTTCTTTTATTAATTATTACTATTATCATTTTTTGTTTGTTTTTGCTTTGTTTAAGTTCTGCTTTATTATGAAAACCTATAAATAAAATTAAAAAAAAAAAAAAAAAAAAAAAAAAAAAATAGTTTTGTGTGACCACTTTTGTGTGACCACGTGGCCTCATCTGTGTACAGACGAGACCAGAAGGTTTGAGAATGACACAAATGTTCATTTTGGTACCAGAACGTCCTCCGAGAGCAACTTCCCCCAACCGTCCAGAGCAGTTTGGTGATGAACGAAGCCTTTTCCAGCAGGATGGACCTTCACATAAAGCAAACGGAAAAACTAAACGGCTCAGGGAACAAAACATAAAGATTTTAGGTCCAGGAAACTCCCCAGATCTTAATCCCACTGAGAACTTGTGGTCAAACACAAATTCTGACAAACTCAAAGCGTTGATTATGCAAAAATGGACGGGCCTCAGTCAGGATTTGGTCCAGAAGTTGACTGAAGCTGCAGGGAGAAGTGCAGAGGTCTTGAAAAAGAAGAGTCAACACTGCAAATATTGACTTGTTGCATGAACTCGGTGTAATTGTCAATAAAATCTTTTGATGCTTATGAAATGCTTGTAATTGTATTTCAGTAAAACCATAAAAACATGTGAGAAAACACCTAGAAACAATGAAGCAGCATCTGTGAAAATGTGATACTTGTGTCGTTCTCAAAACTTCTGGCCACGTCTGTAGACTAGTTTTATAATGTCTGATTTTCAGCACTTTTGACAGCCGTTTCCCACAGTGGCTTTGAGAAACAGGTCAAATCCGAGGACACGTTCTCCCCACAGTGAGCAGTAAACTCTTCTGTGTCTCTCAGGACGTGGATGTGGACGGACAGTCCCACACGCTGACCGGCCTGAGGAAGTTCACCGAGTACAGCTTCAGAGTGGTGGCCAACAACAAGCACGGCTCAGGAGTGTCCACCGAGGACGTGAGCGTGAGGACACTGTCTGATGGTAAGACACGGAATACAGGACGTGGCTGTGACTTCTGAAACCTAAAATGGAATATTTAAGTGTTATTTACTGAATTATTTATTTGGCAGTAAATATTGCCAGTCTTGGGAGTAACTAAATACATGAAACAAAGAGAAAATACTCATTTCTGAATATTCTGAATACTCATTTTGCGTGTAATCTCGGCTGTGACACTAAAAGTCTTTGTTAAATCACTTAATAAACATGAAAAACAGCCGAAAAAACAGTGAAAATGTCAAATGTGTCGCATAAACAAGTTTCCTTCCTCTAAACGAGCAACAGAACTGTAGCTGTAACAACATCATTTAACAAAATATACCTAAAAATACTTGATATATCGATACTGCATCATCACATTAAACGATACGATATATCAGTATGTCGATATTTTTGCTCAGAACTCAGAATACAGTTACTTTCCTACATTAAAGAGAATAAATATGTGTATGTAGAATTTTTCATCTCTAATTGGACATAAATGAAGTCAACAACAAAAATAAAGTTTATACTGTTTTTCACGATCGCATAATGCAGCTCGACGTAAAAGCAAATGTAAAAGTGCTTTATCTTTTAAGACTGTTACAGCTACTGCGCTTTTGAAATATTTATTGCACTTTACCTTCATAATTGGTGTTTTTCTTAATCAATTGTTGTTTTCTTGTCTTTTTAATCTTAATTTATAGTCGTTTTGTGCTCTTGTCGTGCGCTGTTCACCACGTAGCCACAGGTCGCCCTTGTACCGTATTTTTCGGCCGATAAGTCGCACTTTTTTTGGGAAATTTATTTTATAAAATCAGACCAAGAACATTTCCTCTTAAAGCTGAGTTATAGAAACACCAACAGACCAGAGCAGAACAGGCTGAACATGTGTCTGGTTTGTTCACGTCACATATGAACAGTTCTTCACAAAACTAGAGCAGAAACAACAGAACAGAATAAGTTTACTGAACTCTCCATCTCGCTCCAAATCACTGAATCCACTGAATTCTTCATCCTCGTGTCACTTCTGAGTAACTCCACCAGCTCCAGATAAATTCAGCTTTTAGCCGCGATGAGCTTTTGTTTTCTTCACTTCAGTTCGAGTTTCCTCCACTTTTCTCCATCAAACACAAGTTTCTCTCACTCCAAACTTTCTTTCTGCTGCTCGATTGTTCCTCTCTTCCTCCGCTCTTCACACGTTTCCGGTTCTCGCTCAGTATTTACCGTAAGTAATAATGTGTTTGTGCACATTGGTTTAAGTTTTACACAAACTAAACTTAAAGCCTCGTGGCTCATTTGCAGATAGTGAAAAAACAGCTGGTGCTGATGCAGAAGCTTCTGTCGACTAAAGGACCAGATTCACTGGACAAAAAAAGTCTCCATGTGGATTTAAGTAAGAAAACAGGAGTGAGGTGCTGCAGGTGGAGACAGAAGTGACAGTGGAGCAGGAGGAGGAGCCTGAGGCGGAGCAGATGCTGGTACAAGCCTAGAGCGCCCCCTGTGGCTCAGTGTGAAAATCACCAACATGTGAAATTATATCTCGCTGTGGAAACGCGTCGGCTCCTTCGATGCATAAAGGACTTTAATATATTCAGTCGGTGCCTCGGGTTTGGACCTCACCCATGTTACATTTACGTTTAGATGAACTGAAATATTTCATATATAAGTCGCACCTGAGGATAAGTCGCAGGAAACACCATGAAAAAAGTGCGACTTATAGTCTGAAAAATGCGGTAACATAGTGTAGTCCACTTCTTCCATGTGGATTTAAGTAAAGGTTAAATAAATAAAAATAAAGTATTCTGAATCCATTGCTCTGATTGGCTCATGCAGCAAAGTCACTACAAATCCCTTTAAATGTGGATATTCTGTAAGTAAAGACGTCCCTGAGCGCCGCATGTTTAAACTCATATCATAAATACAACATGATCTGCTCTAAATAAATAACACAATCAAACACTCGGTGCTCTGTTGCCGTCTGCTCGTCTCCATGGAGATATCGCCTTGCTTAGAATATTCTACAGTCAGGCTTTAATCTTCCCCGTCTTGCATTTCAATGACGTGTGTTTTTATTCCTCGTAAATACGTTCAAATCGCTCGCCCTGACTGTGAGCCGGCTCGTCTCTCCACAGATCTGACCTGTACCTGGGTCTGGTGGTGTCCCCTGTCTCCGTGGAGACAAGCAGGCGGTGGACACTTCACAAAAAAGTTACGCAGTGTGTCTTTTACGTGCCTGTGAGGGGATGGACTCATTTTACTAAAACACAGTTAAGATCGTCATGTTCAAGATTTAATAGAAATTATATATAGAAAATAGAAATTATAATTGAAAACTTAATAGAAATAGGATCAAAACTCCTCTAATGTGCACAGGAATTCATTAATTCATTCAATAAAATAAAATCAAATAAATAAGAACTCTCACTTTCCCTCCAAATGAGCTAGAAATGAGACTGTGCACGTCAGAAAATCAATCTAAATAGAATTCAGACTCCTTTTTTATTTTTTATGTATAACTTGTCATTTTGAGGCACCCAGCACATTAATAACAAAGTAGATGCACACAGAAAAACCTACAGTGTTTACATGTGTGTATTTACGTTTTAGGACTGTCAGATCAAATGTGCATTTACATATTTTCTGTTCCCTTATGTCTTTTTTTGTTTGTTTATTTCATTCGTAAAGTATAAAAAGACATTAACAGTGTCACAACCTGAAACATACAAGAAATGAATGAAAAAAGAAAGAGTCATCTTCTGTAATCTGCCTCTTCCCTTTTCCATCAGCACCAGAGTTACTTTCAAACATTTCAAATCCGTACGTTTCATTTCAGTCACAAGTATTTATTTTATTTTATTTAACCTGTATTTCACCAGGCAAAACATTAAGAACAGATTCTTATTTACAGTGTTGGCCTAGAACAATTTAAGGGAAAGAAAACAATAAACATATTCACACAGACAATGAGCAATAAATTAATGATCAGTCAGTGAAACATTTACATGACTCCTTAAAAATGTCCTTCAGTCTGTGTTTGAATGCAGAAAGTGCAGCAGCAAAATGAAAAGACATAAAAAATATGAATCAGTTGCAAACAGAAATCTTCATTTTTATGCACAACTTACTTTTCTTTTTCATGCATAAACACTGCACTGGATTTAATGTGTTTTAAATGTGGTCGTTGTACCTGATGCTTTTATATCTTTGTAAAGACTCTTCCATAACTGAGCTCCTTTCACAGCGACGCTTCGCTCCGTCACTTTGGTTCTGAATCTGGGTTTTTTAAACATGTCGGTTCCTTTTAAATAGCCGTGGTTCCTTCTCATCTCAAACAGTCTTTATTTTTTAAATTCAAGTTTTTATTGACAATCAAATAGAGATGAGTTATAAATGTACAATTTGCTTTTTTTTTCATCTTTCACATGTTTGGTTTCACTTTACGTGTTTCTCTACTGTAGTATTTTTCTCTCCTTTTAAAAATACAAAGTAAAAATAGGAAAACAAGATACAAATATTTGAACATTTGAGTAGGAACATACAGGAATGTCACTCATTTTCTCTTTTTTTGTTATGTTCGGGTGTTAAAGTCTTTCCGTGGTTTCCAGTCCTCCTCATGTCGTATTTCATCTCTGTATAAGTGTTATTCTTTCCGTTTGTGAAATGTCTCCAACATTAATCCAGTTACTCGTCCATTTTTTGGTTATTGCTTTCTTACTTGTGACCAGCAGAACGTTCAGTCTTTGAATATTTACAGGTGACACTTTCCTTTCTACAGGACTATATTTAAGTCAATAATATTCACATTATACAGACATATACACACACAGATTATCCTCTTTTCCTTTGTCCACACGGCGCTCGGCCACAGTCACTCCACACTCCTAAATCCCTGTTTTATTTCCTCTGCAGTTCCCAGTGCTCCTCCTCAGAACCTGACGCTGGAGGTGCAGAACTCTAAGGTGAGTGGTGCTTCTATCAATCACCTCCTTCTGCCTTTTACGGTTTATTCTGCCATTATTTAAAAGTATGAAGTGTATAATAAAGACGAATATTCTCCCCGGGACAGATCAGGGTCAAACGCATCAGATTCTAGAGTTTTTTTTTATCCTCCGTGAACCAGGACGTGATGAAAGTGTAGAATAACTTTGCACCACTGGTTTAAAATGGACTCCTCGTGTTTTTCGTGTTTTTCACACAGTAAAAATCGGGTCCAGCGCCTTCCGTGAGATAATCGTGTTCTGTTACTGAATCTTCTGCCTGTTTAAAAAGATGAGTTTAATGCCGCACTGCGGGACACCCGTCGAGCAGGTAGCAGACCCTCCACCTGAACATAATTCCCATCATCCCGCAGTGACATGTTTGGTCTGAAATGGTGTCGTCCTCCAGCTTCTGTTCGCTCCAGTTTGTCTCCGAAGCCAAACATGTGGTTTTTTGCGTGTAATCAGCAGTTAATGGGTCATTTTGTTGGTGTTGGTTTGGAAACGGTCGTCAGGTAATTAATCCTGTTCTATTTCACACAAGAGGAGCTCGGACACTGTGCCGCCGCTGTGGTTAATGACCAAATTACAGCTGCTTTTCGGCACTTTGTCAATTCGAGGTTATTTATTTGATTATTTATCGTCAAAACCTGAAAACAACGATCTCCCTGTAATTACTGAACGTACCTGGACGTGTTTACAGGCGTCACGCTCAAAAGGTCCTGGTTTAGTCCGTCCCTTATGTAACATTATTACACTATTTTCTGATGTGTTTCCTCATCACAAACATTTCTTTAACACACAAACCCGTGGTAACAGGAAGTGCTCCACTGTGTTCACTGGAATCAGCCCTGGAATCCACTGAACTAAAGGGAAAAGGAGCTGTTCACTTGAAGACCACCACTAAATGACATCACGAGGTGGAGCAGAGCATTTGGAGCTTTGGAAATACAGACAGACTGATAATAAAGAGTTACTTAAACATGTGTGAATGAAACAAAACTCGACTCCGGGTCTGTTTTTGAGGAGGGAACAACATTAGAACATGACTTAAAGATCACAATAGTCGAGTTTGCCTAATATAGGAACTTTTTTCAGGCTTGTCACTGGTTCGTGTCCATTGAAAGTTCCACATTATGGCATTACACTCATCCTTCTTTCGTGTATTAAATTGCAGCTGCTGTTATTACCATTGAAACTCAAACTTGCCTGGTGGACTGCTTCAGAGTCTTCAGAGTCCCCAGTCGCACAGAAAGAATCAATAACATTACTTCCATTTTATTTATTATCTGAGTCTGAACAATGTTTTATGTTGAAAAATGACTGAATTCTCTTCTTTGAGTCACTCTTGATCTCAGTCACATGACACATTAACGCCAAAATTAAATTTTATTACAATAGCGCTCTGAAGGGGGAGTGACTTAGTGTGGAGAGCGATGGGAAAGGAGAAGAACTCAGAGTGTCAAAAACCAAAGGTAACACGGCGATGTAAATACAGTATGTCGCGCGTTTGTTGTTAATACCCCAGAAAATCCCCGTCTTTAACCCCAAACCTCTGTTGTCCACCAGTGTTCCAAAAATCCCCCATAATCCCGTCTGTGTGCGGCGTCTCGTTCAGGTTGTGTAATATGTCCTGTACTTCCTCTCACACTTTTCCCACAAGTCCATTTTAGTGCAATTAAAAGTGTTTGGAAGCCTCGTGCAGCACCGGAGACTTTAATAAGAAAAGGGAAAATAATTGGCAAACACTTAACACAGATTGAACGTGTGAATTCCCTGGACAGAGGAGTGTGTGTGTGTGTGTGTGTGTGTGTGGGTGTGGGTGTGTGTGTGTGTGTGTGTGTGTGTGGGTGTGGGTGTGTGTGTGTGTGTGTGTGTGTGTGTGTGTGTGTGTGTGTGTGTGTGTGTGTGTGTGTGTGTGTGTGTGTGTGTGTGTGTGTGTGTGTGGGGTGACGGGGGGTTATACACTCGCAGTGGGACGTCTTAATTAACTGTTGTCCCCCGCTGAGCACCGCCTCCTTTTACACTGCAAAACCCAATGTGTACGCAAATGAAATGGCTTTAATTAAGGATATTCATCTTCATTTGGGCACATGTGCTGAGTTTTTTTATCTGTTCATAAATGAATAATGGAGTTTTCGATTCCAGTGAGATCGTTGGGAAATGGGGGATAAGGAAACTGTTACGAACCCGCTCCACGTCAAGGCAGCGTGAGGAAGTTTGGTTTTGCCGCGTGTCGTTTCTCTTTCCTCGCTTCCTTCTCCTCGATTCTGCAGGAAATGTTCAGGAGGATCTAAACTCCGGGTGGAAACAGACTCTGTTTCTGCAGTCGCAGCAATAATTCGTTCTGTCCTCTCAAATCTCTGTTCTGTTATTGTATTTTTCGCCGTGTCTCGTAGTGGTGTTTAAGATTATTTTCCTTGAGCGTCGCCACTTGTTGCAAACTCACCGAGCACAGGTTTCCCACTCAGCTCCGTGAACAAGTAAGAATGAATCCATTTTTCTTGTAAAATCCTGCACTCAGAATCTACTTTTCTCATTTTTGACATTTTGCTGATGAGGGTCACGGTCACAGTCAGAACGATCGTCCTTTAAGAGCGTTTGGAAAGAGAAAAGTCTTCATTTGTGCTGCTCTGGTGGGAGGTGCCGCACACAGAAGGACTGGAGACACTGCTATTCTAAGAGACGCAGAAAATTACCAGAAAATTTTTAATATTTTAATAGAAAATCAGCTGAGGGCCAGATTAAAGATCTTGGAGGGCCGGATCTGGCCCCCGGGCCGCATGTTTGACGCCTGTGTTATGGAGGGAGCTGTAATAATGAGAATAAATCTTTATACAAGCTGCAAAGGACAACAGAACCAGTATTCAGAAAGCACAAAACCAGACAATGAAACAAAGAGTAAAAAATAAATCCGGAATAAACTCAAGCTACACCCAGTTAAAGGCCAAACGATGAGAATGAGTTTGAAGTGATTTAAAATGGAGACGTCCCAATCAGGATTTTTTGGCTACCGATCCGATTTTTTTAAGGAGTGCTTTTTCCGATACTGATCCGATACTTTTTTTTTCTTGGACTTGTCGCCATTTCGAGGTCTCCCCCAGTGTTTTTGCTGCTGTGGCTTTGCGTCTTGTGCTTGTAAATCTCAAACTCGTCCGGATGATTCTTTGGTAAGTGAAGAATCAAACTGTTGGTGTTAAAGTGGCTCTGCTGGTTCCTCCAGGAGAAACTGTTTGTTTGCAGCGTCGCTGTTTGACTCTCGTTTTGTTGTAGTAAAAGTCACACAGCGACATGGCGGCGTTTTGATTTACAGCTGCTGTAAAGAGCGTCGATGCTGCAGAAACATGAAACTGGATCGGGCCGATCACATGACTGAATCTGATACGGTCCGATACCGAACAGTGGATCAGGACCTCCCTGATCTAAAAGATGGTGCAGCCTTTTCTCCTGAGGATGTAAGACTGCAGAAGGGCTCGTACGGGGTTAAAAGTTCTGAAATGTAACTGGAATATAATGTAATGTAGGTGATGAGGGTCACACACTTCCTGCAGCAGTCTTTTAGCAAAAAAAAAACACCAAACACCACAGCAACTTCCATAATATTAGAATGAGTCTCTTTAAATGTGATGTCATGAACAGTCTATTCTAGTCACTTTAACTCATGTAGGTGCAGCCGTTTTGCAGTGTAAATGTCTCTAAATGCACATGTCTGTCCTCCCTCCTCCCGCTCCTCTCTGCAGGCTCTGCTCCACCATAGCTCAGTGTAATTGTGTTCTCGGTGGGGGGCTCACCTGTGCATAAGACCACGTGTGCCGTCATTCAGTCTATAGTCGCCTGTCAGAAAGAGTGCACTTGTCCCCTGTGATTAGCTGTACTGCTCAGGCTGGTTGTTCTATAAAGCACTTCTGCCTCCTGCAGCCTCAAGGTTACGACAGCAGGACACGATGCACAGGAGAGATGAAAATAAGCTTAAAGATTATTTAGTTATTCAGTGTTAACCATAGCACAGATCTATATTTTGTTCATTGTGAACTCCAGGATTGATCTAAGGCTTTTCTGTGGTCGGCTCCACACTGCAAAAAAGCCTATCAAAAAATAAGAAAAAAATACCAATTTTGAGGTAAAAATGTCCGATTTTAAGTGAAAGTGAAAAAGCAGAAAACACGAGTTTCAAGTATTTATGGACAGATTTTTCCCCTTATTGGTTTGAGAAGGAAGTTAAAGAGGCTTAACCTGGACTGAGTTAATATAAAAAGTGCTTAGAATAAGTTGTAATATCGAGATAAGATAAATCAGGATGAATATCTGGAAACAAGTAAAAAAAAATCTCATTTTATTAAGTAAAAAAGCACAAGGCCGACATGACGTAAATAATGAGGGGAGGACTGGACAGTGAGGGGATGGACCTGGGAAAGGAGCCAGTTTAGATGGAAAAGCACAGACTGAAGCTGGGGCCACATAATTATAACAGTAAATATGTTCAAGAACATGTTGAGATGAATTGTGCTCCTACATTAGAACATTTCGAGGTGCACGTCGACACATGATTTGATGCACGACCGTAAAAAGACCTTCAGACCGTCAGACCTTCAGACCTTCAGACCGTCAGACCTTCAGACCGTCAGACCTTCTGACCTTCAGACCGTCAGACCTTCAGACCTTCAGACCTTCAGACTTCAGACCTTCAGACCTTCAGACCGTCAGACCGTCAGACCGTCTGACCTTCAGACCGTCAGACCTTCAGACCTTCAGACCTTCAGACTTCAGACCTTCAGACCTTCAGACCGTCAGACCTTCAGACCTTCAGACCTTCAGACCTTCAGACCTTCAGACCTTCAGACCCTCAGACCCTCAGACCTTCAGACCTTCAGACCTTCAGACCTTCAGACCTTCAGACCCTCAGACCTTCAGACCTTCAGACCCTCAGACCTTCAGACCTTCAGACCTTCAGACCTTCAGACCTTCAGACCTTCAGACCCTCAGACCCTCAGACCTTCAGACCGTCCCTTCAGTCGATTCTTTTAAGTCTCGCTTAAAAACACACTTTTACTCTCCGGCTCTTTTATTGATTGCCAATTGTAGTATTTTTTTTTATGTTTTTATTGACTTGCATATTTATATATTTCATACTTTATTTTATTGATTGTTTTCGTTTATACTGTGCCGACTCTGTGCAGCACTTTGGAGACTTTGCGTCGGTTAAATGTGCTGTACAAATCCAGTTGCATTGGATTTAACTGGATAAAGTCCATTGACGTTGTGTTGAAAAATTGCAGAACCTCCTCATAGTAGAATTCCACTGTAATGAGCAGCAGATTTTCGTGTTTTTTGTGCACATTTTCAAACCCTGCATGTGTTTCCTGGGCTCTGATCTTTCTTGAATAATCTCAGGTAAGAACAGGGCGGTGGGTGGAGATGGGGGGGGGGTGAAAACAGACATTTTCTGAGCATTTAACTTTCAAACGCAGGACAACGCAGGATTTGTTTATGCGGCAACGCTGGCCAAGCAATTCTAAATACATCCCCGCTGAATTCGATCTGCGTTTAAACGTAAAGAACGAGGTGTGAAGGAAGCGTGTGAGGTGTGAGAAGATGCAGGACGCGCGTTTGGCTTCTCAAAATAACACGAACTAGAGTTGAATTCTCCAAACAGCACAGCCGCCCTCCTGACGCACCACACTGCACTGCTTATATAATCTCACCACCTCTTATCTTACACCGTGCACTTTTCTGGGGTATTGCTGATGGTCCTAAGTGAGTAAACGTGGACTCAAACACACATGACTCAATGGAAATACAATCTGGAGTAAGAATCCTGCTATAACGTGGCTTCAGGGTCCGACGTGATGAAATAGTGAGTTAGAATGTTGTCGGCTCATCACAAACACACCTGCAGTTGTGTTTTGTTTTATTCCCACATGTTCGAGTAACCCTGCATTATTAAACCATTTCCATAACTTAAAATTTCCAAAACTTAACCCTTTAGAATCTGCGTAGTTCGAATGAAGAAAACTTTGTTCGGAAGCTTTACCCTTTGGACGATCTGCGATGGGCTCGGGACGAATATTTCCTTTCAATAACATTTTCACCAGTAAAATATTCTCCTTTGAGTTTACAGAACTCACAGTGTTATTTTTGGTCTGAGAGAAGAACGGAGCCTAAATATGCAGGATTTGTGTGTTAAACATGTGTGAATGAAACAAAACCCAACTCCAGGTCTGTTTGTGATGAGGAAACTACATTAGAACATAGATCAGAAAATAGTGTAATGTTTACCCTTTAAAGCAGGCATGTCCAAACTATGGCCCGGGGGCCAAATGTGGCCCTCAGACCAATTGTTTTTGGCCCTCAGGCTTCCAGGTGAATTGGCCCATATTACCACAAGTAGTACTTTTTACTGCATGTTTTTGAAATCTACCTTGATCAAGCAAATGTAGTGTGTCCTTTTGAGGGTCTAAGCCTGAACAAAGGTCTGGAGGATCGTTCAAACCTGTTATAAATGCACAGATTTGAATTACTCACCGTTTTGATCATCAGTCTATGACCCCCGATCGGCCCTCACGCTGGTCTGTGTTTTAATATGTGGCCCTAGATGAAAAAAGTTTGGGCACCCCTGCTTTAAAGCTTATATACAGGCTCTTTAACCCTCGAAGACCTACGACATCGTACACGATACCAAGGAATATGTTTTCTATAACTGCAGAACTTTGTAAGTGTAAAAGACAGAAACGTCCTTTTCCCCTCTGAAAGTGCAGACATAGAGGTTTCCGTACATTTCTGCGGCTTTATCCTACGTCACACTCACGCTGTGTGATGACAGGAGCAAAACGAGTGTCCAACAGGAACTTTGTTTTCCCCAAACTCATGCGCTCCGTCCATTTTGATCGAGCCAAACTTTGCCAAAGAGTGAAGTGAGTCAAGATGGTCGACTCCTCTGACTGTGTGTGTTTATAACGAGGGAAAAAGTCGCTCTAAGTGGAGTTAATTCTCACACACATGGAAAATGACACATCTTGGTGTGTGTAATTGTGCATCTCTTTCTATTTTTATTTAAAGGTTTATTTCACTCAAAATGAACAAATCCAAATGTAATAAACAGCCTGGAAATGCAGAAGTGCTGTGGCTCTGGCCCTGGACCTGACAGGAGCTGTTTCCAGGACTGGACCAGGAAAGTCATGGAGCCACTGCACTTTTTTTGTTTTTAGGGCAATAAGGAGATTTTTAATTTACTTACAGACTTGAGATTTTGCATTTTTGTAGCTGAGGCCCTTTTTTTTTATGTTAAAAAAGTTGTTTCTACATGTTTGCTGTGTGTTTTGTATAAAGGAGTGAGAATTTTATTTTCTGTTTTTTTTGTTCATCTCTATTTCTGATCCTGTAGCTTTTATCACAGCCTCATGACACAACTACAGCAGCAGATTGTGAAATAACAGGTTGGACTGAACAAAAGGAGGTAGAACACTTCATTAGGGGTAAAAGGGGCAGTTTTAAAAGCAACATTAAGAAAAAAAATCAGGCGAGGAGAAATGTACTAAAATTGCCCTCAGGTCTTCAGGCTTTACATCCTAAACTTGCAGCACTGCAGATGTGATGTAAACGATCCCACAGTGTTGGTGTAATAATCCGTGTTTGCCTCCTCAGAGCATCATGATGCGCTGGCAGCCTCCTCCAGCCCAGGCACAGAACGGGGAGATCACAGGCTACAAGATCCGCTACAAGAAGGGCTCTCGGAGGAGCGAGACGGCCGACATCACGGCAGGAACGCAGCTCTACAAACTCATCGACTGTAAGGACCTGCCTGATTCTATCTGGGGATAATTCTGTACTTTTGTGTTGTAGATTGTCATAGGCAGAGGTGGTAGAGCAGCCAAACACTGTAGTCTAATAATAAACTCCTTTTAGTACAAAGTAGTGGTCCAAGAAATGACTCAGGGGTAAACATTTTTTGAGAAAAGCACTATTCACCTAAGAGGAACTTAAAGAGTAGCTGTAATTTATAGTTAATGCGATTTTAAGGACCAAAAAAAGTTAACTAATGCCCAAAATCTGGTGTTTTCAAAGTAGGTACTAAATCATATCTGAAAGAGCTGCAAGAAACACAAATGTTCAACATAACATGTCAACATAAAGCTTTTCTTACATTAGACTGAGTTAGGATGACTAGACGTCCCTATTTCCCTGGGACAGTCGCCCTGACCCAGCAGATTTATACAAAACCACTGATTTGTCTCAGTTTTAAACAAGAAATGTCCCTATTTTTGACCAATTTGAGCTAAATCAGGTCTAAACCAGGACTAAACTAAGATTAAAACAGGACTATCACAATTTATGACTAATCTGGTCCCTGCCAGCAGTAAAGAGGAGCAGAAATTGTCATTTGTTTAGTAAAAATACCTAAATCCATGTTTGTGAATGACCATAAAGCAACAACAAAAATCCAGCGTCAGGTCCAGAGATTCTGATTTCACAGTTTTATACCAACCATCTGAACCCGGGTGTTTCCCAGTTTGGAATTTTGAACAGTCTGGTCGCCCTAAACTTCCTCACAGTGGGAAAAGGAACCACAACTTTTACTCAAGTAAGAGTACTGTTACTTCAATAAAGTATTAAAAAGTGTGCCGCTAGAAAAGTACTCAGCACATACAAACAGCACATCCAAACAGCACATCCAAACAGCACATCCAAACAGCACATACAAACAGCACATCCAAACAGCACATCCAAACAGCACATCCAAACAGCACATCCAAACAGCACATCCAAACAGCACATACAAACAGCACATACAAACAGCACATACACACAGCACATACAAACAGCACATCCAAACAGCACATACAAACAGCACATACACACAGCACATACAAACAGCACATACACACAGCACATACAAACAGCACATACACACAGCACATACAAACAGCACATACACACAGCACATACAAACAGCACATACACACAGCACATACAAACAGCACATACACACAGCACATACAAACAGCACATACACACAGCACATACAAACAGCACATACACACAGCACATACAAACAGCACATACACACAGCACATACAAACAGCACATACACACAGCACATACAAACAGCACATACACACAGCACATACAAACAGCACATACACACAGCACATACAAACAGCACATACACACAGCACATACAAACAGCACATACACACAGCACATACAAACAGCACATACACACAGCACATACAAACAGCACATACACACAGCACATACAAACAGCACATACACACAGCACATACAAACAGCACATACACACAGCACATACAAACAGCACATACACACAGCACATACAAACAGCACATACACACAGCACATACAAACGGCACATACAAACGGCACATACAAACAGCACATCCAAACAGCACATACAAACAGCACATACAAACTACTGCTGTCAAAAAATAATCACACTTTTCAAATATAATTAATGGCAATGAGCAAAGATTTGGATTTTTTCTTTAAAAAGTGACTCAGGTAAATGTCCTGAGTCTCGCCCTCTGTTGTTTCTCCTCCTCTGTTGTTTCTCCTCTGTTGTTTCTCCTCCTCTGTTGTTTCTCCTCTGTTGTTTCTCCTCTGTTGTTTCTCCTCCTCTGTTTTTTCTCGCCCTCTGTTGTTTCTCCTCTGTTGTTTCTCCTCTGTTGTTTCTCCTCCTCTGTTGTTTCTCCTCTGTTGTTTCTCCTCCTCTGTTGTTTCTCCCCCTCTGTTGTTTCTCCTCCTCTGTTGTTTCTCCTCCTCTGTTGTTTCTCCTCCTCTGTTGTTTCTCCTCCTCTGTTGTTTCTCCTCTGTTGTTTCTCCTCCTCTGTTGTTTCTCCTCTGTTGTTTCTCCTCCTCTGTTGTTTCTCCTCTGTTGTTTCTCCTCCTCTGTTGTTTCTCCTCTGTTGTTTCTCCTCCTCTGTTGTTTCTCCCCCTCTGTTGTTTCTCCTCCTCTGTTGTTTCTCCTCCTCTGTTGTTTCTCCTCCTCTGTTGTTTCTCCTCCTCTGTTGTTTCTCCTCCTCTGTTGTTTCTCCTCTGTTGTTTCTCCTCCTCTGTTGTTTCTCCTCTGTTGTTTCTCCTCCTCTGTTGTTTCTCCTCTGTTGTTTCTCCTCCTCTGTTGTTTCTCCTCTGTTGTTTTCCTCCTCTGTTGTTTCTCCCCCTCTGTTGTTTCTCCTCCTCTGTTGTTTCTCCTCTGTTGTTTCTCCTCCTCTGTTGTTTCTCCTCCTCTGTTGTTTCTCCTCTGTTGTTTCTCCTCTGTTGTTTCTCCTCCTCTGTTGTTTCTCCCCCTCTGTTGTTTCTCCTCCTCTGTTGTTTCTCCTCCTCTGTTGTTTCTCCTCCTCTGTTGTTTCTCCTCTGTTGTTTCTCCTCCTCTGTTGTTTCTCCTCTGTTGTTTCTCCTCCTCTGTTGTTTCTCCTCTGTTGTTTCTCCTCCTCTGTTGTTTCTCCTCTGTTGTTTCTCCTCCTCTGTTGTTTCTCCTCCTCTGTTGTTTCTCCTCCTCTGTTGTTTCTCCTCCTCTGTTGTTTCTCCTCCTCTGTTGTTTCTCCTCCTCTGTTGTTTCTCCTCCTCTGTTGTTTCTCCTCTGTTGTTTCTCCTCCTCTGTTGTTTCTCCTCTGTTGTTTCTCCTCCTCTGTTGTTTCTCCTCTGTTGTTTCTCCTCTGTTGTTTCTCCTCCTCTGTTGTTTCTCCTCTGTTGTTTCTCCTCCTCTGTTGTTTCTCCTCCTCTGTTGTTTCTCCTCCTCTGTTGTTTCTCCTCTGTTGTTTCTCCTCTGTTGTTTCTCCTCCTCTGTTGTTTCTCCTCCTCTGTTGTTTCTCCTCTGTTGTTTCTCCTCTGTTGTTTCTCCTCCTCTGTTGTTTCTCCTCTGTTGTTTCTCCTCCTCTGTTGTTTCTCCTCTGTTGTTTCTCCTCCTCTGTTGTTTCTCCTCCTCTGTTGTTTCTCCTCCTCTGTTGTTTCTCCTCCTCTGTTGTTTCTCCTCCTCTGTTGTTTCTCCTCTGTTGTTTCTCCTCCTCTGTTGTTTCTCCTCCTCTGTTGTTTCTCCTCTGTTGTTTCTCCTCTGTTGTTTCTCCTCCTCTGTTGTTTCTCCTCCTCTGTTGTTTCTCCTCCTCTGTTGTTTCTCCTCCTCTGTTGTTTCTCCTCTGTTGTTTCTCCTCTGTTGTTTCTCCTCCTCTGTTGTTTCTCCTCCTCTGTTGTTTCTCCTCCTCTGTTGTTTCTCCTCTGTTGTTTCTCCTCCTCTGTTGTTTCTCCTCCTCTGTTGTTTCTCCTCCTCTGTTGTTTCTCCTCCTCTGTTGTTTCTCCTCTGTTGTTTCTCCCCCTCTGTTGTTTCTCCTCTGTTGTTTCTCCTCTGTTGTTTCTCCTCTGTTGTTTCTCCTCCTCTGTTGTTTCTCCTCTGTTGTTTCTCCTCCTCTGTTGTTTCTCCTCTGTTGTTTCTCCTCCTCTGTTGTTTCTCCTCCTCTGTTGTTTCTCCTCCTCTGTTGTTTCTCCTCCTCTGTTGTTTCTCCTCCTCTGTTGTTTCTCCTCTGTTGTTTCTCCCCCTCTGTTGTTTCTCCTCTGTTGTTTCTCCTCTGTTGTTTCTCCTCCTCTGTTGTTTCTCCTCTGTTGTTTCTCCTCCTCTGTTGTTTCTCCTCTGTTGTTTCTCCTCCTCTGTTGTTTCTCCTCCTCTGTTGTTTCTCCTCCTCTGTTGTTTCTCCTCCTCTGTTGTTTCTCCTCTGTTGTTTCTCCTCCTCTGTTGTTTCTCCTCCTCTGTTGTTTCTCCTCCTCTGTTGTTTCTCCTCCTCTGTTGTTTCTCCTCTGTTGTTTCTCCCCCTCTGTTGTTTCTCCTCCTCTGTTGTTTCTCCTCTGTTGTTTCTCCTCCTCTGTTGTTTCTCCCCCTCTGTTGTTTCTCCTCCTCTGTTGTTTCTCCTCCTCTGTTGTTTCTCCCCCTCTGTTGTTTCTCCTCCTCTGTTGTTTCTCCTCCTCTGTTGTTTCTCCTCCTCTGTTGTTTCTCCTCTGTTGTTTCTCCTCTGTTGTTTCTCCTCCTCTGTTGTTTCTCCTCCTCTGTTGTTTCTCCTCCTCTGTTGTTTCTCCTCCTCTGTTGTTTCTCCTCCTCTGTTGTTTCTCCTCTGTTGTTTCTCCTCTGTTGTTTCTCCTCTGTTGTTTCTCCTCCTCTGTTGTTTCTCCTCCTCTGTTGTTTCTCCTCTGTTGTTTCTCCTCTGTTGTTTCTCCTCTGTTGTTTCTCCTCCTCTGTTGTTTCTCCTCTGTTGTTTCTCCTCTGTTGTTTCTCCTCCTCTGTTGTTTCTCCTCCTCTGTTGTTTCTCCTCCTCTGTTGTTTCTCCTCCTCTGTTGTTTCTCCTCCTCTGTTGTTTCTCCTCTGTTGTTTCTCCTCTGTTGTTTCTCCTCCTCTGTTGTTTCTCCTCCTCTGTTGTTTCTCCTCCTCTGTTGTTTCTCCTCCTCTGTTGTTTCTCCTCCTCTGTTGTTTCTCCTCTGTTGTTTCTCCTCTGTTGTTTCTCCTCCTCTGTTGTTTCTCCTCCTCTGTTGTTTCTCCTCCTCTGTTGTTTCTCCTCCTCTGTGGGGGAGATGTTCACACAGTCTGAAGTGTGTGTCGTCCAAAATGCCTCGTGAGAAACTGTCATTAACCAAAACACCAGTGCCTGGATTGGGCCAGGATTGATTTCATGCCCTGAATACAAAACCGTTCAGACTCTGTGCAAACTCCACATGAGGAACATCTGTACTGAGAACCTCTGACTGAAACTGGACCAAACGCTCATGTGGGGGTTTGGGGAGCATGTATTACACTCCCTAAACATGTGCTAATTGTTACAGAAAATGTTAGTTTATGTTTATTTAATATGGGACAGTGCACAGCTTGGAGGTTTGCAGAGGGAGTTTTGTAAAAAGAAAACCTGCCATCTTCTCTATATGTGATAATAATTTGTACACTTTAGTATTTATTTAGATTTGTGCTGCGTTCACAGACACTTGGCACATGACTGAAGAAAGTTAGATCCAGGCCTTTGTTCCCATGAAATTTGTTTCTACAATGCAATACATTTTGGCCAGAATTTCAGATATAAACACTTAAATCCATCAAATGAATGACTCTAAAGTAGTGAAATGATGTGTCCATGTCCTCTAGACTAGAATGAAGCAGCCTCAGAACGAGGAAGTAGAGAATAAATCTAAAAACAACATGAATAACCTGATATAAGTTTGAAAATCTTGGACAGATCAGAGAAAGTTGCAGTGTAAATGTGTGTTATCCATCTCATATTAATGCAGATTACAATTATAATTAAAGTAATGTCCAGTAACGTCCACGTGATGCTACAAAAACTGTGTTTTAGGTTCACTTTATTGTCCCTGTAGGGAGAACTGTCCCCTGCCCGGCCTCTATGTGGAGGAAAATACTCCACAGAGACGCCCAGGCCACACGGGGATCAAACCCACAACCTTCTGTCAAGTGTAATTGCCAAAAAGCCTCTTGGATGAAACATTCACTCCGAAAAACTTGGCAGAATTACATTTTCACTTGCGATGGCTAAATTGTTGTTCGGTGCTGAGCTTTAGACACTGACAAAGATCTAATGAACTTCTGTACGTCTGTTACTGCGGCTTAACCTTTTACATGTGGACACTGAACTGAAGAGCTTCCATCCAAACTGTCCTCATCTGTCTGAGTCGCTCCAGAGAAAGTCCTTGTACCACGAGAGGTCACATCATTGAGTCTCCAGTTTGAAGAAGTGTATTTTCTCTTCCTTCCCGCGCAGCAGCTCTGACACTTTATTACGATCGCTCGGTATCTGTGCTGAGCTCCGGCGTCTGTTTGACTCGTCCACTCGTGACAGCTCACAGACGAATTACTCTTCACCATCCCGCTCCCTCTTATCCTCATGTGAGCGATCTCCAAAGCTGTCGTCTTCACCGCGATATTTAAAACACATATCATGTCTGTCTGCTCTCCCTGTTGTGTTCGTATTTACCAGGACGTAAAGCATTCAGAACACTGAAATCAGCTGTACTCACCTATCCACGCCTACACAGAAGAGGGAGTGCTCAGCCACATGTCATTTTTTAATCCTCGAAGACCTACGTTATCGTACACGATACAGAGGAATATGTTTTCTATAACCGCAGAACTTTGTAACGGTAAAAGACAGAAACGTCCTTTTCCCCTCTGAAAGTGCAGACATAGAGGTTTCCGTACATTTCTGCGGCTTTATCCTACGTCACACTCACGCTGTGTGATGACGTGAGCAAAACGAGTGTCCAATAGGAACTTTGTTTTCCCCAAACTCATGCGCTCCGTCCATTTTGATCGAGCCAAACTTTGCCAAAGAGTGAAGTGAGTCAAGATGGTCGAGCACTTCTGCATTTTCAGGGCGTTTATTACATTTGGATTTGTTCATTTTGAGTGAAATAAACCTTTAAATAAAAATAGAAAGAGATGCACAATTACACACACCAAGATGTGTCATTTTCCATGTGTGTGAGAATTAACTCCACTTAGAGCGACTTTTTCCCTCGTTATAAACACACACAGTCAGAGGAGTCGACCATCTTGACTCACTTCACTCTTTGGCAAAGTTTGGCTCCATCAAAATGGACGGAGCGCATGAGTTTGGGGAAAACAAAGTTCCTATTGGACACTCGTTTTGCTCCCGTCATCACACAGCGTGAGTGTGACGTAGGATAAAGCCGCAGAAATGTACAGAAACCTCTATGTCTGCACTTTCAGAGGGGAAAAGGACGTTTCTGTCTTTTACACTTACAAAGTTCTGTGCGGTTATAGAAAACATATTCCTCGGAGTTGTGTACGATGCCGTAGGTCTTCGAGGGTTAATGACGGTAATGAAACTGATAGTGTTGCTACTTTTTGATACCTCGTCAAGGCAAGACCATTTGTATAGCACAATTCGTACACAAAGTAATTCAAAGTGCTTTGTACGGTATTACCGTGTTACCGTGTTACCGCCCAAGCCCACAGGGAACCTGAAGTTACTCTTGTTGATACTTTTTTCCCTCTTACTTGAGTAAAATGTTTGCCTGCTTTCCCCGTCTCTGCTCTTACCCAAACATGCACAATCCCCACTGGGCCAACGCGCTGGTGATAAATATTATATAACCTCCTTCAGTGATGCTGCTTCATGCCGCGCGCCGCATCAAAGGGACTGTGCACTTAAAACACGATTTTCCGATCCGATTCTGTGTGTGCGCCTCTTCGTGTGTGTGTGTTTTTTATAGGTTCAGTGGCGTTTAGATGAAAAGGCTACAGCCCTGAGTGAGAATACTTGGATAGAGCCCCGGGGCCAAACCGCGGGGGAGGAGGAGCCCAGCGTGGGGTGTGCAAATGCAGAGCGTGTAACAATGATGAAAATGTGCCCACAGAATGGAGCCAGAGATATGTCATTTGTCAGCAGGTGCTCCCCTAGCGCAGAATACTTAAGCGGGACCCAACTGCGGAGAAACGACGAAATCTGAACCAATCTCGTATCGGAGAAATGAAGTTTGGCTTTTGCTTTTGCGCTCGAGAATTCTTAAACTGGCTAAATTGAAGTGTTTGAAGAAGGGCCATTACACTAACTTTTTGGAGCGTTTCGCCAGGTTATAGCGCCGTTCCCTCATCAAAAACGTGTCTGAAGAGGTTTTTAGATGTCGTCCGTGCATGTTTCCAGGCTCCTCGAACCCCTCAGCAGTCCTGATGCAATGTGGCGTCGTTTCGTTCGAGGGATGCGCTCTGAAGGGGGAGTGATTTGGCACAGGGAGCAAAGAGACAAAGAGCGTGAAACTGATTACACATATTAAAGCTGCAATTTTTTTGGTGGTGGGTCCATCAAATTCTTTTCTTCATGGAGATGTTTGTGCTTTGTCTGGAATGTTTCACCGTGTGACGTTAAACCTTTTTATCCAGACCAAACCAAACTACAGGTCAGATGTGCTAAATGTAAAGGCAAAACTGTTTCATATCGTATAGAGAAATGACATCTCCAAAGAAACAAGCAGGTGACGGACCCCAAACACAATAAAAGGGATGTAAATATGTTACGTGTTCACTGTTAATCCCTTATACCAAGTGTGATCCCGCCTCTTTAACCGTTCCGTAATTCTCGGTCCACTGGAGCCACACGCAGAGCACTGATTAATCCACTAAAATGCGCACGGTGCTTCCCAAAAGCTCTTCAAAGTATTAAGATCGTGATCAAAAACTACAGTGTGCTGCTGACTGCTAACATCTTCATGAGAGAAAAGGGAGGTTCAACTGTCCAGACACTCCCACGAGTCCAGATGATGTGTTCAAAGACTCGTCACTTTCTCCAGTCTCACCTTTATCATTTCAGTGAACAAAATGCAGATCCAGGTTAGTAATAGTAGTTTATTCAGTCACAAAACAAAACATGGATCATTACCAAAGACTTTAGGCTGAAGTAAAAGTTCTTCTCATAAACAATGACCGAATTCCAAGAAAGAAAAGCAGCGTATGTGCAACAAGTTTGCATTTACTGTTTCACTCAAGACTTACTGTTTATAAGAGACAAAATATGATCATGAAAACAAACTAAACTGAAGGCATCATTCATTGGTTCCAGAGCTCTAGAGCTTTCAAAACACTTCATACTGTTTTAAATCATCACTCAGGTTGTTCCATCAGGTTGTACTCACCCCTCGAACAGAAATCACTTTTTTCTTAGTTTTATCTTTTTTTTTTTAAGTTTATGATCGTACAAACTGATAATAATATTCATGAAGGCGCAAAAGTTTATCGTTTATGATCAATATAAACCACAATTGAATGAAAATATGATTAATCTCAACTACGCAGCAAACAGCTATTGTTTTTAACCTAATTTAAACTGTTTTATCCAGCAGTTACCCTTTTACTTCAGAAATCAAGACTTAAAGCGCCCTTATGATGCTATTTTCAAATCTAATGTTGTTCTAATCTTGTTTCCTCATCACAAACGGACCTGGAGTTGTGTTTTGTTTAAACTCCATACACTTTCACCACCACTGCATGACATCACAAGGTGGAACAGAGCAATTTGAGCTTTGGAGATGTAGACAGACGAATAATAAAGAGTTACTCAGACGTGTGAATGGAACAAAACCCAACTCCAGGTCTGTTTTTGAGGCAGTAACAGCATAATGACATGACTAAAAGCTCACAAGAGTCCATTTTGTGTAATATAGGACTTAATAAAAGAAAATGCATTCAGCTGTTTATTTCAAGCTCTAAACCTGCCAAATGTGACACAGGTCGACTGTGAGCGCGTTAAAAATACAGACAAAGACGTGAAAATGTGGTTTTCAATCGTTACAAAAAAATCGGACATGCAAAAAGTGCAATGTACAAAATGGAGGCAGCAGTTTCCTCTCCAGCAGCAGAACTGTCCAGATATTATATATATATATATACCATGGTGTTTTTTCTTTGTTGTAGAGGTTTTTTTGTTGATTCTTCGCCATTTTTTTCATTGAAATTTGCTGTAATATTGTGATATCAGCACAAGATCGCACAGGCAGAGTCCCTCAATATGGCTGCCAGGTGAAAGTTTAAAAAAATAAAATAAAATCATGGTGCTAAGAGGCAAAAATGTAATGTCCTTGTATGAGGCCACAGGGTCTCAAGAGGTTAAGATTAGGTCTAGTGTGTTGAAAAAGTAGGTCGAAAAGCATCAGCGGTGTCTAATATAGAGCTTTTTAAATGCTTGTAATATTCAGACTAACATCTCTTTTACAAAACGAATAATAATCTTCCATCTTGTCTGATCCCTTCTTTTCGACGCGTCCCCCACAGTGGAACATCTCAGTCTCACGGATCTGTAGATTGGAACAAATCCCTCCAATTTTATCACTTTAAACTAGTTCATTTTTATCCGACAGACTGCCGCAAAATCTGCTCTGAACAAGTTAGCTGAAGAATTCCTCCACTCAATCAGTCCCCTGACGCTTGGAAAGATTTCCCGCCGCAAAATCCATTCAGGACTATTACGCGTCTCTTAGAAAACCAAATCTTTGAGAACAAGTCTTGCGTCTGAAGCCGGAGACCTCGGGCGACCGCGGGGTTGTGGAGGAGCGGTGAATAATGCGGTAGTTTGTGTGACGTGGCTGTGGTTTGTTTGCAGCGTTGGAGCGCGGGACGGAGTATTCGTTCAGAGTGTCGGCCATGACGGTGAACGGGACCGGCCCCGCGACGGAGTGGACCACAGCGGAGACGTTCGACAGCGACCTGGACGGTACAAACACATGCACTCACTTTTTATAGACTGTATATGGGCACAATTACTGTCGTCATAATGCATAAAGGCAAATGTACTTCCTTTGTCTCATCTTAAGGGAACCGTGTGTTGTGGTCTGTGGTCTTATACTGTGCGATATCTTTGATCGTTTCACTCAGCCTCAGCTCAAACCGTACGAGCAAATCTCAAGGTTTAACAGTTCACAGCTCATGATTCACGTTCTCACACTGTATGAACGACTTCAGCAGTGAAACCCTCACCAGAGGCGACTGGATTCAAACAGGTCTGATATTCTTGTGACCTGCGATTGCCGATCGGGAGCTGGTCGTCAGGGGTTCGCTGTTCTCGTTACTCCATGTTTACCACACAAAGAACGACACACGATTAAGCCAAAACTCGGCCCGATCAGAAAAAACAGTTGCACGAGTGAAAAATCGGCTCAGAAAAATCACACAGTGTCCGCCCGACTTTAATGATTTTTCAATTCCCGCTGAACCTGTGTCTGCAGAGTCTTCGCCTGCACAGAGACACATCCAAGTGTCTCATTCTCACTTTATGTTCAGGCCTCAGGTGAAGCTCAGAACCTCCAGAATTCCCTCCCTGAGCTGCAGAGGCTGCACTAGCACTGACTCATGACACGTGCATGTGCTGGAGTTTAGGTACACAGCAAAAAGGCCTATCAAAAATAAGAAAAAAACAATTTTGAGGTAAAAATGCCCTATTTTAAGTGAAATTTTCTGCCAGTGCAGTAAGAAATTTTCACTTACCAAATTTTCTTAAAACAAAACAAAATATGAATCTTGTTCTAAGCAGAAAACACGAGTTTCAAGTATTTATGGACAGATTTTTCCCCTTATTGGTTTGAGAAGGAAGTTAAAGAGGCTTAACCTGGACTGAGTTAATATAAAAAGTGCTTAGAATAAGTTGTAATATGGAGATAAGATAAATCAGGATGAATATCTTGAAGCAAAAATTGAATCTTATTAAGTAAAAAAATCTTAAAATTGATCTTTTAAGATGAATCTGCTTAACCTCTTGAGCCCCTGTGGCCTCATACGAGGACATTACATTTTTGCCTCTTAGCACCATGATTTTCAATTATTTTAAACTTTCACCTGTAATCAACTAAAAACCTCTACAGCAGCTCCCAAAAGTAAAAAAAAAACTGCATGGTAAAGTTTAGATGCAAAATTTATGAATAAAACCAATGCATTTATGTACAATAATGTCTCTTCATGTATCTTAATATATTTTCATTTGGCATTAAAATTTGACACATTTTATTGCCCACAGCAGACGAGAGCCTCAGGAAATGTCATGTCCTCATTTGAAGACATTGGGACTGTGTTACATTATTGATTGTACATGTTGTTAGGTAAACTTGGGAATATTTAGATGAGTTTACAGTTATAAATTGCTGGACGTTTCTGCTGCTATAGGGAAACTGCTGCCTGTCTCCACTTTTTGCACCTCTACTTTTTTTTGTAACGATTGAAAACCATAAAAAATTAAGACTGTGGACCACATTTTCAGGCCTTTTTGTGTGTTTTTAACCTCACTCACTGAACCCCAACCCGCTCACGGTCGACCTACGTCACATTTGGCAGGTTTAGGGCTTGAAATAAACAGCTAATTGCTGTTTTTTTTTTTTTTTGCAATTTATTTATACATTTTAATGTTTTTACATTTTTTAACCAACGGTGTCATACAGAAGACTTACTTAGTAGGTCCTACTTATCCCAAATAGCAAGAAGAAATGAAAAATGGACACCAGACAAAAGCTCGGGTCTCAGGAGGTTAATTCAAGTCAGTTTCACTACTAGAAAATCCTTTTTTTGTAGTGTAGAGGCCGTTCAGATCAGAGACATTTTAGGGTTAAACACACTGGATTTCAGCTCTGAAACTGACGACACAAATGAGAGACTCTCGAAAGGCTCATTGTGGCTTTTGGACTGAATAATTGTCTTGATCAACAACAGCCACAGCCGTTCTGTCCAAAGCTTTTGGAACTGACAGAAACGATCACAATTGGGCGACATTAGCTCTGATTAAAACATGTTTGCCTCATAATTGGCCTTGGAATTGGAATTGTTTATTAAATTTAAAATCTAAATCTTACATTTTACCCCTTAAATAAAGCTAGTTTTCAAAATCTGTACATTTTCTTTGTCTCTTATCTCAACTTTACCTACACTCCCATAGAATATTTGGATTATTTGATACCACAAAAATCAGGAAATTCAAAGCGTCTTTTAATCAAAGCAAAATGATCAATTGTTCTTTTGGACAAAACGAAAATAAAAATAAAACGAAAATAAAGACACCTACAATACTATAATCATATTCAACCCAAATAATATGTATAAAATGTTAAATGTTAAACAGTATTGAGTGTTGTGTGTCAAATAAACTCACAGTTGCTTCTTTCTTTATCCGGCTGAATCGTTGGGTAGAAAATATCTGAAATCCCGACTGGTCTGAAGAGTCCCTGCCCCCTGCTCAGTGACTGCACACTGCACTCCCAAGATTTCAAAGAGAGTTTCTGAATTGTGCCTGTGTGATAATTATGCGTCCAAGTGTTTAAGATTTAATTAATTTATACATAAACTAAATGAGCCTCATTAGGGGATGGATGTGGAAATGTAATCTTAATTAGATGTAATTGCACTCGAGTTGTACAAAAGAGATTGAATTGCGCTGATGGAGCCACTTTATGAGACTGGTAATTTATTGATTAAGTTAGTGATGTGCTGTGCCAAAGTTTCACTGGGCTGTGAAAAGCAGAACGCCGACTGCTGAGTGGGGATTAAAGTGACTTCCACTGATTTCCACTTTAAAAGCACTGGTACGTTCAGGCTGGGCTCAAACCATGTGGTGAGATAAAGTCAGTACATCCATTTATGAGTCGAGTCGTGCGGTGTCCGGAGCCACTGTGGCTGGTTGCAGTTGGAAGGGCATCTGGTGTAAAGCTGCAGATTACCATGCAGCTGGAGCACTGTATCGGCTCTGGTGAAAACAGCACAAATAAAGAATATTTAAAAACATTCTAATCTCACACAGGTTTTGGAATCATTTTGTAGATTTATAATTTTACTTTCTGAATATAAAAAAGTCTGTTCCACCTTGTGATGTCATTAAGTTTCATAACACTTGGAGCTGCTTGAATGTTCCTGCATCACTGATTCTGTCACACACTGATTCTGTCTCACATGTTGGTCTGTGACAGGTGGAAATACACAGAATCACTCGATAAAAAAGGTTTTACATGGACTTGTCCCAGCTCCATGTGTGACTTTATTAAAAAAGGGCTCCCGGGGTCTAAGGAGCAGGTCCTCCTCTCCAGGGGCCGCGGCTCCACACAGGAAAAGCCTCTGGACAAAACGCTCTTTCTGTAAAGGCCATAAACTCTGGGACAGTCTCCACTGGCCATAAGGGAGGGTCCAACACTACGGACCTTCAAAACAGCTCAAGCAGTGGTTAAAAATAAACCTCCTGTAACCACTGACTTTTAACTAGTGACGGGCAAATGAGACGGAGCTCCGGAGTCTCGTTCCTTCTGCCTCGGAGTTTGTCACGCAGCAGCCGCTCACGTGACCAAAGTGCTGAAGTGTGGGTCCCTCCCGTGGACCGTACATACTTCTTTTATACAGTCTATGGCCCCTCCCCGTCCTGCTTCGCTCTGCGTGTCCATCGCTTCAGTATCGAAGTGTTTCATTGGCTCAGCGAATGTTCCGCTCTGCGATTGGTTCTGAGCTTCAGAGTGTTCAGTGCACTTCTGTGGTTCGACGAGCGCTAAACTGCTACAGTATTTAAGATGCAACAATATTTCTTTAAAATGCTGGGCAGTGAGGAGTATTGTGTGACGTTAGTGGTGATTTTGCCGACTTTTGTTTCATTTTTGATGGCATCCACAAGTGGAAAAATGCCATCAAGATGCCATCCGTCTAATAAAACAGAAAATAGAGTTTTGGGTTCCCAGATCATGGGTCGTGTGCTGCTTTGCAATGGTTATATTTGTCCACTAGAGGTCAGTGTTTCTCCAAGGCCTCAGACACGTCGAACCATCTGAGACGATTCTGCGACTGAGGCGTCAAATGCTTCACGAGGCCATTCGCCCGTCACTAGTTTTAACTCTTAATAATGTCCTGTCCTGTTCTGCTCTTATTGTATCGATGATCCGTTGTCTCGTCATGTTTCTGTTTCCTGCTGAGGGATTATGGACACAAATGAGCAGTGCTGCTATAATCCAGCATGTTTACGCCTGTCACTGTTCCTTAGATGTTCATTAATGTGCACTGCCCCTATTAAAGAAATAGATCAAAATAAAGTGGGGCGACAGTATCTCAGTTGGTCGAGCGTTTGTCCACTGATCTGAAGGTTGGTGGTTCGAATCCCGCTCTCGACATAAACGTCACTGGTTGAGCGTCAAATCCACTGACCTGCAGGTTGGCGCTGTGATTCTAGGTCCCACAGATGAAGCTGCTGTCGTGTCCTTGGGCAAGACACTTAACCCACCAGTGTGTAAGAAGTGTGTATGAAAGTGTGTGTGAAGAGGTTCCTTGTTTTAAACTGCCGTGAAGGTGGAAAAATGTGACCATTTAATCCTCATGCTACAGTGTTGAAATGACCTTGATGATGATCTTAATGGTGCAGGTCCTGATGCAGTGTCCACCCCCTGCTGGTCTCCATGGAAATGCTAATGTTTTGCCTGAAATGTTACAGAATATGACACAAAACCATCCTGAACTGATTGAATCACTTGTAATGCAGCGTCATCTACTTTTTTTTACATTACATTCCATTTTTTGGCGTATTGTAAAGCTGTAACTCCATGGAGACCAGGAGATGATGGACCCTTCAACAGAAAAAAGCACCTGTTGCAGCTTTAATACTGACGCTATGTGAAATGCCCAAAGTCCGTGACTAAACCTGGCGTGTCCCGTGTGTCTCCGCAGAGTCCCGTGTGCCGGACATGCCGAGCTCTCTGCACGTGCGCCCCCTGGTGAACAGCATCGTGGTGAGCTGGACGCCCCCGGGGAACCAGGACATAGTGGTGCGCGGCTACACCATCGGCTACGGCATCGGCAGCCCCCACGCCCAGACCATCAAAGTGGACTACAAACAACGCTACTTTACCATCGAGAACCTGGGTACGAGCAGAGGGACTGTCTGGGGCTTTATGGAGCTATTTACCATGAACACGTAGCCTCAAAATGACCGTTTGTTGTGTTCAGTGGGTTCATTTAAGATAAGATAAGATAAGATAAGATAGGACTTTATTGATCTCACAGTGGAGAAATTCAACAGTCACAGTAGCTCCAGGACAGTTTAGTGCAAAAAAAGGGGGAAAAAGTGTGATGCAATCAAGATAATCAAGATTTAGTTTTGCTGGTTCTGTCTCATTTTATTTTGGGTCTCCGTGAAGTCGCCTTATCAAACTCAAACCTGCACAAAAACTATGTCAGTCGTTTGTGCTGCAAAAAGTTTTGTTTGTGTGATTCTGGTTCTTCAGATATTTGCAGTTTTATTTTCGGCCGATGATGTCGTCCAGAACCTCAGAATGTGAAACAGCCTCAAAACAGGAAGAAAATGACAGAAAACGTTTGTATTTGGTTTGTGCTGTTTTGTGCTGTGACAGTTTCATTTGTGTGAGTTTATTTCTAAAATTCTTCATTATTATTTCTGTGGTAATTATAGGACGTCATTTCTGCTCAGCTGATGGAGACAAACTCCACAAAACTAGAGAAGAGAAACGACCTGAGGCTGAGGAAAAGTCTGTTATTATAGAAAATCTGAATCAAAAGCAAATGACTAAAGACTGAAACAGACTTTTCCTCAGCCTCAGATCGTTTCTCTTCTCTAGTTTTGTGGAGTTTGTCTCCGTCAGCTGAGCAGAAATGACGTCCTATAATTACCACAGAAATAATAATGAAGAATTTTAGAAATAAACTCACACAAATGAAACTGTCACAGCACAAAACAGCACAAACCAAATACAAACGTTTTCTATCATTTTCTTCCTATTTTGAGACTGTTTCACATTTTGAGGTTCTGGACGACGTCATCGCACGAAAATAAATCTGTGAATATCTGAAGAACCAGAATCACACAAACAAAAATTTTTGCAGCACAAACGACTGACACAGTTTTTGTGCAGGTTTCAGTTTGATGGGCGACTTCACGCAGGTGCAGGTCAGTAGTTATAATAGCGTCCAAAACACGAAAGCTGAGATGGAAATATGTCCGTTTTGTGCTGTGTGATGACAAATAACCTGCTTTAGCATCGTGAGAGACCTGGCTCCTGGTTTCTGAATGTCTCTCTCCACTCTTCATCCTCATTCACGCACTATACAGGCCTGTTTGATTCAAAAACAAAAACAAATTCAAATCGCCAAAATGATGAAAATAGGGTAAACAAAAGCTGACCAAGTCTAAAATGGAAATCGCACTTGATCTTTGTATAATATTAAACCAATGGAGACTTCACTCTTATCTTTACTGACCGTATATACAGTGTGTTTGTTTACTCTGACACTTTTGTTAAATCCAGCTGCGAGAAAAGCACAAAAAGACATCGTCCCTGTCCACAAATGCACTGAGCGCTTCCCTCTGCAGGTTTTTCCACTCACAAAATCCTCCATATTTGCTCTAAAATAGGCCATTTGCAAGGTGAGCTCCCCGGAGCCTAAATCAACAGTAACGTCTATCGATTCACGCTCCCCCGTCCATATGAGCTACCTTACACTTTTTCATTTACACTTGTATAGATCCGATAAAGCGAAACTCCCCAGTTTTACAACATGTTTCTATGGGTTAGAGACAGTGGGTTTGATGCTTTCAGAGGGAAAAAAGGAAGTTTCTGTCTTTTACAGTGAGAAAGTTCTGCGCAGTTATAGAAAACATATTCCTCGGTATCATATACGAAGTCGTAGGTCTTCGAGGGTTAATTAAACCTGATTTACATCGTCTATATTCCCTCCACGGCTTCGTTTTTCTTCCTGTTTACACCACACACCAGCGTCCTACATTTTCCACTGTAAAACTGAAAACAGCAGACGAAACGGCAGACCTTTCCCAGAACACACAAGCTGTTTCTCGCTCCTCGCGCTTATTTAAAAGGATTAGCGGGAGATCTCTGCTAATCCGATATTATCACACAAAACACATCAGTGGGCGTTGCTTTTATCAAGTCTCATCAGCGTTTACAACTGCGCCGGCCTCCGTTCCCCTCCTCATTCCCAGATAACATCATTTCTGTGTTTCTTTTTTGCGTCAGTGGGAGAATGGAGTTCAGTAATGGCTCTTTACGGCGCGTGGTGAGTCAGGGCCGACACCGAGCGCCTCTGCTGATTGTCAGACAAATTATTACCAGTCAATATTTACGTTGTTTGCAAAAAGGAAGAGGCTCAAATAATAATGAGGACCAGAGCGGAGAGCGGAGGGAAAGTGGTGGAAGATCTATAACAAGTAATTCTAATCACAGAGAAGGAGTGGAGAGGGGGAGCGGGACGGAGGGATGGAGAGGGGCCAGTGCTGCTGATTGTGCTGCAGTGTATCCAAGATACTGGAATATACAGGATGGTCAGGATCAGAGCTACGTGAAGGCGACAAACTCCACAAAACTAGTGAACAGAAACGATCTGAGGCTGTGGAAAAGTCTGTATTATTCTATAAAATATGAATCAAAAGCAAATGACTGAAACAGACTTTTCCTCAGCCTCAGGTCGTTTCTCTTCTCTAGTTTTGTGGAGTTTGTCTCCGTCAGCTGAGCAGAAATGAAGTCCTATAATTACCACAGAAATAATAATGAATAATTTTAGAAATAAACTCACACAAATGAAAATTGTCACAGCACAAAACAGCACAAACCAAATACAAACGTTTTCTGTAATTTTCTTCCTGTTTTGAGGCTGTTTCACATTCTGAGGTTCTGGACGACGTCATCGGCTGAAAACAAAACTGCAAATATCTGAAGAACCAGAATTGCATAAACAAAACTTTTTGCAGCACAAACCACTGACATAGTTTTTGTGCAGGTTTGCGTTTTACACAGGTTATATTGTGCACACACAATACAATTTCTGTAAACTGAATACATTTTATAGCCACACAAGCACAATCTGTTTAGGAAATCAACTTTAAGGTGAATTACGTGGTGTTTTGTCGTGGAGAGTTCATCTCCTGCTGGTCTCCGTGGAGATGTTATTGTTGTGGTTATTGTTCTGTTATTGTTCCACAGGATGTGATCAATCTTCTATCTGAATGTCGACCTCCACGGAGACAAGTGAGGCCCCCAGGCCAAGTTACAAATCAGACGTGAGGAGAGGCGAGTCCAGCCACAGGGAGACTTGTACTTGAATGCAGGACAGATACGTTTAATGCCGTACTGTGGGACATTACCAGTGCTCTTCCCCAGAAAATTTACATAGTGCACCAGTTGGATTACTTTAACCATTCTCCAAATGAACTGATTTTATTTAAAATATTGTTTTTGGTCTGTAATCCCTCAGTCGTCCAGGTACTGTCCATTTTTAGTCAAAAAACACTTAGGCTACGTTCAGACTGCACCTGAAGGGACCCAAATCTGATGTTTTCGCCCCTTTGTGACTGTATCTGATATTTTAATGAGTCTGAATGACACAAATCCAATTTTTACAAATGCAAACCAGACCACTTGGACATGTGCTCCTGAAACCGACACATATCTGATCTTTAGACATGCGACTTCAGTCTGAACGCCCAACAAAACGCCCAACAAAACGCCCAACAAAACACCCAACAAAACACCCAACAAAACACCCAACAAAACGCCCAACAAAACACCCAACAAAACGCCCAACAAAACACCCAACAAAACGCCCAACAAAACGCCATGGCCCAAAACCTCGTTCTTCTCCTTCTCGATCGCCTTCTTAAAATAAATAAGCTTCTGTTCTGGCTCCGGTACAACACCAACACTAAAATCTCCAGGTGCTCAGTGCTCACGTCCATGTTTAGGCGACTTCCGTAAACGCTGAGCTCGCTGTGTGGCTGTGTGTGACGTCGTCGTGTCTCCAGTGCTCATGCAGGACACTTTTGGGGCATTTAGAATTTGCACTGAAGATCGCATACATGTTGCATTTAACTGGAACTGTGAACGATCTCACAAAAAACTCGGATTTCACCAAAAAATCTGAATTGAGCATTAATCCCTGCAGTCTGAACGTCGCCTTAGTGTTGGGCAGCAGACTTAACCCTCGAAGACCTACGGTATCGTACACGATACAGAGGAATATGTTTTCTATAACCACAGAACTTTCTAACCATAAAAGACAGAAACTTCCTTTTCCCCTCTGAAAGTGCAGACATAGAGGTTTCCGTACATTTCTGCGGCTTTATCCTACGTCACACTCACGCTGTGTGATGACGTGAGCAAAACGAGTGTCCAATAGGAACTTTGTTTTCCCCAAACTCATGCGCTCCGTCCATTTTGATCGAGCCAAACTTTGCCAAAGAGTGAAGTGAGTCAAGATGGTCGACTCCTCTGACTGTGTGTGTTTATAACGAGGGAAAAAGTCGCTCTAAGTGGAGTTAATTCTCACACACATGGAAAATGACACATCTTGGTGTGTGTAATTGTGCATCTCTTTCTATTTTTATTTAAAGGTTTATTTCAGTCCAAATGAACAAATCCAAATGTAATTTCCACCCTGGAAATGCAGAAGTGCTGTGGCTCTGGCCCTGGACCTGACAGGAGCTGTTTCCAGGACTGGACCAGGAAAGTCATGGAGCCACTGCACTTTTTTTGTTTTTAGGGCAATAAGGAGATTTTTAATTTACTTACAGACTTGAGATTTTGCATTTTTGTAGCTAAGGCCCTAAATTAAGCATTTTTTATGTCCAAAAAGTTGTTTCTACATGTTTGCTGTGTGTTTTGTATAAAAGAGTGTGAATTTTATTTTCTGTAATTTTTTTTTTTCATCTCTATTTCTGGTCCTGTAGCTTTTCTCACAGCCTCATGACAAAACTACAGCAGCAGATTGTGAAATAACAGGTTGGACTGAACAAAAGGAGGTAGAACACTTCATTAGGGGTAAAAGGGGCAGTTTTAAAAGCAACATTGAGAAAAAAATCCAGGTGAGGAGAAATGTACTAAAATTGCCCTCAGGTCTTCAGGGGTTAAACAAACTGTAAACCAGGCGTCTCTAACCTGAAGCTCCAGTAACTCTCCACCCTTTACCAAGCAGCTCACCAAGGGATTTGTCACTTGCGTACGCTGAGCAGCTCAGTTTAGTGAATCAAATGCCTCTCATCACTGTGAATGGCTCATTGTGATGCCGGACTGTGCACTAATAACTGCAGCGTGGTGAAAGTTTTATAGGCACAACTGTACCCAGGTCAGACTCACCGTCGCTCTTATAGGTACTTTATTTCTTGCAACAGCTAAAACTAGCAGCCCTCTGATGTTTTCATTCGGAAAAGGAAGCTCACCAGAGGAAAAAGGCTGCAGACCCCCGATGCAAACAAATACTGAGTAGAACTTTCTTTCAGAATTTGTATATTTTGTCCCACAATTGTTTATTTGTACTTAATATGCACTCGTGTGTTGTTCCAGACCCGAGCTCGCATTACGTCATCACCCTGAAGGCCTTTAACAACGTGGGAGAGGGGATCCCCGTGTACGAGAGCGCCATCACCAGGCCGCAGTCAGGTATGACCACGAGGACTACACATGTGAGCTTGGATTATGCAATGCCTCAAAATGGCGGAAAATCTCTCTCCTCTTCTTTATAGTTTCTTTCAAAATCTTCAAGAATTTTGCTTTAATATTTGAGTGTGTGATGGAGGTTGGGCCCATAGTCCGTATATATGAGTGGGCTAAGCTAACCCGTTAGCCGCTAACCCGTTAGCCGCCGCGTGCCAAACAGGAAGTGCTCCAGGAGGCTCTTGGGGCTCCTTCACATTAGGATCTTCTCGTCCCTCTGTCTGTACCTGCTGCTCTGAGCCTCGTCATTCTGGACTTAAACTGTTCGTCTGAAGCCGCCACACAGGATCCTGAACTTTGCATTTCTCTGTTTTGTTCCTAAATCAAGATCTGAACAGAAATAACGGACCAATCAGACGCCTTCATTCCCCGAGGCCCCTCCCCCTAGCGTTAGCAACAGGTTTGATTGACAGCTCGTTTTGTTGCTAAGTAAGTTCCCTTCCCGCTTTCCCCCGAGTGACGATTTCTGAAATAAAATGACAAAATATCTCAAACAGTCACAATATCTAATGTCACTAGAATCTGAACGAGGAGAATTTAACGAGCAGAAAGTAAAGTGAATTTGGTTAAATTGTGACTCTATTGTTGTTAAATGCGGAACAGAACAAACAACATAAATCAGTGACTTAAACTATTTAAAGCTCAAAGTTTCTTCTTCTTGTGCAGAATCAGGTAAATCCAGTGTCCTGCAGGTGCAGAGTATCACATCCATAGTCCGTATATATGATGCATCAGCTCTGCCAGGAGGAGGCGCCACATTTAACCTCCTCACTCATGATTGGCTCTTGTGTTGCTATGATACTCGCGGGAGGATTTCCAAATATGGACCTGGCTCCAGATTCGCTCCTGTAACCGTGGCAACAGGAGCCTCATGTGAGCGACGCTGTGGAGACGTCACTCACTTAGACTCAGAGATCCGGACTGTGGCTGGACCCAGGCTCAGACCGGTGCTGTTGTGTCTTTGTGTGGCTGAAGTTGTGGCTGAAGTTGTGGCTGAAGTTGTGGTTGAAGTTGTGGTTGAAGGTGCAGATTGGCCGTACATCTACCTCACTTACAAAGAATTCAGAAATGATCCAAGTTTTGTTTCTCAATTTTCATATTTTGACAACTTTCTAAAAATTCTGTCTTTCATTTGCCATTGTCGTCCAATCCATGTGGAATTAGGGATTTTAATCAGTGTGTGGAAAAGCTTTTATTAAAAATGAATTCGGCTTCTGCATAATAATGTTTGAACGCCTTTTGAATGAAGGAACAGATTTGTAGCGGTGGTATTTTCAGTCCTCTTTACGTCGTGCCTCAGCTGTGGTGTAGGGAGTTAAACTTTTGACCATGAGCGAGAGTGTTCCCAGTTTGATCCAGTTGAAGCTTACACTGTCGTCGTGTCCTGAACAGAAGTTTGTAAAGTAAAATTGTACTAAAGTAAGAAGTACGCTACTTCAGGATTATATTACCCATGTAAAAAAGTAGTACAAAGTCGTGGTGCATGAAATTACTGAAGTACGTCAACTAGTACATCTTATTTTTAATTTGAAATCAGTATTTTTGGAAGGACAAAAATATTACATAAAACTGGATTAATCTCATGTCCAGTTGGCGACATAAACCTTTTGTCACTTGTCGTTTTACTCACAGCGGGAGGAGGAAGCACAACTTTTACTCACAGTCTGCAAACTACTGCAGTGTACAAGGTCTTCAAAAAGTTACTCCAGTAAATGTAACTGAGTCAAAGTACTGCCCGTCTCGGTTCGTGCACCATTCGTTCTTTTAAATTTAAATTTTTAAGAACGATAAAATGGGGAAAACAGTTCTTTCATGAAAAAAACAGACCGCTATTAGGTTAGGTTAGGTTAGGTTAGGTTAGGTCGCTTTATTTGTACCCGTAGGTAAATTTGCTTTGCAGATTTGAGAGGCTGGTCCCACATTTCATTCATCCACATTCTGCACAATAAACACCAATAAAAACACAAATATAAATATAAATAAAGTGTTGCAGTTCTCCAGTGCAGAGTGGTTGTTCCATAAATAAAAGAATTCATCTGACTGAGCTAAAAATTGCAATACATACGAACTATATCAAAAACATGATAAATAAATAAATTACAATTTATTCATAAAAACAATAGCAGCTGGAACGAAACTCATTTTAAAGCGATTTGTTCTTGATCTTGGAACTGAAAACCTCTGACCAGAGGGAAGTAGCTTAAACTCTGAATTTAGAGGATGTTGCATATCATGAAGAATATTCTGGGACATCCGCTGTAACTGTCTTGAGTACAGCTATTTCCAATATTTAATTCAGTCTCTGTGCCTATTTCAATGTTGATGTTTTATTTTCTCGGCTTTATTTGCCCCGGCTGTTCTGTTGTCTCGCGCACGTGTGAATTCAGGGTCAACCGTGGATCTATAATAAAAACTTTCATTATAGTTTTCTGAAGTCAACTGATCAAAGCCGAGTTTATCGCTGCGTCTTGTTTCTCGTCGGGGAGTTCGACAGTGACTTTCAGAGATGTGAAAGTAAACGTGTCGCTGTAAAAGAAGACGACACGTTTGTTCATGAAACTGCAACGATTTTTCAGGTCAGTCCTTCAGCAGCAGAACTTCAGGGGCAAATAAACCAGAGAGAATCAAATAGCAAAATTAAAACAGGCCCCGAGACCGAGAACTTTTTGATTAGTGTTATTTGAAATAATCTTGAAATTAAACCATGGAAAAAGAGGTCAAAATCTGTTGTTTTTTTTTTGTTTTTGTTTGACACTAAATCAGAATAATGAAATAAACTGTTTTCCCATTGTATTTTTTGTTCTAAATTGAAATAGAAAAGGACAAATGGCAAACAGACAGAACACAGTAATATGGTTTGCTTGTGTAGTGGTGGGAAGGGCATCTGACGTACATGAGAAGTGTAGAAAGACGAGGTTAAACCCGTCTGTAACAGGGGAAATCTTTCAGCTAAGGCCGCGGGTCAGAAACAGAGCACCGATTTCCCTACGTGGACAATGAAGTGAACTTTAATGCTGGAATAATAAAGCGTGTCCTTAGCAGAAGCTGAATTGGCTCCCAGTGGATTTTCTTGCCTATTTCCTTCTTGGTACATTTACGCAAACCAGTAAAAATGAAATGGCCCAATAGTGAAGCGTTAGCACAGCTCTCTTCATAATCTCGTCTCCCAGCCTCCTGTGTCTGTAATATCCATTTTCATCAAATATTAAACACACTATTTGCATCTAGAGAGAGCCGGTGTCGGACACGATTTTGTGTTCTCGTCAGATTTCGATTAGGCGCCGTTTGGGCAGCGGCCAAAGAAAGCACAAATGTTCAGGAAATGAGGTTTAATGTGCTTTAGTCAGTGGAATTAGATGAGTAAAGCTGACTGATTATAGTTTGAATCAAATCCTATGCTCTGGTGTGGGCTGCTTACAGCATCTTATTGTCCATGTTGCATTTATCTCGTACCAACGTGCATTTTTCTGTGAATTTGCTTCTCTTCAGACCTGACTTGTGAGCCTTTTTCTCCATGGAAGATAGGGAAGTTTAATGTTGTACTGTGGCACATTCCAATCAAAGACAAAAAAGGCCCCTTGGTGCGACCAGAGCGTGTTGTAGCCTTCACCAAAGTGGGACTAAACACCTCAAATCCCCCCATAACCACAGAAATACAGCACCTAAACTGGGCAGTACTGAGTGAGGGGTCTGGAGGTGTGAGGAGAAGTGTGATCAGGGGTCCCCAACCTTTTTTCTCCAGTGAAATACCTTTGCCAAACAAAAATGCCAGAGAGCTGCCGATTAATAGAGTAACAGACGATTATCACGACAGCAGGAAGTGCTGCAATGTTGAGTCGCGCAACTTCCGCTCACTGCTTTACTGAGAGATTTGTGCAGTTTAAATGCTATAGAGCAGCGGTGTCAAACTCATTTTGGTCCGGGGGCCGTATGCAACCTACTTTGCTTTCCCAAAAGGGCCGGATCAGAAAACTCAGTTCTCTCTTCAAGTTATTGTATTTTTCTCCGTGTCTCGTAGTGGTGTTTAAGATTATATTCCTCGAGCAACGCCACTTGTTCCAAACACACTGAGCACAGATTTCCCATTCACCTCTGTCAACAAATAAGAATTAGACTATTTTTCTTGGGAAATCCTGAACTCAGCATCTGCTTTTCTCATTTTTTGACATTTTGCTGATGAGGGTCACGGTCGACAGTCAAAACGATCGTCCTTTAAGAGCGTTTGGAAAGAGGAAAGTCTTCATTTGTGCTGCTCTGGTGGGAGTCGCAACGTACAGAAACGCCGGAGATGCAGAACGGTGCAGAAAATTAACAGAAAAATCAGAAAATTTTAAGTATTTTAATAGAAAAATCAGCCGAGGGCCAGATTAAAGGTCTTCTAGGGCCGGATCTGGCCCCCGGGCCGCATGTTTGACACATGTGCTATAGTTGTTCACATTCCATTTAAACTGCACAGATCTATCAGTCTGTGCTAACATCGACATCACAAAATAGATTTTTTATTTAGTTCCTTCTGTTTTCTTCAGGACCAGAACGTTCGTGTTGCTCAGTCGTTTCCCTGATGCTCGTCGTTGTTTCCTTTAAGTTTTCGTCTTTCGTCCCTCGATCGTTGTGGATAAATTCTTCATGGACAGAATCTGTTCTTTGTCGACCTTGTTGGATGAAGATTTGGTGTTGGGGCAGATTTATGAAGCTGCTCAAAAATATGCGACACTTTTCCGCAGGGATTTTGCCGTAGAAAAGCATCGACCGGAAGTTACGCGACTCAACATCGCGGCACTTCCTGCTGTTGTGCTAATCGTCTGTTATTAGAGCCTTGGTGATCCTTAGAGTGGGAACAGTTGCACAGATGCTTATAAAACATAAATCTTTATCCAGTTATAGGTGCACCAAGTTAGGCATCGAAATTATATATTTACAATGATAATTCATCACTTATTTTCCACTTGGCGAGCTACTTGGACGGGGGTGCAGAGCTACAGGTTGGGGCCCCTGCAGCAGATAATACTGTTTAAACATCTATGCAGATTAGTAGGAAAAACAAGTGTTTAGTTGACGTTTACTACAAGAAATGCCAGTGTTGAATCTAAACTAAAGTGACATTTTGAATCATTCAATTTGCGATAGATTTGATTTGTATAGATTTATATCGTGACTGAACTTGTACATCTTGTCCATACATTTCTACTTCTTTCTTCAAGCTCCATGGCATCAGAAAGGCAAGTTTATTTGTACATTCGTGCCTATGCAACTCAAATGTTTGGATCAAGATAAGATCCTCAGAAGACTGGGAAATACAGTAAACTGATAAAAGAGCTCGATCAAATATCAGGCTTTGTTCATTGTAAGTAAAAACACAGGGTTGTGTCCTCCCCCTCTGCGCCGTACAAGCCGTACGTATGTTTCTCTGTGAATAATTGTACTGTAAGCGGCTCAGGCTGTGTCTGATGAGTGCTTCCAGAGCCTCTCCGACCGGGACCGGGGACTTTTGTGCATTTCTGTCCTCTAGACTAGACTATTGTAACAGTCTGTTTACCTGCCTGAGCAAGAAGGATCTTACCTGCTGCAGATGGTTCAGAACTGTGCCGCACCAGCAGGAAACCTCATATCACTCCCATCTTAAGATCCTTAACATTGGCTCCCTGTTCTTTTCCGTGTCCGCTTTAAGATCCTGGTGTTGACCTTTAGGGCCCCACACGGTCAGGCTCCAGCTCACGTCACAGATCTGATAAAGCCGAACAGCTCCACCCTCAGGTCCACCGGCCAAAACCTGCTTATGGTTCCTCGGGCAAGTTTTAAAACACGAGGCGACAGATCTGTTCGAGCCGTCTCCCCTAAACTCTGGAGTGAGCTGCCTCCTCACCTACGCTCTCTAGAAAGTGGAGATGGTTTTAAAAAGCGACTGAAAACATTTATCTTTGAACAAACCTTCCCGCCCTGAGGTTTTAAAGCTGTTACGACTGATTTTAATATGTATCTAATGCTGTTTTTTTTTATCTTTTTGACCTATGTCTGTGAAAAGCTCTATTTAAATAAACTTTACTTACTTCACCCACATTAGGTGACACTAAGAAGACGAGCTGCCTACTCCCCGCCGTGCTTCCCTCTGTGGTCCCACTGCCTCCCTTCTGTCACTCTTACCCCCTACGTCGCCCCCCTCTCTCCCTCTTACCCTGACTCCCATCTCGTCTGGGGGGTTGGCAGTCGGTAGAGCACCTTGAGTGTGTGAAGCTCTGAAAAAAAAGGATATTTACCCGCGACAGTCCCAGTTTTGAGCCCTGTGTCCCCTGTCCCAGCAGATTTATCCAAAACCACTGATTTGTCCCATTTTAATACAAAAAATGTCCCAGGTGTCCCTATTTCTGACCAATCTGATCCCTGCCAACAGTAAAGAGATGCAACATTGTCATTTATTTAGGTAAAATACAGAAACGCTGCGTAAAAATGACCAAAACGCAAAGAAAATGTGACTATAGACTCACATTAATGCAGAATGGAGAACAATTTTATAAACAGACTCTTTTCACAATTTTATTATTACCAACCGCCCCAAACCAGGGCTGTCCCAGTGAAAATCTGCTCACTCTATATTAAGTATGAGCTAAAATGAGTTCAAATTGAGCATATGAATGTTTAGATATCGGTGCACGTAGCCTCATCACATCCTCTGTCACAGGGAGAACACTCATATTCACTGAGTCGAGTCCTTTAGTCCCACAGAAGCTGAAGCAGCAGCACAAGGAAAGAGCTGCTTTTTTCAGTCTTTACAGGTTATGCAAATGAGTCATTTTAAGTTTAGTTTCTGTAAGACGTAAACAAATGTTTAAAGCTGCATTAAACACATTCTGATCTCACACTGATGAGGCTCTGGAGTCATGACTAATAGTAATAATAGTGATGATAATTGTAATATAAAATGTTAATGATGAATTGAAAATCGATCATTAATTTTCCAGACGATCGATTAAGACAATTTAATCGAACGCCCGTCCCTAATTATTATTATTATTCATTTGAACAGATTGAGGCTCTTGGATCAACAGCTTTCCTACAGTTGCAGCAGAGGAGTTCAGACTATTGGGTATAAAACATAAAAAAGTTAAATTTATTTGCTCTATAACTAAACATCCATCAGTCG
The DNA here is from genome assembly GCA_034769755.1 of Odontamblyopus lacepedii. Taxonomy (NCBI): domain Eukaryota; kingdom Metazoa; phylum Chordata; class Actinopteri; order Gobiiformes; family Gobiidae; genus Odontamblyopus; species Odontamblyopus lacepedii. The sequence goes on from CM068349.1 coordinate 1,622,967, forward strand.
AGGGAAAAACCGCCCAGTTCCAAGTTTAGTTCGTCAAGTCAACCAAACATTCAGTCAAACTTTCTCCAAATTAAGTTGCAAATTCCAGTCCTTTAAACTCCTCCAGATCCTCCTCGTTTTCGGCATCTCACGGTTCTCATCCCCGCCCCGCTCGCTGGGACCCCCCGCCGCTCCCTGACAACCCCTCTTCCTCCTCCTCCTCCCCCCGTCCGCCGCTGCCTGCCGCGTCCTGCGGGTGGCGTCCTCTTCCTGCCAGTTTGTCGGGATTCAAAGAGAGCCTGACCTACATATTAGTGTAACTTGGGGAGACAGCGAGCGCAACTTGGCGAACTCGGCGGGAGATTTAGAGGGAGAGGAAGGGGTTTGAGTCGACGTGATACCTCAAAGTGAAAAGTGAAAGGAAAGGAAAGGTGTAGGAAATCTGGATGGGAGCGGGTCTGGGAATGTCTGTCATCACCGCGCTGTGCTACGGATCAAACACACCTACTTTTATGGTAGTTTTTAGGTTTACAGTGAGAATAGAAAGTTGTACCACAGACTAACGTGTCTTATTAAATGTAAATTATGTCATTTTCCTGGTAACCAAAAAATGGATGAGAAAATTTGTTTATAACACCTTCACAGAGACAAAAAGGTCACTGACGCTCCAGCACACCTACGCCGAGTTGGTGTACGGCAAAAGATGAAGTTTGCTCAAGTTAAAATGATTTGAATTCCAAATATGATCCCGTGTTGAAGTTTTTGAAGCTGTAAAATGTCCGCCTGCATATTTCTGGAGTTTAGAAACACTTTTGACACAACCTCGTGAACGCTCAGAGGAAGCAGAGGAAGCCAGAGCCGTCCTACAGGGACAGAGAGGCTGGGGTCAGGTCAGCGTCGGCCACACAATGGAATAGATCAGCTAAATATACAGTATGTTTAGTCAAGCATACCTTTTTATTTCAGATACTTCTAATCGTATTGTACTTTATGGGTCTTCTCTCACCTGACCCTAACCTCGCCAGACTTGTGACTTACTTTATGAGTTTGTATTAAGGTCTGGTGGGGCTCAATCATAGACTGAGATTTCTGTCCCTTTTTGAGACGATTTTTCACTCACGCGTTTTGGGGATCAGGCCGACTTTTGGTTTAATCGTGTGTGGTGCTTTGTGTAGTAATAATAATAATAATAATAATAATAATAATAATAATAGATTTGATTTGTAATGCACTTTACATTTCAATGAAATCTCAAAGTGCTACAGTGAGAGCATAAAAAGATGATAAAAAAAACCCACTTACAAAGTACATTTAAAACATCCTAGCACAAGGTAAACAAGGCAAAATCCTAGTCGGCCTTTTTAAACAGAAATGTCTTAAGTCCTTTCTTAAAAGCCTCCAGACTCTGAGGCATCCTCAGGGCTTCTGGGAGGGCATTCCACAGGCGTGGGGCTGCAGCCTGAAAAGCTCTGTCTCCCATAGTGGAGAGTTTGGTCCTTGGCTGATGGAGACAGTAGGTGGAGGATGAGCGAAGGTGTCGTGAGGTGGTGTATGGCGTGAGAAGCTCTGAGAGGCTGGGGCAGTTCCGTGTATGCACTGATAGGTGAGGAGGCAGAGTTTGTAATGAATCCGATGTTGAATGGGCAGCAGTGAAGTGAGTGGAGAACAGGGGTGATGTGGTCGTATTTACGCCTCCTCGTCAGGATCCTGGCAGCACAGTTCTGGATGTGCTGTAGCTTCTGTAGGCTCCTGCCAGAGATCCCAACGAGGAGGGCGTTGCAATAGTCAAGTCGCGAGGAGACAAAGGCATGTAGTAAACATGGGGTAAGAGGAACCGATTAACACCTCACGATCAGCTCCCGATCGGCAATCACAGGTCAGAATATCAGACCTGTTTGAATCCAGTCGCCCCTCATGAGGGTTTCACCGCTGAAGTCCTTCGTACAGTGTGAGAACGTGAATCGTTCTAAACCCTGAGATTTGGTCGTACGGTTTGAGCCGGAGCTGAGTGAAACCATCGAAAATATCGCATAAGGGAGCGTGACTAATCATTACCGTTATGATTAGCGTTTAGCTCCAGTCAGGCTCACGAGGCTCATGGTTAAAGGAGCAAATTTGGAGCGAAGTTCTGAGGATTTAACAAGAATTTATTTATGGAAAAACTAAATAAAAAGGATGAGAACATATAGAGCAGGTTAATACGAACATTTTAAGACCAAAGTGAGGAGGTTACAGAGACGGGGCACAATTTTTCAGTGTGAAATCAATTGAAGAGTTGATGGAGCCTGAAGTGCTCCCATGGTCACTTCCTATTTGGGACACAGCGGCTAGCGTTTTAGCTCTGCACATTTATATACACAGTCTATGGACTCCATTAAAAGGTATTTGACAGCACAGCTCGAGGGCAGTAGTTCAGCTCAGTAATTTGTCACTTTTAGCTTATTTAAACAGGAGGTATTATGCAGAATTGTTCAGCTTTCCACCGTGTTACATGTTGTTCTCTCGTCAAAAACGTGCCTGAAGAGGTTTGAGATGTAAACCATGCATGTTTCAGTAATCTAGAGATCTTTCCCAGGCCCTATTCAAACCCTCTTTATGCCTCCGTCACCCCTGCTCCCACGGGACAATTAAATATACAAAAATATGAATCAAAACTGTGCACGACGACTCGACAAACCCGGTGAGGCTCAGTGCATCAAAACAAAACAAAGTGACACTTAAATATACGTTGTTTTCGGTGAATATAGCGTTTCCAAAACGATAAGGTAAAATGATGTCCTGAGTGTGATGTAGAAGTGTAACACCCGCTCTTATTTTTCAGACAGACGAATTTGTTTAGAGTCTGTGGTGTTGTTCTGTTGTAGATCTCGGTGTGTGAGTGTGACTGGTCTGTTGTCCTGTGTTTTTGTGCCCTTCGCGATAGAGGCTAATCTAACCTCAACCTGCTCGTCTCCTGTGGAACAATCCGGGCAACGTAACATCTCCACACTGCACATTTCTCTGATCCGGCCAAGATTTTCAAACTTAAATCAGGTTATTCATCTTGTTCTACAGATTCATGATCGACTTTCTAGTTCTGAGATGCTTCATTCTAGTCTAGAGGTTGTTTATTTGAAGAGAACTTGTCAAAGTAAGATTATCTTGCTGCATGAATGGATAATTTCACTATTTTAAAGTTATTTTCTGATAGATTTAAGTGTTTATATCTTAAATTTTGGCCAAGTTTTTTTTTTGCGATGCACGGAGACGAGCAGGTTAGATCCTTACATAGTGCATCTTTACACTCTTCCTTTGCTCTCTTGGATCTTGTGTCATTTCTGTGTCTCTTACGTCACTGCACGCACCAAAACTTTGCCACTTTTTAGATATTTTGCGAAGAACTTTATCAGCGTTTCAGCGTGTACACTTTTTATTTACTTAGCGGTGCATAAGGGGTTAGAAGTTTTCCGCACAGCCCTTGAAAAGCTGGTCCACGGCGTGTTTTGCATATCAGGATTGTCTGCTCCACTTTCCAAGGACGTGGCTGAGTGTGGAGATGTTCTGACTGTATAAACACGCTCTGCTGCTGCTGCTGCTGCTGCTGCTGCTGCTGGGAATGCGTGGGCTGCCTCTTCCATTGTGGAGAGACCTGCTGCTTACATTGTGCTCTCATGTATTTCTCATACGAGCGCCGATGTTTTTTCTGTCTCTTAGCAACGCCGGTAGAGTCACGTTCAAGTTTGTGGTTTCCTACGGCTGCATAATGTGCCGACAAAATATTCACTCATTACATCTCAAAACAATGAATGAATCTGATCATGAATGAATCTATTTTAACCTTTTTTTTTTTGCATTTTTACTTGAATAAAGTTTGAGCTGCTGTTATCAGTAGTCATAGTGGTGTAGTGGGTTGAGTGTCCGCCCGCCAACCATAGCGTAGCCAGTTCAAATTTCACCTGAGTGCATATACTATTGTTGTGTCATTGGGCAATGCGCTTGACTTTCTTTACCCACTGTAGTTACTGTTAAGTGGTTTCATACACGTTATTACTGCATTCATTAAAAAAATTAAAATGGTTTTGGCAGGGTTTACAAGACCTACTACATGCAATTTAATTTAATTTAAATTTATTTTAATTTAATTTAGTTTAGATTAGTTTTAATTTGATTTAATTTTTATAATTTGATTTAATTTTTATAATTTTAATTTAATTTTTATAATTTTAATGTATTTTTTATTAGTTTTAATTTAATTTTAATTTTTATAATTTTAATTTAATTTTTATTATTTTAATGTATTTTTTATTAGTTTTAATTTAATTTTAATTTTTATAATTTTAATAAAATTTTTATAATTTTAATGTATTTTTTATTAGTTTTAATTTAATTTTAATTGTATTTTATTTGGATTTTTTTTATTTTTTTATTTTTTCTACTTGGGACACAATAACAATAATAATATATATGCTGAAGCTGGAATCAAACCAGGTACCCTCTGGTCTGCAGGCGAATGCTTAGCCCACTGCACCACTGCCCCTTTTACCCCGATGTTCGACACAATCAGCACATTTTAAAGATGGTCTCATATTGTGCAGCCCTGTTAGTGACTTGTTAGTCTCTTGTAGCGCCTGTTTTTCTAATAGACTTTCTCTGTTTCTCTCCTCTTCCTCACCCACTCCGTCCCCTCCCTTTGGCACATTTCCCCACATCATTCACTCCATGTAACTCATTAATACGTCTGTCTTTCCCGCCATCCTCCCGTCTCCCCTCTGACACGTTTTAATTTGCTCATGTTTAATTTTGGACCACGCATGCCGGTGTTCAGACCCCATAGACCCTGATGTTGACCTGTATGAACTGTTCCATGCTCCACACACCCCAGTGCCCGACCCCTCCCCCATGATGCCGCCCGTGGGTGTGCAGGCCACCGTCATGAGCCACGACACCATCAAAGTGAGCTGGGCCGACAACTCCCTGCCCAAGAACCAGAAGATCACCGACAACCGCTTCTACACCGTCCGCTGGAAGACCAACATCCCCGCCAACACCAAGGTCAAGGTAAGAGATCTGCAGGGTTTACATGAAAGGTCAGGCGGGATTTATTTGTTATCTCCTCAAAAACTTACCTATTTTCTGACCTGTTATAAGGTTTCCTCATCACAAACACACCTGGAGTTGTGTTTTCTTTCATTCGCATGTTTTTATAGTCCGTAAACCTTCACTAGAATCATTTGGACGATTTCAGCACTGGAACTGTCCATCTCTACTGAGCAAAAGGTTAAAAAAATAGCTGTTAACTTTAAAAGGACTGCTTCATGACATCACAAGGTGGAACAGAGAGTTTGGAGCTTTGGAGATGTAGACAGACTAATAATAAAGTTATTCTAATTAAATAACAACATTATAGCTCATACTAATAATAAAGTTACTCAAATGTGTGAAAGAAACAAAACACAAACCCAGGGCTGTTTTTGAGGAAGGAAAAATATTCTAACATGGCTTAAAACTCACAAGAGTCAATTTTGTGTATGTGGGTCAATGACGTATAAGGATTTTCAACAGGCAAATTCTAAAATCTTCTTAAAAAAAATTACATTCTATTAAACTTTTTCACATATTTCCAGTGTCAGGAGCATAAATCTGTGTTTAACATTTATATGAAGCATATTTAGTGTAAAATGTCATGTGGTGTGACTGAGAATAACCTTAAAATAGTTGATATTTTGAATGATATTTTCTTTTGCTCCAATATGACGTCAACTGCTTGTGTTTAATGAACAAACTACTGCCCTGGAAAATGCATCAAAAGAAGAAAAACGCCTAAAGAACCGTTCACCCAAGTCGACTTTGTCTGTTATTAAACTCCAGCCATAGAATTCCTGCTGTTATTAGTCGCACCACATGATGCACGGTCGCACCACATGACATTTTAACACTTTAAGCACAAAAACTATGCAGAATAACTCAGGATTTATGAAAAAAGGATTTGGTTCTGTGGAGGTCAGAGGTGCTCCAGAAATGTGCTGAATTATTATGAAACCTTTTTATCTGAGGAAACTGCCACTGGACAGCGCCGTGTCATTGACCCGTATAAATATTGTTTAAGCAGCTCGTAAGGTTGAAATGAGATCAGCAAATTAGGAAGTGCACTGTTACCATGCTAGTTACTGTGTGGCATTCCTGTGATGGCAAAACTGCACTCTGGCCTCTGAAACTACTGAAAAGTGCTTCTAAACTCATCGTGGTGAATAACTGGGACGTTCTGAATGCATAAGGTGAGTGAGACTGAACTGTGGACCACTGCAAACTGTTTAACATGAACAAATTCTGTTTTCCACATTATGGAGACGGTAAAAATCAGACACTGCACTTTGTTTTTGTTTCCTTTACACATTTGAGGAATGAACTTTGCAGAGGCTGGATCCTTCTGGACTGAAAAAACAGCCAAGAATTTTATACATCAACGGTCTCCACTGTAAAGCATCTGTTTCAGTGGTTCTCTGACTTTTCGCACCGAGTACAAAGTAAATATTTAGGGTCTGAATCAGGTCGATGAAAGGACTGCAACATTCACAAGAACTCTAAACCAGGTCGACGAGAGACAAAAGCTCTTAAAACGATCGTGTATCTCTTCAATCTTACCGTGTGTCTGACCTGAACCGCACGAGTTCACTCAAAATATACAGAGATGTGCTGATGTATAAAAAGACAGATTAAACTCATGATTCTCTCCTCAGTCTTCAGTGAACTAACTCCATAGTGTCTCCTTTGAGTGTATCTGCTGTCGGCCTTAAATCTCTGAGACTGATATTTAGTTTTGGCCGACCAGCTGCCCGAAGAAAACGCACAAAGCTTTAATTTAACACTTTAGAGCAAAGAGATAACTGCACTAACCCGGTGTACACAGATATCTTATGTCAGGGGTGTCAAACTCATGTTGGTCCGGGGGCCGTATACAACCTACTTTGATCCCAAAAGGGCCGGATCAGAAAACTCAGTTCTCTCTTCAAGTTATCGTATTTTTCTCCGTGTCTCGTAGTGGTGTTTAAGATTATATTCCTCCAAACACACTGAGCACAGATTTCCCATTCACCTCTGTCAACAAATAAGAATTAGACTATTTTTCTTGGGAAATCCTGAACTCAGCATCTGCTTTTCTCATTTTTTGACATTTTGCTGATGAGGGTCACGGTCGACAGTCAAAACGATCGTCCTTTAAGAGCGTTTGGAAAGAGGAAAGTCTTCATTTGTGCTGCTCTGGTGGGAGTCGCAACGTACAGAAACGCCGGAGACGCTGCTATGCTAAACGGTGCAGAAAATTAACAGGAAAATCTGAAAATTTTAAGTATTTTAATAGAAAAATCAGCCGAGGGCCAGATTAAAGGTCTTGGAGGGCCGGACCTGGCCCCCGGGCCGCATGTTTGACACATGTGTCTTATAGGTTTGTGGTTAAAGAGAACTGTGGGTGAGTTTGTGGCGAATTTAAATGACATAATTTGGAGAAACTAATCAGCGCTGATTGTCCATCGGTTTCTCTGGATTCTAAACAAACGCCACTGTAACAATACGGTGCATTTGTAGTGAATTGGAAGTGTGATCGAGGCTTTCTTCGGACATGGTAACGAGGCTGTGGTGATGCCAGGCCAAGTTTTATCAGGTCGCTTTACTGTAGAAGTACTTATCCTGATTTTGCCAGCATATAAAGTTACTTCAGATCCAAAAGTCCAATTAAAACACCGTCTTAAAGGGCACATCTTACTCTATGTTCAGTTATTATAATGTTGTTAAACCAAAGACAATCATTTTGCCTTCTTATGTACCATAAAATACCAAATAAAAGCTGTTTATTTGTTTCAGTCACTTAACAGACCAGGCTTTTATTTGAGACCAGGCTCAGCAAAACTGGGAAAATCTGATTAAATCAAATTATTTTAACCGGTATGACTAGAATTCAGGCGACTTTCTACGCAGATGTAGGCGAGTTAATTCGAAATGTTACAACAAACAATATCTACGGAGCGGAGAGTTTTCCCACATTTGAAAGCGTTTATGCAAATGAGCCGTGTGGTTTTACGTTTGGTTTGTGCAGAGACGACGTGAGCCTCAGTCCCGAGTCCTGTTGGTGCAGCTCCACTTCTGTCTTCAGCACCAATACTCGACGTTTATTGGGAAACCGCGGTTATTTATCAGAATATTCACCTGCACCCGGCGTTTAAAGAGGACCCGGCTCTTATGTGGTACTTCTTGGGTTCTATTTTAAAGATAATAAAGTGTATTTACCTTGTTGACGGCGACTAAACCTGTCAACAAGATAAATGCACTTTACTGTCGTTAAAAAAGAACCCAAGAAGTTCTAATGTAGTTTCCTCGCCACAAACAGACCTGGAGTTACGTTTGTTTCATTCACACGTTTGCCACACAAACCCTGCAGTTCTTCTCTCTTTGAAAACACTCAGTTCCACCTTGTGATGTCATCGTGGCGATACAGGAAGTGCTCCGCTGTGTTTTTAAACTCCACGCACCTTCACTAGAATCACTCCAGTTTGGGAAATGTCTAATCTGTGCTGAACAAAAGGTCAAAGAAAACGACTCGCTTGAAAACTACCGCTTCATGACGTCACGAGGTGGAACAGAGCATTTTGGACTTTAGAAATGAGGACACACTGATAATAAAGAGTTACTCAAACATGTGTGAATAAAACAAACGACTCCAGGTCTGTTTTGGAGGCGGTGACGACATCCTGACCTGTCTTAAAGCTCACAGGAGTCAGTTTTGTAGGACCTTGAAAGTTCATGCCTTCGCCTCATTAATTCCCATGTATTTTTATGGCGCACACAGACCAGCCGCCTCTGCACACGGCTCCTCTGCACACGGCTCCTCTGCACACGGCTCCTCTGCACACGGCTCCATAACCTGTTTACCGCTCTGATCCAGTTAGATAGAAGCCGTCAGTCCGTTCTCTTTGTCTTTCTCGTGTCGTGTGCCGGATTGCCGGGCTCTCCTCGGCTGCAGATGAATTGTCGTACCACTATTTTATCTTGACGTTTCCCCACAGCCGCGTCGCTCGCAGAAATATTGATTCTTTTGTTGCCGCGGAACACGAGGGAATCTAATATAATTCAAATTCTTAAGCACAATAAACAGAGATAAGGCCGCCACAGAGCCAAAGCTTCTCCGAATTTCAATTGCTTCTTCAAAAGAGCCTGACAAATGAATACTTAATACAGTCCAGACCGGCGGAACACGGGCCCTAGAGGTGCACAAGCACATTGCAGGCAGAAACGTGTTATTATTTTTTACCTTAAAATACCAAATAAGAGCTGGGTCCTTTTTAACCCCTGAAGACCTGAGGGCAGTTTTAGTACATTTCTCCTCGCCTGGATTTTTTTCTTAATGCTGCTTTTAAAACTGCCCCTTTTACCCCCTAATGAAGTGTTCTACCTCCTTTTGTTCAGTCCAACCTGTTATTTCACAATCTGCTGCTGTAGTTGTGTCATGAGGCTGTGATAAAAGCTACAGGACCAGAAATAGAGATGAAAAAAAAAAAAAAAACAGAAAATAAAACTCACACTCTTTTATACAAAACACACAGCAAACATGTAGAAACAACTTTTTGGACATAAAAATGCTTAATTTAGGGCCTCAGCTACAAAAATGCAAAATCTCAAGTCTGTAAGTAAATTAAAAATCTCCTTATTGCCCTAAAAACAAAAAAAGTGCAGTGGCTCCATGACTTTCCTGGTCCAGTCCTGGAAACAGCTCCTGTCAGGTCCAGGGCCAGAGCCACAGCACTTGAGTAGCAAATGAGTAGTTAGTGAGCAGCATTTACTTCATTTTGGGGTTTGAAAAGCCAGTTTACCGCAAGTATTTTAGAAAAGCGCTTCTTCTTGCAGAGCCTTAAACTCCTGAGTGAGGCGGTAGTTTGCACGGTGCTCAGCCTGAGCCCCCTGTGGTCCGGCCCCCGTCTCCGGTGCTTTATGCAGCCTGTCTGTGCTCTCTGGACCCGGGGCTTCCTCCTCTTCGATTTATAGCTTTAATTAAACACTGATGGCTTCGTTATGGTGCTCGTCTTAAATCTCTGACTGAGCCGAAGACAGTGTAAGGATCTGCACGTGCACAGGACCCACCGCGGACCACACGGTGCACGGGGATCATTATACTGTATATGAATAAAGCTGTGAAGCGTCTTTGAGTGTCCAGAAAAGCGCCGCATAAAACTGATGCATTATTATTATTATTACTGTACTTTTACACACTCGCTCTGCTCTACTGAAACGTTCCGCCTCCCTGTTCTGTGTTTCCTTTGGAAGTGTTAAAGCTGTACTGTGTAACTTCGAATGGGTCCATCAAATGCTTTTCTCCATGGAGATGCTGTTGCTTTGTCTGGAATGTTTCACAGTGCGGCATTAAACCGTCAGGTCTGTGGAGAGGCGACGCTGCTCACAGTCAGAATGTCTGTTTTTCTACACTGCAACAAAGGCCTAGCAAAAAATAAGAAAAAAAAATACAAATTTTGAGGTAAAACTCCCTATTTTAAGTGAAATTTTCTGTCAGTGCAATAAGAAATTTTCACTTACCAAGTTTTCTTAAAACAAGACGAAATACGAATTTTGTTCTAAGCAGAAAACACGAGTTTCAAGTATTTATGGCAAGATTTTTCCCTTTATTGGTTTGAGAAGGAAGTTAAAGAGGCTTAACCTGGACTGAGTTAATATAAAAAGTGCTTAGAATAAGTTGTAATATTGAGATAAGATAAATCAGGATGAAATATCTTGAAACAAGTCAGAAAATCTCATCTTATTAAGTAAAAAAATCTTAAAATTGCTCTTTTAAGATGAATCTGCTTAATTCAAGTCAGTTTAACTATGATAGAAAATCCTTTTTTGTAGTGTAGGGATTTTTGAGCTGTGATTGAATAAATTAGTTGAGCTGTTTAATGTCACACTGTGGAACATTCCAGGCAGAGCAGTGAAATATCCATGGAAACCAACAAGTGACGGACCCTCCACCAGAAAAGTTACATCGTGCACTTTTAATTGCTCACATTTCCAGTGGGTTTCATTCTCAAACCTTTGGACACGCGTCTTTCACACAATTTGAATTTTTGTAAATATTTTTTAAGTGTCTAATTGTTAGTTAAAGCCCCGTCTTTGCTACAGTCGTGTCCAAAGTATCGACTATTTGATATTTTAACTCGTAACAGATCTGTATACTGGAAAAAAAATCCCAAACAGTATCAGACTAAGCACAGGACACCCAAATGCGTGGCTTCAACAAAGTGGTTTTATTTCCATGACACAAAAAATGCTGCACGGGGAAAAAGACAATCTGCACGAGGAAAAAGCACGGGGAAAAAGCACGGGGAAAAAGCACGGGGAAAAAGAAAAGACAATCTGACAAAAGACACAGGGGAAGACTCAGACTATATATACTAAGGGTGGGGAAACAAATGAGACACAGGTGTAACACATTAGGGGTGGAGCAAGCAATCACACAGGAGGGGCGAGCAGGCAATCACACACGAGGGGAGGAGCAGGCAGACACACACGAGGGGAGGGGGAACACAAACACCAAACTCCTGACAGTACCCTCAATGGACGGCCCCAGACGTCCCAAACAACAACACAAACACGTGGGAGGGTGGAGGGGCCTGGACGGGAGGACACAGGGAAACTGGCACCCAGGATGGAGAGGAGCGACCAGCAGCAGCCCAGGAAGGGACACAGCCACCCCGGACTGAAACGAGTGTCCAGCGATGGTCCAAGAAGGGAGTTGACCACCCCAGACGGAGAACAGTGTCCAGCGATGGTCCAAAAAGGGAATCTACCACCCTGGACGGAGAACAATGTCCAGCGATGGTCCAAAAAGGGAATCTACCACCCTGGACGGAGAACAATGTCCAGCGATGGTCCAAAAAGGGAATCTACCACCCTGGACGGAGAACAATGTCCAGCGGTGGTCCAGGAGGGGAATCGACCACCCCAGACGGAGAACAGTGTCCAGCGATGGTCCAATATGGGAATCTACCACCCAGGACGGAGAACAATGACCAGCGATGGTCCAAAATGGGAATCTACCAGCCTGGACGGAGAACAATGTCCAGCGATGGTCCGTGGAGGAATCTACCACCCTGGACGGAGAACAATGTCCAGCGATGGTCCAAAAAGGGAATCTACCACCCTGGACGGAGAACAGTGTCCAGCGATGGTCAAAGAAATCTACCACCCTGGACGGAGAACAATGTCCAGCGATGGTCCGTGGAATCTACCACCCTGGACGGAGAACAGTGTCCAGCGATGGTCCAAAAGGAATCTACCACCCAGACGGAGAACAATGTCCAGCGATGGTCCAAAAAGGGAATCTACCACCCTGGACGGAGAACAATGTCCAGCGATGGTCCACCAAGGGAATCGACCACCCTTGACGGAGAACACTGTCCAGCGATGGTCCAAACAGGGAATCTACCACCCTGGACGGAGAACAATGTCCAGCGGTGGTCCAGGAGGGGAATCGACCACCCCGGACGGAGAACGGTGTCCAGCGGTGGTCCAAGAAGGGAGTTGACCACCCCAGACGGAGAACAGTGTCCAGCGATGGTCCAAGAAGGGAGTTGACCACCCCAGACGGAGAACAGTGTCCAGCGATGGTCCAGGAAGGGAGTTGGCCACCCCAGACGGAGAACAGTGTCCAGCGGTGGTCCAGGAAGGGAATCGGCCACCCCAGACGGAGAACAGTGTCCAGCGGCGGCCCAGGAAGGGAGTTGACCACCCCAGGACGGAGAAACGGTGTCCAGCGGTGGTCCAAGAGGTTAGCATCAGATCCAGAAGCAATTGGCACGGGAGAGCAGTGCCCCTCGTCTTCACTGATGAGCCCGTGCTTTTGCTGGACAGGTGGCTTGAGGCCCGCTGGGTTCATCTTGGTCGGGATTGTGCTATCAGACTAAGCACAGGACACCCAAATGCGTGGCTTCAACAAAGTGGTTTTATTTCCATGACACAAAAAAATGCTGCACGGGAAAAGACAATCTGCACGAGGAAAAAGCACGGGGAAAAGCACGGGAAAAAGCACGGGAAAAAGAAAGACAATCTGACAAAAGACACAGGGGAAGACTCAGACTATATATACTAAGGGTGGGAAACAAATGAGACACAGGTGTAACACATTAGGGGGTGGAGCAAGCAATCACACAGGAGGGGCGAGCAGGCAATCACACACGAGGAGGAGCAGGCAGACACACACGAGGGGAGGGGGAACACAAACACCAAACCCTGACAGTAATTTCCTCAATGGACGGCTCCCAGACGTCCCAAACAACAACACAAACACGGGAGGGTGGAGGGGGCCTGGACGGAGGGGACACAGGGAAACTGGCACCCAGGATGGAGAGGAGCGACCAGCAGCAGCCCAGGAAGGGACACAGCCACCCCGGACGGAAACGAGTGTCCAGCGATGGTCCAAGAAGGAGTTGACCACCCCAGACGGAGAACAGTGTCCAGCGATGGTCCGTGGGGAATCTACCACCCTGGACGGAGAACAATGTCAAGCGATGGACCAATAAGGGAATCTACCACCCTGGACGGAGAACAATGTCCAGCGATGGTCCAAAAGATCTACCACCCTGGACGGAGAACAATGTCCAGCGGTGGTCCAGGAGGGGAATCGACCACCCCAGACGGAGAACAGTGTCCAGCGATGGTCCGGGGGAATCTACCACCCTGGACGGAGAACAATGTCCAGCGATGGTCCAAAGGAATCTACCACCCTGGACGGAGAACAATGTCCAGCGATGGTCCAAAAAGGGGAATCTACCACCCTGGACGGAGAACAATGTCCAGCGATGGTCCAAAAGGAATCTACCACCCTGGACGGAGAACAGTGTCCAGCGATGGTCCAAAAAGGAAATCTACCACCCTGGACGGAGAACAATGTCCAGCGATGGTCCAAAAGAATCTACCACCCTGGACGGAGAACAGTGTCCAGCGATGGTCCAAAAGGAATCTACCACCCTGGACGGAGAGACAATGTCCAGCGATGGTCCGGGTGGGAATCTACCACCCTGGACGGAGAACAATGTCCAGCGATGGTCCGGTGGAATCTACCACCCTGGACGGAGAACAATGTCCAGCGATGGTCCAAAAAGGAAATCTACCACCCTGGACGGAGAACAATGTCCAGCGTGGTCCAGGAGGGGAATCGACCACCCGGACGGAGAGAACGGTGTCCAGCGGTGGTCCAAGAAGGGAGTTGACCACCCCAGACGGAGAACAGTGTCCAGCGATGGTCCAAGAAGGGAGTTGACCACCCCAGACGGAGAACAGTGTCCAGCGATGGTCCAGGAAGGGAGTTGGCCACCCCAGACGGAGAACAGTGTCCAGCGGTGGTCCAGGAAGGGAATCGGCCACCCCAGACGGAGAACAGTGTCCAGCGGCGGCCCAGGAAGGGAGTTGACCACCCCAGACGGAGAACGGTGTCCAGCGGTGGTCCAAGAGGTTAGCATCAGATCCAGAAGCAATTGGCACGGGAGAGCAGTGCCCTCGTCTTCACTGATGAGCCCGTGCTTTTGCTGGACAGGTGGCTTCGAGCCCGCTGGGTTCATCTTGGTCAGATTGTGCTATCAGACTAAGCACAGGACACCCAAATGCGTGGCTTCAACAAAGTGGTTTTATTTCCATGACACAAAAAATGCTGCACGGGGAAAAAGACAATCTGCACGAGGAAAAAGCACGGGGAAAAAGCACGGGGAAAAAGCACGGGGAAAAAGAAAAGACAATCTGACAAAAGACACAGGGGAAGACTCAGACTATATATACTAAGGGTGGGGAAACAAATGAGACACAGGTGTAACACATTAGGGGTGGAGCAAGCAATCACACAGGAGGGGCGAGCAGGCAATCACACACGAGGGGAGGAGCAGGCAGACACACACGAGGGGAGGGGGAACACAAACACCAAACCCTGACAAACAGGACCAAATTTGATAGTTTTAAAATGGTCGAGTCTCAGACCAAATGGCGTTATTAAAGTGAAACTAAATAAATCCACCTTTTTCTCCGCTAAACAGTCTGGAGTTTCTTATTACAAACACCTGGCTGCAGCGGGGGAGTTTAAATAGTTGATGCCTCACACCAGTCGCACTGTTCTTATACTTTTAGACCCGCCCATCCTCCTCCTCCAGGCGCTGCACAGTTTAGCAGCTTTAAATAAAATGTGATTGTGGGCGGAGTTTAGGTGTTTAGTCTCATTTTACAGAGAATAAGTCGTATATTATCAGTAGAAAAGGTCATAGGCTCTACTGATGCTCGCGTCACAAACCAGGAGGATGTTTGGAAAGATGTGATGACAACTGTTGTGGATTTGTAAATCTGAGAAGAATAAAACAGGAGAAAAGTTGTCTTGAATCAAAGAGTCTGGATTTATTAAAGTGATTGTGCCATAATTACAAAGAAGAATAGAAAACCAAAACCTTGTGTCCCTCACGGGAGCTCCGTCTCTCCCTGATCCTGCCTGACACAACAAAAACAGGTTCTTATATCAGGACAAACATGAGGTAAAACGTACGATAGGATTGATCTGAACAGTTCTCAAAAGGAGACGATTTGTCTGGGTCCTGACCCTGAACACAGAGATACTTTAGCAATTTGTGAGTTCCCAGTTCTCTAAACCCAAACAATACATTCTTTAGCTTAATAAAGTAAGAAATTTCCATCACAACCACTTCCGGCAGAGTCCTGCACGGGTTCGGGTGCCACAGATTTGAATGAAACGGGTGAAAAACGTTGTCGGGTGCAGGTTCGGGTCGGACGCAGGAGAACGCGGAGCTAATCTGAGGTTTACAAAACATCACGTGCGAACAAAAATCAGGGCTGTGTTTTAGTGAAATGCAAAAATCCAGATGTTTTTGCTGCACACATCCCCATAAATCTCTGCCACTTTCATTTTCAAACCGCACACGCGACGTCCTGCAGTTCAAAATGACCCCGAGGAGCTGAAAAGAAAAAAAAAATTTGTGTATTAGAGTATAAAGTTGTTTCTTTTTTGGCTCTCGGGCTGATTTTCTTGCCGGTGTGGTTCGGGTGTCGGTTTGGATTTATCGCGGGTCGGATCGGTTGCGGGATTTTGTTTCAGTTCTGTCGGAAAACGGGTCGGTTGCGGCTTGAGATATGACGGGTACGGGCGGGTGCGGTTTGTCGAAATCAGACTCGTGCAGGACTCTGACTTCCGGTGCAGTTACCATGACTACGATCGAACCCACTGAAGTAAACGTGACGGTAAAATGAAGCCGGCAGACGTACGTGCTGCTCGGAATCGTCTGGAATTTGGCCTCCTCGTCTCTTCTCATCACAGTGTGAGAGAAAGTTTGTGCGTCAGTGGGGAAATTACGGAATTACGGAACACTACAGTGACATGGAGATGAAGAAAACTGGGACTTTTTCCACGTTTTTCCTCGATCTCGCCGGACTCACCGTGAACAGAGCCCGATGGAAGTCGTCATCGCCTGTTTCCAAACGTCTTCCTGGTTTGCGCGAATACACCTATCACCATTTAATCCATTTCTGCTCTGTCATCTTCTTGAAGTAGTAAGAACCCCCGCGGTATAATCGTATCGGGAGACCTAATTATTTTCGATTATAGGACTACGCTTCACTGGTTGTTTACGATTGCAAAAAACCTTAAAAGGCCCTAAAAATGAGACAGTATTAGCAGTCAGCAGTTCTTAGTTCTTAGCTTGTTGTTACCTCGTTTGAACTGCTTCACAGATCGTCCGGTGCTCTGCAGAGGCTGGGAGCTGCAGCCATTACTCCTCACGTGGGTAATTAAACCCCAGTCTAAATGCAGCGAGACGTTTAGGTGTGTGGTTTACAGCCGGAGCCACGAGCACCAGAGGAGCCTCAAACCGGCCTCTCGCTGTGAGGCTAATGACGCAGCTCGGCCGCCTCACAGCGTCTCGGTCCTGTTAGTGCGACGCAAACAGTGAACGAGGCCGGAGTCACATTTTCCAGGCCTGGAAAAGTCATAGAATTTTGTAAATTCAGTGAAAGTTTTGGAAAAGTCGTGGAATTTTAGGATCTCTTTCACGCAAATGTCTCTGATCTGGTCAAGATTTTAAAACTTATCCTGTAAATCACATGTGTCAAACATGCGGCCCGGGGGCCAGATCCGGCCCTCCAAGACCTTTAATCTGGCCCTCGGCTGATTTTTCTATTAAAATGCTTAAAATTTTCAGATTTTTTAGTTAATTTTCTGCACCGTTTAGCATAGCAGCGTCTCCGGCGTTTCTGTACGTTGCGACTCCCACCAGAGCAGCACAAATGAAGACTTTCCTCTTTCCAAACGCTCTTAAAGGACGATCGTTTTGACTGTCGACCGTGACCCTCATCAGCAAAATGTCAAAAAATGAGAAAAGCAGATGCTGAGTTCAGGATTTCCCAAGAAAAATAGTCTAATTCTTATTTGTTGACAGAGGTGAATGGGAAATCTGTGCTCAGTGTGTTTGGAACAAGTGGCGTTGCTCGAGGAATATAATCTTAAACACCACTACGAGACACGGAGAAAAATACAATAACTTGAAGAGAGAACTGAGTTTTCTGATCCGGCCCTTTTGGGATCAAAGTAGGCTGCATACGGCCCCCGGACCAACATGAGTTTGACACACCTGCTGTAAATCAAGTTCTTCATCTTGTTTTCAGATTTATTTTCTCCTTATTAGTTCTCAGATGCTTCATTCTCGTCTAGAGGCCGTTTATTTTAAGAGAAATCATCAAGTCAAATTATCTCGCTACATGGACAGATCATTTCACTGCTTTTAAATCATTTTCTATTTCTAGATTTAAGAAATAGAAAATGAAAATAGAAATGAAACTTTCTTGCAGCGCACACAAAAACATGTATTCAAAATAAAGACTTTTAACAATTAAAGGAGCTGAACCAGATTAAAAAAGAAAAGAAAAACAGAACTAGACAATTTTAAACATTTAGCTGTCGTTCAAAATGACTCACACTTTTACCTCATAATTCTGAGAGTTTTTTTCTGTGGAGTTTAGAAGCACTTTTTGCAACTGAGAGCCGAGTTTTGCTGTGATGATAAATATAACAACAAGTAGAATTCTGCCCCAAAAAAGGCAAAAGACCTTAACTCGCCAGAGTGTGAAACTGAGAAAAATGACTTCAAACTTTCTGTTTTGAGACCAGAGTATAATGGATGCTGTGCAGGAGTTCCACTTTAACTCATTTTTGGGCAAATATGATGATTATCGCACAATAAAAAAACCTTATAATTAAATGTATACAGCACACAGGACTTATTTTAACCTTTTGAGCTGCTTATGCAATATATCTGTTCTGGGGCAAGACGTCTTTGTGTTCAGCCACATGGGAAAACCATTGTTATGTGTGTGATCGCTGTGACCTTTGACCCCTTGTGTTGTTGCAGAACGCGAACACGAGCAGCCTGAACTACATCGTGA
This sequence comes from Odontamblyopus lacepedii, assembly GCA_034769755.1. Taxonomy (NCBI): domain Eukaryota; kingdom Metazoa; phylum Chordata; class Actinopteri; order Gobiiformes; family Gobiidae; genus Odontamblyopus; species Odontamblyopus lacepedii. The sequence continues at coordinate 1,641,390 of CM068349.1, forward strand.
CCGGCCTGAAGCCCAACACTCTGTACGAGTTTTCCGTCATGGTGACCAAAGGCCGACGCATGAGCACGTGGAGCATGACGGCGCAGGGGACCACCTTCGAGAGCAGTACGAGCCAAACTATTTACTCTGTGTGTGCAGTCGAGGCCGAACGTTTGGAGAATGACACAAATGTTAATGTTGGTACCAGAACGTCCTCCGAGAGCAACTTCCCCCAACCGTCCAGAGCAGTTTGGTGATGAACAAAGCCTTTTCCAGCAGGATGGACCTTCACATAAAGCAAACGGAAAAACTAAAGCTCAGGGAACAAAACATAAAGATTTTTTATTTTTTTTTTATTTTATTTCATTCATTATAAAAGAAAAGGCTTTTTTTGTTTTACATGACAGTACAATATCAGAATGAAAAGGAGCAGAGAGAAGAACACATCTTATTTTTTCTGCCCCTTTTTACAAAAAATATATTTACTTTTCACAATTGATTTCTGGTTTAGCATCTTCATTTAACTAAAATTAGTCATAAATGTTTTCATCTAATGTTTAACGTTGCCACAGACACTGTCTCAGTTTACAGTTTCATCATTATTTAATACACTTGATTTAACAAGTTTTTTAAATATATTAAGCGATTTTGATTCTTTTATCTTATCATTTAGGTTGTTCCATAAATTTACACCTTTCACTGCAATACTCCGTTCCTTAACCTTAGTTCTAAATCTAGGTTTTTTAAATACTTCTGTTTTTTAGGTCCACGAAACTCCCTAGATCTTAATCCCACTGAGAACTTGAAAAAGAAGAGTCAACACTGCAAATATGGACTTGTTGCATGAACTCAGTGTAATTGTCAATAAAATCTTTTGATGCTTATGAAATGCTTGTAATTATATTTCAGTAAAACCATAAAAACATGTGAGAAAACACCTAAAAATAATGAAGCCGCAGATCCTGAGAAAATCTAATATTTGTGTCTTTCTCAAAACTTTTGGCCACGACTGTACTGTGTGTACTGTGTGTACTGTGTGTACTGTGTGTACTCTGTGTACTGTGAACTGACCTGCTGCGTGACTCCTCCCCTCAGGCCCCAGCTCCTCCCCCAAAGACGTGACCGTGGTGAGCAAAGAGAACAAGCCCAGGACCATCATCGTGAACTGGCAGCCTCCATCTGAAGCCAACGGCAAGATCACAGGTGAGACTGTCGGGCCTGAGGGGCTGAGCGTGTGCACGTCTGTCTGTAGGAACCTTTTCTGAATAATCAGACTCTGCAATGAGCTGGATTTTCTTTGAGATCAGGATTCAGTCATTTGTTCAGCTTAGGTGTTTGTAATCGAGAGAGAAACTTTTTAATCCTGGGAGAAATGGAAGTTTTGCTGCAGTGAACTGTTGGTGTTGCTGCAGCGTTTCCCCTGCACGACTCGAGGGCCGACTGTCTGTGAGCAGCAGTTTGAGCGGAGTTCAGATACTGGAAGGAGAAATGTAGCTGTTTTTAAACTGTGCTGATTAAATGTTTCGGGATGCATCAGCTCCGATACTGGTCGCCCGATACTTCCAGAATATACTCATACTCTTTAAACCAGGGGGGCCCAAACTTTTTTCATCTAGGGCCATATATTAAAACACAGAGCAGCGTGAGGGCCGATCGAGGGCCATAGACTGGAGGTCAAAACAGTGAGTAATTAAAAACTGTGCATTTATAACAGGTTTAAATGACCCTCCAGACCTTTGTTCAGGCTTAGACCCTCAAAAGGACAAACTACATTTGCTTGATCAAGGTAGATTTCAAAAACATGCAGTAAAAAGTACTACTTGTGGTAGTATGGGCCAATTCACCTGGAAGACTGAGGGCCAAAAACAACTGGTCTGAGGGCCACATTTGGCCCCCGGGCCATAGTTTGGACATGCCTGCTTTAAACTATATAACTCTATACACAGACGAAAAAACAAAACGGAAATGATTTTTTACATTCAGATTCAGATAAAAAAAAACACAAAGATAAATAATGATTACGTTTTTCATTCTCAGATATAATTCTCACAGGCCCTGGGCTGTCGGGGGTAAAAAAAAAATCAACTTTCTAACACACAACAGAAACTATTTACATTTTTACATTTTTCCTCCACTCGTTTTTTAGTACAGTCTGTAGAGCATGTGTGTAATGTTTGTGTATATGTCATTGTGCAGGTTGTGTGTACAGGTTTATTTCTTTATATTTTTGTTATTTGGCCTTATTATTCCTTGATTATTCCCACCGTTGTTCTCAGTACCTGTAACTCTCTAACCTGTAGCAGCTCTTTGCCCTGATTGGATGTTTCGGTCATGTGTGCGTCTGATTGGCCGAGAGCCCGACTCTGTCACAGGACGTCGTCATTATTTACATCAGAAATCAAAATGGAGGTGATGAACAGTTGCTCTTTGTTTTATCATAAAATGTCAAAATAATCACGTTACTGCAAACCGACCGCGGCGAAAACGGATTCAACCTCACCGGAAATAACGCTGGACTTTACGCTGGTGCTGAAAATGTTTTTGAAAGGAAATATTTGCCCCGAGCCCATCGTAGGTCGTCCAAAGGGTAAAGCTTCCAAACAAACTTTTCTTCAGTAGAATCCGTTGCGTGGTTATTTAAAAAAATGCTGATTCTAAGGGTTAAAGCTCACAAGACTCACTTTTGCACAATACAGGACCTTAAAATGAAAGTTTATCATCATAAATAGCTACAATTATATTATTTTTATAGAAATTAAGAATAAAACTTGCCCCAAATCCTGAAAACTGATCTAACCCGTGCCATTCCTCAGGTTACATCATCTACTACAGCACGGACGTGAACGCCGAGATGCACGACTGGGTGGTGGAGCCCGTGGTGGGGAACCGGCTCACCCACCAGATCCAGGAGCTCACCCTGGACACCACCTACTACTTCAAGATCCAGGCGCGCAACTCCAAAGGGATGGGCCCCTCGTCCGAGGCCGTGCACTTCCGGACCCCCAAATGTACGTGTGCCAGCCCCTTCACGGTCTCCACCTGACGGCTGAGGGGGCAAAACCGAAACATGAGAATTTGAGCTAAAAGTACTAAATCCAAGTATCTACAGAAGTTCTATGTGACTTTGAAGTTGTCTGAAATGGGTTGGATTGGATTAGGGTCGTTTTAACCTGTGTAGGGTTTTTATTTTGTGCTGCGTACCTAATCTGTGAGGTTAACAGTTTTTCACTAAATATGAGTCCAAAATACATTAGAAATACACAATGAACACGTGTTTACTGGCGACAAAGTAAAAGTAAAAGTCCAAATGTTCCTGTTAGAAGTGACTTAACCTGTGTGTTTGGTTTGGTTGGGAAGATCCAGTGTTTAGAGTAAATCATAATAGAATTTGTCATCATAAAGTGAAGATATGTTCTGAGTTAAAGGTGCATTATGTGACATTTTGGTTGGGGCTCTGTCACCTTCTTGTTTCTATGGCTGCAGTGCAGTGTCGGGGAAGTAACAAAAACTAAGATGAAAAATGGTATAAATGAAGTGATGATTGAATGAACAGGAAGGAAAAAGGTAAATGAACAAAAGTGGATAAAATATGTGCACAAAATGAACCTGACTGAGAAATAACATAAGATTAATTTATAATGAGTAAAACCAGACTAAACCAGGACTAAACCAGGACTAAACCAGGACTAGGATTAAACCAGGACTGATCCCAGGACTGAGCCAGGAAGGACTAAACCAGGTCTAAACCAGGATTAAAACAGGACTAAGACAGGACTGATCCCAGGACTGAACCAGGACTAAACCAGGAAGGTCTAAATCAGGTCTAAACCAGAACTATACCAGGTCTAAACCAGGTCTAAACCAGGTCTAAATCAGGACTAAACACGTCTAAACCAGGTCTAAACCAGGAAGGTCTAAATCAGGTCTAAATCAGGTCTAAACCAGAACTATACCAGGTCTAAACCAGGTCTAAACCAGGTCTAAATCAGGACTAAATATGTCTAAACCAGGACTAAACCAGGTCTAAATCAGGCCTAAATCAGGTCTAAACCAGGTCTAAATCAGGTCTAAATCAGGTCTAAATCAGGAATGAAACAGGTCTAAACCAGGACTAAACCAGGTCCAAAACAGGTCTAAACCAGAACTAAACCAGGGCTAAACCAGGTCTAAACCAGGACTAAACCAGGACTAAACCAGGACTAAACCAGGACTAAACCAAGACTAAACCAGGTCTAAACATGGACTAAACCAGGACTAAACCAGGTCTATATTTATTTTATGCTCAACTACAGCCAAATATGCACAGATTTCTATCCTGCACACGAATATTTCTGAAAGTTTTCGTACTCCATAAAATTCAGAGTGTAAAATTCAGAGTTAAAAATTTCAAAGTGAGATCTAAAATTCTAAATCTGATTGAACAGATGATTTTCCATGGATTCTGTGCTCACAATAATAGTGAAAAATGACATCATAATGACTTCTTCAGTCGTCTTTCTGTTACAGTGCTTGTAGATCTGCTCGTATCCTCCTCACGTGTTACGGCGATAGCTCCTTTCCTCGCTCCTAGCTTGTCTCCTAGCTCGTCTCCTAGCCCCTCTCCGCTGCTCTTGTTTGTCTAACCGGTGTTGTGCTTTTTATTGTCTCTCTCGCTGCTCTCATTGGCCCGTTCAGCCGAGTCCTCTGACAAAATGGCCAATGACCAAGGTAAAAAAAATCTGCTTCCCTCCTCAGTCCTCACACCCTCCGCCCTCCCTCTTCCCTCTGCATTTCCATCCTCTGCTGCAGCCGCCGAACTTCCCGCTAACTCCTCACCGCATTAGAAACACGGTCCGATCATTGCAAATCCACAAAGTCACGAACCCCTTCATGTGCGCCATGTGGTCATTTCTTAGAGTAACTTCAAATCATTCTCCTGCAGCTTTGAATCCGCCCGTCAAGTCTGGTCCAGGCGGCGGTTTGGCGTATCCAGACTCTACGCTCGGTAAGATATGCTTCATTTTTTCGTTTTATATGTGACTATTGTTTCATTTTCACCGTAAAATTGTTCAAGGCAGGTGAGAATTTGATCAGTTTGACTTGCAAATAAGTTCTGTTTAAAGTTGTATAATATTTTTTGCTAGAAAAGTTTAAAAGACACACAGCAAATACATAGAAAATACCAAAGAAGAGCCGGGGCCTCTTTAAACACGGAATATTTTGATAAACAACCGCGGTTTCCAAATAAATGGTGAGTCTAATGTTGGTGCTGAAGACAGAAATCGAGCTGCAAAAACAAACCAAACTTATTGCAAACCTGCTCATTTGCATAAACTATAAGCGCTGGAGAAAAAAACATCTGTTTGTTGTAACATTTGAAAAGAACTCGTCTATGAATTTGAGTTCCAGATTTTCCCAGTTTTGAGCCAGATTTTTGTGAGGAAGGAATTAATCTCCTGGTCTCAAATAAAAGCCTGGTCTCAAATAAAAGCCTGGTCTCAAATAAAAGCCTGGTCTCAAATAAAAGCCTGGTCTCAAATAAAAGCCTGGTCTGTGGTCTGTTAAGTCACTGAAACAAATAAATTGCTCTTATTTGGTATTTTATGGTATTACACTGTTTTACAATGTTGTTTCCTCTTCACAAACAGATCTGGAGTTGTGTTTTGTTTCATTCACACACATTAAACACACAACCGCTGCAGATTTACACTGAATTCTTCCACTTTATGATACAGAAAGTGCTCCACTGTGTTTGTAAACTCCACACGCCTTCACTAGAATCATTTGGATCATTTCAGACCTGGTGTTCCCCAATCTGTAATGAGCAAACTGTAAAAGTAAAGCTGTTAACTGGAAAACTCGGGACATCACAAAATGGAACAGAGAATTTAGAGCTTTGGAGACGCAGACCACGAGTCTCCGGACTATTTATTTCTTTTATTTATTTAAAAAAATAGACGGTGCACAGAAAACATTAGAGAGAAAAGATGTTCTGTGCCAGATTTACCTTCGAGCTCTTTTCTATCCACAGTCCTTGAGCAGGTGCAAAATGCAAGAAAGAAAGAAAGAAAACTATTTACACATGAAAAATACTCCAATTCAACCAAATTCATCAGTATAATTATCCTGTAAAATACAATTCATCAGCGACATCTCCACCCTCTTCCTAGTAGCTCGCCAAGAGATTTCTGAATTACACGTATCGCCCTGAATAAGTAAGATTTGATTAATAAAATGCCTGTTCCCATTGTACATGTGTTATTTTGATGCCTGACCTTGTACACTCAGAAGTGCATCATGGTTTATGTTTTATAAATCTAACTGTACCTCATTTAAAGCCTCACTGTGGCACTTAAATATTCCATTTCTTGTGACCCGTAAAACTAGCAGGTCTCTGGCATTTTCGTTTCGTGAAGGTCCCTGGAGGAAAGAGGCTGGAGATGGAGACGCACTGATAATAAAGTGTTTCTCAGACACGTGTGAATGAAACAAAACTCAAACCTGCACAAAAACTGTGTCAGTCGTTTGTGCTGCAGAAAGTTCAGTTTGTGTGATTCTGGTTCTTCAGATATTCACAGTTTTATTTTCGGCCGATGACGTCGTCCAGAACCTCAGAATGTGAAACAGCCTCAAAACAGGAAGAAAATGATAGAAATCGTTTGTATTTGGTTTGTGCTGTTTTGTGCTGTGACAGTTTCATTTGTGTGAGTTTATTTCTATAATTATTCATTATTATTTCTGTGGTAATTACAGGACGTCATTTCTGCTCAGCTGATGGAGACAAACTCCACAAAACTAGAGAAGAGAAATGACCTGAGGCTGAGGAAAAGTCTGTTTCAGTCTTTAGTCTTTTGCTTTTGATTCAGATTTTATAATAACACAGACTTTTCCTCAGCCTCAGGTCGTTTCTCTTCTCTAGTTTTGTGGAGTTTGTCTCCGTCAGCTGAGCAGAAATGACGTCCTATAATTACCACAGAAATAATAATGAAGAATTTTAGAAATAAACTCACACAAATGAAACTGTCACAGCACAAAACAGCACAAACCAAATACAAACGTTTTCTGTAATTTTCTTCCTTTTTTTGAGGCTGTTTCACATTCTGAGGTTCTGGACGACGTCACCGAAAATAAAACTGCAAATATCTGAAGAACCAGAATCGCACAAATGAAACTTTTTGCAGCACAAACGACTGACAGTTTTTGTGCAGGTTTGAGTTTGATGGGGGCGACTTCGCGGCGGTAACTCCAGCTCTGTTTTTGAGGAGGGAAGAGTCTCTGAACAAAGATCTTGATGGTGGAAAACAAGTGACGATACAAATATTTCAGGACTTAAATCAGAAATCGTGCCATATCGCAGCGTTGGGCTTTGCTGTAAAACGAACCCGTGAACCCGAAAATGTCCCGTCTTATCGGCCTTGTGTCTGCAGGCGTCCCCAGCAACGAGAACCATCTGCTGGTCATCGTCATCATCTCTGTGGGGGCCTTCACCATCATCGTGGTCATCGTGGGAGCCTTCCTGTGCACGCGCCGCACCTCCTCGCACCACAAAAAGTAACTGATCTTATCTCAGCAGTTTTATATTATTCATTTGAATTTCATTGTTTTTAATTACTTTATATTACAGGTTTTAATTTAAATTCCTGAACATAATCTTAAGGGGGTGAAATAAAATATGAAATACAATAATTTAGAAAACAGAGCGACATTTGTGGCCAAAAGTTTGGAGAATGAGACAAATATGACATTTTCACAGATGCTGCTTCATTGTTTTGAGGTGTTTTCTCACAGGTTTTTATGGTTTTACTGAAATATAATTATAAGCATCAAAAGATTTTATTGACAATTGCACTGAGTTCATGCAACAAGTCGATATTTGCAGTGTTGACTCTTCTTTTTAAAGACCTTTACAACCAAATCCAGACTGTCAGCTCCATTCGTGCATAATCAACGCTTTGAGTTTGTCAGAATTTGTCATTTTTTTGTCCACCGCCTCTTGAGGACTGACCACAAGGTCTCAGTGGGATTAAGATCTGGGGAGTTTCGTGGCCTTGGACCTAAAATCTTTATGATTTGTTCCCCGTTAGTTTTTCCATTTGCTTTATGTGAAGGTCCATCCTGCTGGAAAAGGCTTTGTTCATCTCCAAACTGCTCTTGGACGGTTGGGGGAAGTTGCTCTCGGAGGAGGTTCTGGTACCAACATTAACATTTGTGTCATTCTCCAAACTTTTGTCCACGACTGTACATAAACTGTAGTTCCAACTAATCCTTTCTGGGAAACACGACCGAACCTGAATGAAAAAAGAACACGCAAAACCAAAAGAGTTTTTACGTTCTGTAAAAAGTCTTTTCCTGAATGTTCCTCTCGTCTCCCGCAGAAAACGCGCCGCCTCCAAGTCGTCCAACGGTTCTCACAAGTACAAGGGCAACTCCAAAGACCTGAAGCCCCCGGACCTGTGGATCCACCACGAGCGGCTGGAGCTCAAGGCCACGGACAAGTCCCCGGAGCCCAACCCGGTGATGACGGAGACGCCCATCCCCCGCTCGTCCCAGGACATCACCCCTGCAGACAGCGGCCTGGAGAGCAGCCACCTGCAGCAGAGACGCAACTCCTACAGAGGTACGGGGCCAAAGAGGGGCTCCTGGGGGGACAGGGGACACGTGCAGGGGCCAAAGAGGGGCTCCTGTTAGATATGATAAAAACACATGTGCAGGGGTCACAGGGCTCCTGGGGGGACAGGGGACACGTGCAGGGGCCAAAGAGGGGCTCCTGTTAGATATGATAAAGACACATGTGCAGGGGCCAAAGAGGGGCTCCTGTTAGATATGATAAAGACACATGTGCAGGGGCCAAAGAGGGGCTCCTGTTAGATATGATAAAGACACATGTGCAGGGGCCAAAGAGGGGCTCCTGTTAGATATGATAAAGACACATGTGCAGGGGCCAAAGAGGGGCTCCTGTTAGATATGATAAAGACACATGTGCAGGGGCCACAGGGCACCTGGGAGGATAGGGGACACATGTGCAGGGGCCACAGGGCTCCTGGGGGGACAGGGGACACGTGTGCAGGGGCCAAAGAGGGCCTCCTGTTAGATATGACAGAGACACATGTGCAGGGGCCAAAGAGGGGCTCCTGGGACATATGACAGAGACACAGGCACAGGGCCCAAAGAGGGGCCCCTGTATAATTGGACTCATACTCTTCCCGTCTAAAGTTTGGACACTTTTTCCACGTGTTTCCATGATTCTCACTGAAAGCATCAAAACCATGTGGAATGTTGCAAACAAAAGATAAACTCCACATCCCGACAGGTTTATTGGTTTATTTTAGATGATTATTTTTTAATAGCCTTTACTTTTTGCTTTTTGCCCCTAATTTGTACTTTTCACATTTCTTGACCCTGACGAGGCTCAGCTGTGAAGTCAAAATCTTTTCAGGAGACGTCAGGGCTTCAGGGCTTCTCTGAGCTGCTGCATATAAATATTTAAACTATGACTTATTTAACAGTTGTTTGCTGTGTTTCTGTATGTTGGACGTCTTCGGGGTGTATCTAAAATGTCGAAAGTAATAAAGGTAAAAGAAACGTTGAACAAGAAAACTGTGTCCAAACTTTGACGGGTGGAGTAAGGACAGGACCCGATCGGAGACACATTCGTGCTACAACAGTGAGGCAAATCCACGAAAACTTCACTTTGTCTTCATCTTATATTAATTTGCTTGTTCTTTTTAAAGACAATATATTCAGGAGACGTAATTACGGATTCTCGATCGGTTTTAGCTGCTGGCTGTGAGATGTATTAAAAGAAACTCCTACATTATTAACTTTGTAAAAGCACTACAGGAGTAACTTTACTTCAGACAGTTGTTTTAATACCAAAACCTTAAGTGTAAAACTGTACTGCGCCTTCTCCAAACAGCACCGGAGTGATCAGAGCGCTGCCAAATCCCAGTATTTCACCTCCTAGAGTCAGAGCGCCCTGCAGAGGACTTCAGAGCAGCGCACTTCAAAGTCCGTCCCACACAAACCTGCAGGTCCACCTCTGAGAGCGTGGAGGAGGGGGGAGGGGAGAGGGAGCACACCACAGGCAATTTGTGCACAGACGGGTGGTGCAACGTGGCTCTTCAGACCTCCGCAAGGGCCCAAAAACACGCACAGTCCTCCAGGTAGCGACTCCTGACCAACATCTGACAGCTCGCCCTGAAACCCCTGGAGAACACATCAGAAATACACACAACACGCAGTATTTTCCAAAGCTCAAACGCTGAAACGCCGTCACGTGTCTCCGTCTGCTGCTTCGTCTCGTTCCATGCTTCTCATTGTCACCTTTGCCACCCAAACAGAGACGCTTTAAGCCCGGGAACAGAGCGGTTTGACGTGGTTTTGTGAATTGCAGCCATTGCCTTTTAGAGCTTAAACTGAGCATACGTTTTAGGGCACGAGTCAGAGGACGGCATGTCCACACTAGGAGGCCGCCGCGGGATCAGGCCTAAAATGATGATGCCCTTTGATGCCCAGCCGCCCCAGCGTAAGTGTGATTTAGTGTTACGCTTCTGCTATTTCCAGCTCTGTTTTAAGGAGTAGACTCGATACCCGTTCTGATACGATGATAAGAGCAAAAAGTCTTTTTATTTAGACAATAGAATGTGATTTTTAACATTAAATAGAGGGTATTATGTTTTGTTTTTTTGAGCTTTTTACCATATATACTATAAGCCTATGACACATTGCAAAGAAGCTTGGTCCAAATTTAAGATATAAACACTTAAATCTACCAAAACAAGTCGGGAAATGGTCTGTCCATGCAGCAGGATCATTTTACTTGACAAGTTCTCTTAAAATAAAGGACCTTTCGTTTAGAATGAAGCCTGCCTGAAGAGGTTTAAGCATCATCTGGGAATGTTTGAGTAATTTAGTGATCTCTTCCAGCCTCTTTTCGAACCCTAATTACAGTTAGCAGTAAGATTATAACAATATAGATTATACAGAGTAAATATTAGGCCTCTGTCTCTCATCCTGTATATTTGGCGTAGAACGTGAATATAACATAATTTTCTTATGCTTAGGGTGACCAGATTTTCAAAAACCGGGATTGGCAATAATAAAATTGTGAAACGAGTGCGTCATTAAGGAAAACTGTTCTGCACTGCCCATTCATGAGTCAGTATAGTCACATTTTCTTTGTGTTTTGGTCATTTTTAAGCAAATTTTCTGCATTTTACTGAAACAAATCACAATTTGCGCCTCTCTTTACTGTTGGCACGCATCAAATTGGTCAAAAAATTGGGAAACCAGGGACATTTCTTGCATAAAACTGGGACAAATCAGTGGTTTTGTATAAATCTGCTGGGACAGGGGGCACAGGGCTCAAACCTGGAGCTGTCCCGGGGAAACAGGAACGTCTGGTCACCCTCCTCACGCTAAAATAATCCATCCAAACCCCGTTCATGCATTTGAACACCGGCCCGCATGCTCCGGTCGTCCTCGCCCTCCTGCTGTGTGTGCTCATGCTGTTTGTCCGTGTCGTGTCCACGTGCAGCGGTCATTAGTGCCCATCCCATCCACTCTCTGGACTCCCATCAGCACCACTATCACATGGGCAGCCTGGCGTCGCCCACCCGCACCTACCTGTACCACCACCAGGCCAGCGGCGGGCGCCCTCACTGCGCCACCCCCAGCTCCCATCTGCACAGGGTGGAATCTGCAGGTGAGACGCTGCCGCCCTCTGCTGGACACATCTCGTCACTTCATCTCATGCTTCCTCCTGTCTTCTTTCTGATCATTGTTGCTTCTTTCATTTGAAATGTTCTGAATGTTTTTGTTTTTTTTTGCTACTAAATATTATTCAACCAAGAAATATATATATAAAAAAACTTTATCAGCCTTTTAAAATAACAATAACTCTTCAAACAGCAGATATAAAACTGTATAGTATGACAATTACAGCATGATCTTGGACATTTTAAAGGCACTCGGTGGAACTTTCCTGCTGGAGAGGGGTCCGCCACCTGCTACTCTTCATGGAGATGTTATTGCCTGGAAAAGTCTTACGTTTAATTCCTTTTTTTTTCTTTTCCTTTTTTTTTCTTTTTTTAACAAACCTGCATTGTTACTGTGAGCTGGGACGCCTCTCCACAGACCTGCTACTTTCTTCTAGTGGCATCACCCGCTTGTTTCCATGGAGACAAGCAGGTGGCAGACCCTCCGCCACAAAATTCATGGAGATGTAATTGGATTTGGAAACTTTTTTTTTCTTTTTTCTTTCTTTAAACCTGATGTTTTCCTGCGAGCGCCTCTCCACAGACCTGACTCGGTACTTGGCCTGGAGGCATCACCTGTTTGTCTCTTTAGATAAGACTCTTTTCTTCATTATTTGTCTCCAAAACCAAAATAAAAAAACGAAGAATCATTTGTTTTTTCAGTTTTCGATTTTGTGCTTAAATGAAAAATGGATCAAACGGATAACGGCCGTTTCCCGAACCAAACTCCTAATATCCCGTGTGGAGCGTCTGCGTGTGGACCGCCGAGCCGAACCAGATTTAGACCTGGTTCAGTCCTAGTTTAGACCTGGTTTAGACCTGGTTTAGACCTGGTTTAGACCTGATTTAGACCTGGTTTAGATCTAGTTTAGACCTGATTTAGACCTGGTTTAGTCCTGGTTTAGTCCTGGTTTAGACCTGGTTTAGTCCTGGTTTAGACCTGATTTAGACCTGGTTTAGACCTGGTTTAGACCTGGTTTAGACCTGGTTTAGTCCTGGTTTAGACCTGGTTTAGACCTGGTTTAGTCCTGGTTTAGACCTGGTTTAGACCTGGTTTAGTCCTGGTTTAGACCTGGTTTAGACCTGGTTTAGTCCTGGTTTAGACCTGGTTTAGACTTGGTTTAGACCTGGTTTAGACCTGGTTTAGACCTGGTTTAGACCTGGTTTAGACCTGGTTTAGACCTGGTTCACACTGGTTCATTTCAGGACCAGGAGTTTGGTTCGGGAAACGGCCGTTATCCTTTTTTTTTCCATTATTCATTTAACCACAAAATCGAAAACTGAAAAAAACAAATCGTTATCTGTTTTTTTATTTTGTTTTGGAGACAAATAATGAAGAAAAGAGTTGTTTTTTCATTTTCTTACTTTTGGTTTTATTTTGAAAAATGAATGAACGAACGACACGGGTTCAGATCCTCCAAAAAAGGCGTTTATTATCTTTACCGACTTTTCTGGATAATATTTCTCTAAATCCGATATATGTGCAGTTCACCTCCGTGAAGTTTCCCCCATCGAACTGAAACTGCACAAAAACTGTGTCAGTCGTTTGTGCTGCAAAAAGTTTAGTTTGTGTGATTCTGGTTCTTCAATTCAATTCAATTCAATTTATTTTGTAGCGCCCAAAATCGCAACAACAGTTTCCTCTAAGGACGTTCCAAGATATGGATGAGTAAAACATACACACAGACATATCAAAACAGGAAAAAACAACATTCATGTAAAGCAGCAAATGAAACATGGTCCAGTCATCCCCTGTCCTTAGACCCTCCTTCTCAGCAAGGAAAAACTCCAAAAAACCCAGAAACTAATGACTAAAACTAGTGAAGAGAAACGACCTGAGGCTGAGGAAAAGTCTATTTCAGTCTTTAGTCTTTTGCTTTTGATTCATATTTTATAATAACAGACTTTTCCTCAGCCTCAGGTCGTTTCTCTTCTCTAGTTTTGTGGAGTTTGTCTCCGTCAGCTGAGCAGAAATGACGTCCTGTAATTACCACAGAAATAATAATGAAGAATTTTAGAAATAAACTCACACAAATGAAACACAAATGTTTTCTATAATTTTCTTCCTGTTTTGAGGCTGTTTCACATTCTGAGGTTCTGGACGACGTCATCGACCAAAATAAAACTGCAAATGTCTTAAAAACCAGAATCACACAAACAAAACTTTTTGCAGCACAAACGACTGACAGTTTTTGTGCAGGTTTGAGTTTGATGAGGCGACTTCTCGCAGGTCTGCAGTACTGGTGACAGGACCTCACCTCCTCTTTCTCCTCCTCTTTCTCCTCCTCTTTCTCCTCCTCTTTCTCCTCCTCTTTCTCCTCCTCTGTCTCCTCCCACAGAATCGGTGAGGAACACCCCCTGCTCGGAGCCCCCCGCCCCGGCCTCCTCCCAGCTCTCCTGCCCCTCGGAGATCATGGTGGACCCGGAGGGCAGTTACCACGGCTCCAGCACCACGGAGGAGGAGGGCAGTTACAGCAGCAGCCTGCCCCCGCTGCGCCCGGTTCACCCTCACGCCCTCGCCCACCCGCTCAAGAGCTTCGCCGTGCCCGCCCTGCCCCCCGGAGCCCACCCGTCCTACGAGAACCCCGCTCTGCCCAGCACGCCCCTGCTCGCTCAGAGTGGTATGGAAAACTGCACAATGCTCTACTGTATGTCCCAGTCTTTACGTCACATATGTGTGTGTGTGGAGCTGTTCCCACTTCACTTTTACACTTTTCTGAGCTGTTCTAATGTCGATTCCTCGTCACAAACAGACCTGGAGTTGGGTTTTGTTTCATTCACGCATGTTTAACACACAGACCTGCACATTTAAGCTGAGTTCTTCTCTTGAACGGAAAAAACTCTGTTGAAATCACTCACCTCATGATGTCACTGTGTTTTTAAACTCCGCACACCTTCACGAGAATCATTTCAGCGATTGGCCAACTGTATTGAACAAAAGGTCAAATCAATTATCTGTTTATTCATCTATTTTCTTCCTCTTACCCGGGGCGACAGTCTAAGCAGGGACTCCCAGACTTCCTACTCCCCAGACACTTCCTCCAGCTCCTCCAGGGGGATCCTGAGGTGTTCCCAGAGACACAGTCCCTCCAGTGGGTCCTGGGAATCAATCAAACTTTATTTATAACACAAGTGCTTTAAAACAATCTCACGTTTCCTTCCAAGCTGCTCGACGCCACACACACACACACACACACACACACACACACACTCACACACACACTCACACACACACTCACACACACACACACACACTCACACACACACACACACACACACACCCACAGGCTGAACCGGCGGAGAAAGCACCATCAGAGGAGCCGTCTACACCAGGAGCAGAGCCGTCCACAGGGCCCAGGGGAGGGGCCCAAGCACCGTCCCTCCCCCAGGATCCCACGCTGACCCCATCTCCGACTGCGGTGACACTGAAATGAATCACCGTATCAGCGTTTTGGAGACGATTTGCATCCACACATCGTGTCTGGATCGGCAGAAACACTCGTCACATGACTCGGCTGGTGTCACATGACTCGGCTGGTGTCACATGACTCGGCTGGTGTCACATGACTCGGCTGGTGTCACATGACTCGGCTGGTGTCACATCATCACGACACCACGTGGGCGGTAAAAACAAGGAGCAGAGCACCGTGTCTGAAGTTGCCGTAGTTCTATGGAAGCTGCAGCGGCCAATTTCGAGCTGAGGAAGATGCAAGCATTAAAACTGTTTTTTCGTGGACCGACTCTGTTTCGTGTTTGTCTCGAGTTTGTTTAAACTTTTCCGCAATAGCGTCGTATTCCCGATGCCACGAACCCAGAGAATCAGGAAAGCACAAGTCACAGTGACGAGGTCCAATAAGAACGGCAGCTACAGCCCCGACGTCAGCGTATCAGCGTTTTCAGACGTCCACACAGCACCAGATCAGATCCGTACTCAGGCGAATACGTGGGAGCTGCAGATTCCGTCTCTGGAGCCGTTTTCCATCGGATTAGTGTGGACGAACTCTGCATCCACAACGAAAACGACTCGAATATTAGTGTGGACGGGGCCTCAGTGCAGAGGACTCCTACAGAGGAAACACTGGAAAACTTAAAAATGATGAAGAAATATGCCAACAGTACGTCAAAGAAATAAATATAATACATTAAAAACAAGTGAAAGTTTAGAATTTCAATCAAAAGTTCGGAAAAGGAGCTGAAAACTACTGCTTCATGACATCACAAGGTGGATCAGAGCAGTTTGAGCTTTGGACATGAAGACAAACTAATAATAAAGTGTTACTCAAACATGTGAATGAAACAAAACACGACTCCAGGTCTGTTTTTGAAGAGGTAACAACATTCTGACTCTCCCAGGATCCCTTATGTGTAATATAGGACCTTAAAATAATCTAATATTTGTGTCTTTCCTCTTTTTTCCACTGTCTGCTCCACTTTTCCTCCAGTGTATGTTCCATCCCGCGCTCGCCCTACAGTTCGGTCTTTATTTCTACAAACAGTAAAGTCTATACTAACAGTTGGAGTTTTGTGATGGATTCTGTCGTCCGTCTTGCATTTATTCGATCAAAAAACGACTTAAAAGTACTAAGGAGCAGTGGAGTTGTGCTCATAGGTTTACAGACCCTGGCAGAATTGATGATTTCTTTTCTTTCCCTCATGGTTTGGTGCTTGGGTGAAGCTGTTTATGATCAAACTGCTGTGTTTCCTCTTTTTAAATCATGATGAGAACAGAAACTACACAAATGACCTCATAAATTCTGCCAGGAGATGTAGACTTATGAGCACAGCTGTATAAAGACGGATTAAACTTGTGAATCATGACTTTTACATAGTGTTTTTACACACCCTGCAAAAAAGCTCAAGATATAAACACTTAAATCTGTCAGAAAATGACTTAAAAGTAGTGAAATGGTCCATGGACAGATCATTTTATTTGACGAGATCTCTTCAAATAAACACCCTCTAAACGAGAATGAAGCATCTGAGAAGTGGTAAATCGATAATAAATCTGAAAACAAGATGAAGAACCTGATATAAGTGTGAAAATCTTGGCCTCACTCACTGACTGCTCCTGTCAGCTGCTGTTTCAGATAAATCCTTAGAAACTAAATAGTCGACGAATACAAAATGTGGTCAACTAAGACCGATTAACTCTAAATCTGATGTTCCATTTTGTCTGTGGGTTGTTTTTGTATAAATGTCACGTCTGATTTCACCACAAATACAGTAAATGTTTGAGTGCCTATGACGGGTTTGAATGAAATCCAAAAGTGAGAAGCTTAAACACATTTTAAGTGAAATTTTCTGCCAGTGCAGTAAGAAATTTTCACTTACCAAGTTTTCTTACAACAAGACGAAATATGAATCTTGTTTTAAGCAGAAAACACGAGTTTCAAGTGTTTATGGACAGATTTTTCCCCTTATTGGTTTGAGAAGGAAGTTAAAGAGGCTTAACCTGGACTGAGTTAATATAAAAAGTGCTTAGAATAAGTTGTAATATGTAGATAAGATAAATCAGGATAAATATCTGGAAACAAGTAAAAAAAACTCATTAAGTAAAAAAATCTTAAATTTGATCTTTTAAGATGAATCTGCTTAATTCAAGTCAGTTTAACTATGATAGAAAATCCTTTTGTGTCGTGAGACTTGGATATTGTTAAACTCTGACTAAAAACCTGTGACTTGACACTAAACTATTTTTATCTTTCATCCTCTTGTATTTATCTGATCTTATTTTTGAAAACTTGATTCTAACTACCGTATTTCCCGGACTATAGAGGCACCGGTATATACGCCGCATCCACTCTATTTTTAAACAAATTTTTTTTTAAAAATTATACAAGCCGCAACCGGGCTATAAGCCGCTGATATCTGTGTTGAAAAATGAGATATTTACTGCATCTACAGAAGGATTTTGTACTGAACAGATTCTTTCTGAACAGTTTTAACACAGCAGCAACTGTGCTGATTAAAACGAGGTCAGAAACAGAAAAGAACCGGTGATTGACCTTCACTTCTCCTGTGCAGTGAAACCACAGGTCACTTTAATCATCTCCACTGACACCACTGAAGTCGTCTCCGTCAGTGTCGGAGTTGAACAGCCTCAGAAGCGCTTTTATCAGTTAGTAATTTGTCGTGCGTGTTATATCTGCTAAATAAAAAGCAGCGTATTCTTCTTTGCGTTCATTTTCCGTCTATCTTGTTTTTAAAATCCCGGTTAGAGCGCCCCTAGTGGTGGAAGAAAAAATCCACATTAGCCGCACCTTTGTAAAAGCCGCGTGGTTCAAAGCCTGGGGAAAAAAGTAGCGGCTCATAGTCCGGAAAATATGGCACATGTTCTTGGTCAGTTGCATCTGTAACAAAGAAAATTTCCCCTCGGGCATGAATCAAAGAAATTCTGCCTCTAACCCCTTGCGTGTTCTGCCCCAGGCCCCCCGTCCCACCCGCACGTGGTGAAGACGGCCTCCATCGGGACGCTGGGCAGGACGCGGACCCCCATGATCGTCAACGTCCCCAACGCTCCGCCCGAGGTGCCCGAGACCAGTAGGATGCTGGAGGACGTGGACAGTGTGAGTAACTCTCCCAGCCTCAGCCACAGCCACGTCCTGCTCAACATCGACGTCCTGCTGTAGTCTGGACGTCTCACTGGACACTTTCATCTGGACGCTGGTTTTAACGACTCTTTCTCTTCTTTTTTTTCCCTCCTGTTGTTTTCTGTCCGTTTATGTTGCATTTTTGGCTTACGTATGTTTTTATTCATTAATCAATAACTGGTCGTGATAATATCTTAAAAACCTGGAATGCTGTTTTAAAAAAAAATCCTAATAATATCCTAATAATCCTGGACGGTCGCTTGCATCTGCTGCTTGTTTTTTTGTTTTACTTCAGTTCCTTTGACCCATCCTCGCCTCACTCATACAGTAAGGGCCTGTTACTGCTGCAAAACTATTCAAGAACTCATATTTTGGTTATTATAGCGTAGCCATATTGTCAGGTCTACTTTTCTATGGTAGTTTCTATGGTAGTTTCTATGGTAGTTTCTATGGTAGTTTCTATGGTAGTTTCTATGGTAGTTTCTATGGTAGTTTCTGTGGTAGGTTCTATGGCAGGTAGTTAGAACTGAGGCTAAGATCATTCAGATTTTGATCTTTTCCAGGACAAAATTAGGACCTAAACTACTACAAACTGTACTTTTTAACCAGGGCTAAACCAGGACAAAACCAGGGTTAAAACTGGACAAAAATGGGACTAAACCAGGAAATTACCAAATATAAAACGGGTCTAAAGCAGATCTAAACCAGGTCTAAAGCAGGACTAAAGCAGGACTAAAGCAGGTCTAAACTAGGACTTCATCAGGACGAAACCAGGATAAACCCAGGACAACAAACGCAGATCTAAAGCAGGTCTAAAGCAGGTCTAAAGCAGGTCTAAAGCAGGTCTAAAGCAGGTCTAAAGCAGGTCTAAAGCAGAATTAAAATAGGACTTCATCAGGGCTAAACCAGAACTAAACCAGGATTTAAATGAGACTAGTTCAGCACTAGAGCGGAACAAACCCAGGACAACAGGCCCAGATCTGTAGCGGGTCTAAACCAGGACTAAAGCAGGACTAAAGCAGGACTTCATCAGGGCTAAACAGGACTAGTCCAAGTCTAAACCAGAATTCAACCAAGACAAACCCAGGTCTAACCCAGGTCTAAACAAGGTCTTAACCAGGTCTAAACTAGGACTTATGCAGAACTAAACCAGGAATAAACCAGGGCTAAACTACAGGTAAACCATTCCTTAACTAAATCAGGACTAAACCAGAATTCAACCAAGACAAACCCAGGTCAAACCCAGGTCTAAAACAGGTCAAAAGCAGGTTTAACCAGGTCTAAACTAGGACTTCAGCAGAACTAAACCAGGAATAAACCAGTGCTAAACTACAGCTAAACCTCAACTAAATAACTAAACCAGGACTAAACCAGAACTAACCCGTTAACACTCGTTTTGAATCCACACAAACATCTCTTGAAACGTCCTTTAACATTTGCGACAGTGACAGCCCCGTACACTCCTCCTCTTAAACCCGACTGACCTCTGCTCGATCTCCCTCTCTCCTCCTCTTCCTCCTCCTCCTCCTCTTCTTCTTCTCTTCCTCCTCCAGGTTCTGGCCTCCCTGCCGCCCTGCCCCTCCCCCGCCTCGCGCAGTAACGTCCCCCCCCCTCCTGTGCCTCTCCCGCAGAGCTACGAGCCGGACGAGCTGACCGAGGAGATGGCCCACCTGGAGGGTCTGATGAAGGACCTCAACGCCATCACCACAGCACCCTAGGGACCCCGACCCAAACACCCGCCCACCCACTTACCCGCACCCGCTCTCCCTTAAACCCCCCCCCCCCCTCCCCAAACAAACAACAATCTATGCCATTCACGCATCCATTCAGGACAACGGAAAAAAAATGAAACTGCAAAACTGTGGACACAAAATGGCGTCTTGTGCCCGAAAAGCATTCACGGCCCCCAGCAAGAGACTTCTACTACTTTATTCTCCAAGTACCTTTCTCAGGACGGAGGTTGCCAAGAGAGGGAAGGGAAAACAAAGCGATAATAATGACGTTGATGTTGTCGTCGGAGCTGAACTCTTAAAAATCGTTCGAGAAGATTGTGAACTTTTAATTTTTTTTGGTTTCTTTTTATTGTTTTCTTCAGCAAAAATGGGACAAAACTGTTGGCGTGACGTCCGCTCGGCTCAGCGTTCCACGACAGTTCTCCTCTCGATGTTTTTGACCATTTATCGTGCCATCGTGTTGCGCTATCCTCCGATCCGTGTCGTAATGTCGTTTTCTCGTCAAAAACGCACCCGGAGTCGTGTTCCTCCACCTTGTGATGTCATGAAGTGATACTAGACGTGTTTTTAAACCCCCTACAGCTTCACTGGGATCATTTGGATTATTCAGACCTTGCCGTTCCCCGCGAAACAAAAGCTAAAAAAATTGGAATTACCGCTTGAAAACTACCACTTTATGACATCACAGGGTGGAACAGAGCTGTGGAGATGTAGCCAGACTGATAATAAAGTGTTACTCAAACGTGTGAATGAAACAAAACACAACTCCAGGTCTGTTTTTAAGGAGATAACGACATTCTAACACGATTTAAAACTCACAAGAGTCCATTTTGTGTAATATAGGACCTTTAATTTTCTTTTTTTTTCTATGTTATTGTATTATTTTTACACGCATATCCGTATAAACATGTACATATTTTATTTTTTATTTTTTTGTCGTTCAAACTGCCTCATTCTTGTATTGTTTCCCATTGCTGTTATGTGCGAAGAGTGGGAGCGCATCCAGAAGTTTACTCTAAATAGAATTGTACACAAAATGCTGGTATGAAACAATGCGGTAAAGGAAGAGCGTTTTTTTTAAAAATGTGAAATGATTTTTATTCTAGATCTGTTTTAAAAAGGAGTCGTGCTGTACAACAATGTAAAATCAAACTGATCGAAATTTAAAAATGAATTATGCTGAAATTGTGGAAAATTCTCAGTCCCTTTTTAAAATTCAAGTTAGAAATGAAACTTTAATTAACTAAAACACGTTCTTGTTTGTTCGTGGTCGCTATGGGGAATCGGTTGCGCCGAGAATTGCCATATTTTTATGCCGGATGCCCTTCCGGTTACAACCAGCCATATTACTGTAAGCGAAGAGGCCAACGCGAGTACAGTCTGAAGGCCGTCACACACTACAGGAGAATTTACCCGATTTCGGCTGCGATTTCTTCTCCCCGAGTTTGAGGAGACGTGACCCGACTTTTTTCCTCTGTGTGCGATTCTGAAGCCGCCGCTCCTCACCAAACATCAGCGACGCGACGGAAACAGACGATAAAACAGAGCGTGAGGAGCGACGGACACAAACGAACTGAGGAGAGAGCGAAAAGAAGATGAAGATTTTATTCCTCACCTCTCGTAAAGTTGTAAATTCCAAGTGCATCGCCTTGAGTCACAGTTTGCTATCCCCCGATACTAAAACAATGGATTATACATTGCAATTTATCCATAATTACTTCTAATATTGTCAGCTGCACCTTCACCTGAACAAAAATGTATGAATTTAATAATTTTTTATCTAAGAGTCACTGCAACTAATACATTTTAGTGAAAAGTATTATTTTAAAAAGTATATTCAGAAGCATTTAGACTCCATTCAAGAATAGTGCAATGAAGTATCGCGATATATCACTGGATCAATGTTTTCTCATCCACATTATCCATAGAAATTGTCCACTGCAAATAATGACTCCAGTCCACAAAACCGCGCTGTGAATCCACTTTCCAAATCCAAATCCACTTTATTTCTACAGCACATTTTACAAACGGAGCCGTTTCCAAAGAGCTGCACAGAGACAAAACATAAAGAAGAAGCTAAAGTTTGGTCACACCGGTCCTAAAACAATAAAACCAGTCAAATCAAATTAGAGCAACACCATAAAAATCACAAAGTAGAATTAAAATAAATAAAATAAAATCGATAAGAGACAGAGGAGCACACAAACTTAGGGTGACCAGACGTCCCTATTTCCCCGGGACAGTCCCAGTGTCCCAGCGCTGTGTCCCCTGTCCCAGCAGATTTATACAAAACCAGTGATTTGTCCCAGTTTTATACAAGAAATGTCCCTGGTGTCCCTATTTTTGGCCAATTTGAGCTAAACCAGGTCTAAACTGAGACTAAACCAGGACTAAACCACAATTTTTGACTAATCTGGTCCCTGCCAACAGTAAAGAGGAGCAGAAACTGTCATTTGTTTCGGCAAAATACAGAAATCACTGTCTGTGAATGACCATAAAGCAAAAACATACAGCGTCAGCAGTCCCCCAGATTATGGCTGACGTGAGAATGCACAATGTTACACACTCTTTTCACAGTTTTATTCATACCAAACGTCCCAAACCGGGTGTGTCCCAGTTTCTCCTCATGTCTGTGGTGTTTGCGCATGTAAAAATCGCTCAAAACCGAAAAAATCCTGTAGCGTGTGGCGGCCTTCAGTCTTACAACCTGAGATAACGGCGAGAATCGGGGCGCTGAGCTTCTGGTTTATTCGGATTGTGTAATTGCTTAACCCACTGCGCCACTGTTGCTTGGACTATTACCGCATATTTTTAAAAAAACGCTCTTTCTCGACGGCGTTGTGAATCTGTTTCACACTTGTCCGCATTGCTGTACCTCTGATGTATATTTTTATATGCTGTTCATTTTGACAACTGAATGCGAGAGTCCTGAAAAAGCCGTCTCCTGGTTACCAAACAGGAAGTAAACGATAAAAACAACTCCTTGAATCACTTTTTTAACCTTTTTTTTATCTCTCCACAAACATATCCCTCAGTATTACACTTACAAAAAGGGAAATTTGTGTTTTAATTTATTTTTTACCCTCTGCGGCGAATTTCACTGTACGACACTTTTCTTTGGATAACCAGGAAATGGCCTTGTTTTCACGCTGTTTTTACCATTTATAGGTTGTGTTCATGTGGTAGAATTTTTTTATTAACCTTTCAAATTGAATTCAGCAGTATTTTCTTTGTTTTGTTTAGCTCAAAACCGAAAATTCCCTTTTTTTCCAAACTTCTACCTTGTGTTGTCTCCTGCCGACCGACAACAACGGCAATTTTTATTCATATTTTATTGCATTTGTGCTGACGGAGAGGGGATTTAAAGATGCACTGTGTAACTTTTCTCGTAGGGTTTCTTCCTTTGAGATGGTCTTGCTTTGCTTGGAATGTTCCACAATATGCTATTAAACCTGTCTACCTTACGTTCATTCAATTACAGATGTTTAACGGCTTTAAAAAACTTTTATTTCTGCCAGTAAAAAAAAAAAAAAAGATGGTTATGTTAAGTCCAAATTATGAGATAAGAAACTCATAATTTTGAGATAAAAAGTAATCCTTCCTATCTCATAATTATGATTTTATCTTATAATTTTGACTTTTTAAATCTAATAATTATGCCTTTATATCTCATAGTTTTGACTTTGTATCTCATAATTATGACTTATCTCATAATTATGACTTTTATTTCATAATTATGTTTTTATATCTCATAGTTTTGACTTTTTATTTCATAATTGACTTTTTATCTCATAATTATGACTTTTTATCTCATAATTATGAATTTTTATCTCATAATTATGATTTTCTATCTCATAATTTTAACTTAACATAACCATCTTTTTTTCTTTTACTGGTGGAAATAGGCTCCCATAAATTATCATCAAAAACCTGCCTGAAGTGCTTTTAAATAAATAAAAATTCTCTCCCGGGCCCTATTCAAACCCTCTTTACGCTGAGCTGTAAGATTGTGTACAAGGCTCCGCCCACAAACCTACTACGCCGCTCATGCTCCCACATGACAATCCTCCGTAAAAATGCAAAAACACGACAGAAAACTGTACAAACTTGACAAACCTGATGCGATGTGCAGTAGTTTCATTAGCGGGATGCAGGTGGATTGGGTTGTGATGGCGCTCTGAAGGGGGAGTAACTTAGAGTGGAGAGAACACGGTGACTCTCAGTGCCAAAAACAAAACTGAAACATATAAAACGTGTACCGTATTTTTCGGACTATAAGTCGCGCCAGAGTATAAGACGCACCAACCAAAAAATGTGTAATGAAGAAGAAAAAAACATATATAAGTCGCACCAGACTATAAGGGGAAATTTATTTTATAAAATCAGAGACCAAGAACAGACATTTCCTCTTAAAGGTGAGTTATAGAAACACCAACAGACCAGAGCAGAACAGGCTGAACATGTGTCTGGTTTGTTCACGTCACATATGAACAGTTCTTCACAAAACTAGAGCAGAAACAACAGAATCTCGCTCCAAATCACTAAATCCACTGAATTCTTCATCCTCGTGTCACTTCTGAGTAACTCCACCAGCTCCAGATAAATTCAGCTTTTAGCCGCGATGAGCTTTTGTTTTCTTCACTTCAGTTCGAGTTTCCTCCACTTTTCTCCATCAAACACAAGTTTCTCTCACTCCAAACTTTCTTTCTGCTGCTCGATTGTTCCTCTCTTCCTCCGCTCTTCACACGTTTCCGGTTCTCGCTCAGTATTTGGTATCCGGTTGTCGCACTAAAGGACCAGATTCACTGCACAAAAAAGTCTCCATGTGGATTTAAGTAAGAAAACAGGAGTGAGGTGCTGCAGGT
Organism: Odontamblyopus lacepedii; assembly: GCA_034769755.1. Taxonomy (NCBI): domain Eukaryota; kingdom Metazoa; phylum Chordata; class Actinopteri; order Gobiiformes; family Gobiidae; genus Odontamblyopus; species Odontamblyopus lacepedii. The sequence continues at coordinate 1,666,292 of CM068349.1, forward strand.
GGTGACAGAAGTGACAGTGGAGCAGGAGGAGGAGCCTGAGGCGGAGCACATGCTGGTACAAGCCTAGAGCGCCCCCTGTGGCTCAGTGTGAAAATCACCAACATGTGAAATTATATCTCACTGTGGAAACGCGTCGGTTCCTTCGATGCATAAAGGACTTTAATATATTCAGTCGGTGCCTCGGGTTTGGACCTCGCCCATGTTACATTTACGTTTAGATGAACTGAAATATTTCATATATAAGTCGCACCTGAGGATAAGTCGCAGGAAACCCCCAAACCATGAAAAAAAGTGCGACTTATAGTTTGAAAAATACGGTAAGTTGTTTTGGGCAAATATAGTATTTTTAAAACGATCTCTTTTATGATATAATATGGAACATTTCAGGTAAAGCAGTAACATCTCCATGGAGACAAGTCAGAAAAGTGACGTAGTGCCCCTTTAGACCCCGTGGGGTTTTCACATGAACACAACCTATAGCAGATGTATTGAGTGTAGGTCCCCCTCCTCCTCGCTGTACGTTGCCCTGTTTATGTAACGCTGTTTTTTTGTGGAAGCCTTAACCGCCATCTCCGGATCACACGGGCCGACCCTCGCCCCCTGTCCCCGCCCCCTGCCCCCTGTCCCTGCCCCCTACCCGGTCAGCAGCGTCCGGGGTACAGGTGCTCCTCTGGTTTCTACACTTCAGACTGGACTTCACGCTGGTCTTTTGAATGGACTCTCTCCCAGATTTTTACCTGGTGTTTTTTTGTATGAAGAATAAACCTGTTCCACACATTTCGGATGTAAAAAAAAAAAAGAAAGAAAGCGAGAAATGCAAAGTTTTTCATTCTGGACGTCCCAAAGAGCATTGTCCTTCGCAGTCCCGGCTGGCAGAACCCATCGAGTTGTAAACAGTTGAATCTGTACTGCACTTTTTCACACTTTTTGATGAGTACATTTCTTACATATGTTGTGTTCGAGGCTGTTGTGTATGGTAGTGTCTAGGTAAGCAGCGGCCAGCAGAGGGCAGCAGAGGGCATGGGGAGAGTTCTGTTGTTGCTTGTTCTTGTACAGAGCTTTCTTTGCTTTCTGTAGAAACAAATCTGTGGCTTTTTAAAAAAAAAACGACAAAATGTTTAAGAAAAAATGATGTTTTTTATTGGTGCTCCTATACATTGTGTATACAAACTATTATGAATACTAACAAAGTACATCGTGTCCGTGTCATCTGTTCTCACACCACAGGAACAGCAAGGCCAACGTCACCTGTGTGAAGTCGCCCCATCAAACACAAACCTGCACTAAAACTATGTCAATCATTTGTGCTTCGTTTGTGCTGCAAAAAGTTTTGTTTGTGCTTTTTTAGTTTTGGAGAAATTAACGATTCTTTTATAGGTCAAACTGGAGTCAGCCCCACAGGAAGCTTAAGCAATGCACTCAAACATCCAAAGTGGAGTCAGTCGTTTGTGCTTCGTTTGTGCTGCAAAAAGTTTTGTTTGTGCGATTTTGGTTCTTAAGATATTTGCTGTTTTATTTTTGGCCCGATGACGTCGTCCAGAACCTCAGTATGTTAAATAGACTCAAAACAGGAAGAAAATTATAGAAAACATTTGTATTTCTTTTCTGCTGTTTTGTGTTGTGACAATTTTCATTTGTGCAAGTTTATTTCTAAAATTATTAATTTTCTTCCTGTTTTGAGCTCAATTTAACATCCTGAGGTTCTGGACGACGTCATCGGCCGAAAATAAAACTGCAAATATCTTAAGAACCATAAATGCACAAACAAAACGTTTTGCAGCACAAACGAAGCACAAACGATTGACACAGTTTTTGTGTAGGTTTGCGACTTCATGACGTCTCATTTCTCTTTTCTTGCTTCCTAATTCTTCATTCCTCTCCTCTGTCCTCGATCAAATGTGTCGTATTAAGCGGTGTCCTAAAGAAAACCACGGAACGAGGGAGTAAACCTGAGGAGGCTTCAGGAGCAGACATCAGAGAAAAGAATCAAACTTTATTGGTCTCAGAGGAGTTTAGATCCTCTCTCCTCTGCGTCTCCTCTGTGGGTGGGATTTCCTCACCCATTTCCTGCCGAATCACGGAGAAGGAAGCGAGGAAAGAGAAATAAGATGCGGCCAAGGAGAAGGATTCTACAACTGCCACACTGTGAATATTTCATAGGAAAACACAGTCACAGTTCAGGGAATTAAGCACCTCATTGCAATTCTGTTATGAATGAATATACTGTGTTCAAACAGAGGTGGGTAGAGTAGCCACAAATTGTACTAAAGTAAGAGTAACATTACTTCAAGTAGAAATACAAAGCAGTGATCCAAGAAATTGCTCAAGTAATAGTAAAAAAATGTATTTGGAAAAGTACTACTCAAAGTCAGAGTAACATAAATCAGATCAGAATTAGGGTCACTCGGTATAAGTTGAAGTTAATGTCATTTCAGTCAATCAGACTTTATTTATAAGCACTTTTCACAGACACGTCCCCATAGAGCGCTTTTCATACAAAAATGCAACACAAAGCGCTTAATTTGAAGTAGAAACAAAATAGTAGTAAAGTAGACACGATTTAGTATTTTTTCCCACACGTCATGAGGCAGCGTCCGTACGAGTGTGAGTGCATCCTTAAACAAGAGCTCCGCCAGCGGGGCAAAATACGCCCGTACTTTGAATTATTGTATATAGAATTAAGTTAGAATTTGTCAAACCCAGTTAAAGATGAATTGTTGGTGCAGTTTGGAAGTTTGACATTCCTAGGTGAGACGGTTGTCGAGTTAGAGCGCGGACAAGAAATTGTCCACAGACAGACGGACAGACGGACGGACAGACGGACAGACAGACGGACGGACAGACAGACGGACGGATAATCAATAGGGAAATCTGGCTCTTGCAGTAGGAGTATGAGTATGACATCATCACATTCTAGAATCGGAATTCCACCAATCAGATCGCAGCAACAGAACTTAAAGACACTACAAAGCTTTAATGTGTCAAAGCTCAAAGAAGCAGAGAATGTGGGTTGTTCTCGCTTTCAGCAGAACATTTGAGAAGAGAGTTCAGATCTACGGCACGTAACATAAAAGGACAGAGATGGAAGATAAAAAGACAGAGATGAAAACGATCATAGTTAGCAAGAGAGACAGACATGTCTCTGTGCAAAGATATCCATTTTCAAATACAAAACCAAACATGAACACTGTGTTCGAGGAATTGAGGAGGGAGCAGAAGTTGTGCGATGCTTTGCTCAACGTGGCCGGCGTGCAATTCCCAGCACACAAACTGGTTCTGTGTAGCTGCAGCACATACTTTAAAAGCCTCTTCACTGACTGGTCCAGCCCTGACTGCCAGGTGTTTGAGATCTCCAATGTGTCAGCTGATATCATGAAGATTATCCTGGACTACTGCTACACCGGGGTGGTGCACATCACCCAGGAAAACCTCCAGGAGCTCTTTATAGCTGCTGACTACTTAGATGTGAGCGGCATTACCGAAGTCTGCTGTCAGGTCATGAAGGAGCAAATGTCCCCCAGTAACTGCATCACTGTATGGGGTATCTCAAACAGGTACTACTACCCCCAGCTGAGGAAACAAGCCTTCTTATACGTCCTGAAGCATTTCGAAGAGGTGGTGACCAGCTCTGAAGAGTTCTTCCAGCTCTCCAGGGAAGACCTGTGTTCAGTCATTGATGATGATCGGCTGAACGTGAAGGAGGAGACCACCGTGTTAGTGGCAGTCATCAGATGGATTGCACATGCTCCTGAGGAAAGGAACCACTACTTGGCCGACCTCCTACTAAAAGTCCGTCTGGGTCTGATCCATGTTGATTACTTCACTCAGTGCATGATTAGATATAACCTGTCCCACTACATTCATAACTGGAAGATTGTGGAGGAGAAGATCATAAAGGTGATGTTGGATGAAGGAGCTAGGAGGTACAATGCCTCCCTGCCCCCCACTCGTCTAGCCACTCCAAGGCTGCCCAGTGCGGTGCTTATGGTTATTGGTGGCTATAGCCAAGACAGAACAACCAACAGAATTGAAGTCTATGACAACCTCACCGATCGCTGGGTGGGTGTGGCTAATGATGACTGGACTCCAAGAGCCCATCACGGCACAGTGTTCCTTAATGGATCTGTGTACGTGATTGGAGGGTCTGACGGCAATCACTGGCTCAACACTACCTGCAAGTACGACCTGGCAATTCACACGTGGCAAGAATTAGCACCCATGCATTCACATAGGTGCTTCGTTAGTGTGACTTTGCTGGATGGTTTGATCTACGCGATAGGCGGGTTGGATGGACTGGACACGCTGAAGACAGCCGAAAGGTACTTGCCAGTGACCAATCAGTGGACCATGATTTCACCTATGAACGAAAAGAGGAGCGATGCCAGCAGCACAGTGTACAATGGAAAGATCTACATTTGTGGAGGTTTTAATCGTCAACATCACCTGGCATCAGCTGAGACTTACAACCCACTAACCGAACAGTGGACCATGATAGCAGATATGTCCACCATGCGCTGTGGGGTCAGAGTCATCGCCTATGCCAATGAAATCTACGCTGTTGGTGGGCTTAATGGATATTCCCGTTTGAACACTGTTGAAGCCTATAACCCCGCAACCAACACGTGGCGCCCCCTACCCAACATGTGGACCGGGCGCAGCAACTTTGGCATTGAGGTTGTTGACAATCAGCTATATGTTGTAGGCGGGTACAATCGGGGCACCATTCATTGTGCTTGTGAATGTTTTGATGCAAGGACCGGAGTTTGGACTCGGGTGCGGGACATGGAGATCCCTCGTTCTGACCTGAGCTGCTGTGTGGTGTTTGACCTTCCCAACATGGGCGACTTTGCCCCGCCCCGCCCTCCTCCTCATGACGATTCCACTGAGGAGTAGATGCGCACTCATTTAAATAAAAGCATCTATTAACTGCAAAAAAGTGTTCAGTTTTGTTGTTGTCAATTGTTTTTTTATACACTATCACTAGTGTATAAAAAAATAAAATACACAAATACAGTATACCTTATATATATATCGGCACATGTGGGGCTTCAAAGCTTTGAAGGTGACACACTGTTCCAGCTGCAGCGGTTGCTAGGCAACGGGAGAGAGAAGATTCCAGTTGTTTACTTTCCTGTGTCATTTCAACAGATGTGTTTTCGGTTTGAATCAGGGTCAGACATTAGACCGTTCTTGTCTCAAACGGGGTGTCTGATAAGCCGCAACTTCAGCCTTCAGCTTGCACACAAGTGGAAAGTGCAGTTTCCACTTGTGTGAAAATTGATACCATCCTTGACCCATGGGGTGTCCAGCCATGAAGTTTGACATCATCACATTCTAGAATCGGAATTCCACCAATCAGATCGCAGCAACAGAACTTAAAGACATCACAAAGCTTTAATGTGTCAAAGCTCAAAGAAGCAGAGAATGTGGGTTGTTCTCGCTTTCAGCAGCAGAACATTTGAGAAGAGAGTTCAGATCTACGGCACGTAACATAAAAGGACAGAGATGGAAGATGAAAGGACAGAGATGGAAACGATCACAGTTAGCAAGAGCGACAGGCAGGTTTTCGCAAAGGGTCGAGCTTTGAAGTGTCCACAGACGGACAGACGGACGGGCAGACGGACGGACAGACGGACGGACAGACGGACAGCGCCATACCATAATACGTCCCGTCTTAGAACGGGCGTATAAAAAACTACTCAGATTGTGGCTTTTCCTCTGGCTCCGTTTCATAATCAGAATCAGAATCAGAATCAGAATCAGAATTACTTTTATTCATCCCCGAAGGGAAATTTTCTTTGTTACAGATGCAACCGACCAAGAGCATGTAGATCAAACAAGTTACAAAATAAGCTAAATACAATAAGATAAAAGATAAAAGATAAAATAAAAGATAAAAATAGCTCTCTCTGGGAAATTATTTACATCATTGACCTATTTATGACTATATACATGTGTGAGCAGGGAATAGGATGAAAAGGATTGAGTAGTATGTGAGTTAAAGTGAGTTAAAGTGAGTTAAAGTGCAGCGTTCAACAGTTTGATGGCGACAGGCAGGAAAGGAAATAATTTCCAGGATGTTGCTGTTCTGGCGCCGTTTCCATAGTAATGAATGATTCAAAACATAATATCATATCTTTTCAATGGTAAAACATGTTCTCTTTGCTCTAGCGCCGTTTCCATAGTAATTCATGATTCAAAACATAATATCATATCTTTTCAATGGTAAGAAGTCCTCAAAATGTCGCCTTTTCTCTGGTGCTGTTTTCATAGTAATTAACAATTACAAAAGTATCATTAGAAAGGTAAAAGTTCTCAAACTGTGGCTTTTCCTTTGGCTCCATTTCATAAGTTCCATAATGTTGCTGTTCTGGCGCAGTTTCCATAGTAATTCATGATTCAAAACATAATATCATTTTGGTACCAATTCCGCTTTTTTTTGGCCGACAAACTGACTACATTTTCGGAAACCTCTGGTGCATTGCTACGTGATGGCGAGGGTCCCTGGTCACTACAGGCGAGTCACGTCACGTCATTTTAGTTCCCGCCCCCTATGAGCATCGCTATGCAATACTAATAGGCCCTTCGCCAAGCCTCTGGCGCTTGGGCCTAATAATAATAACAATAATAGTCACTCACAATGTACAGCCGTATTTCGTGCGGCACAAACGACTTCCAGAATGTGTCTTGGAGCAGGACAGGGACAACAGCCTGTCCCCAAAGAGGCTCCTGTCTGATGATGGTGCAGGGTTTTTCAAGCACAGATGTGAAGCTCTGCAGCCACTACAGATCTCCTGCCTTCCTCACCAGCTTATCCAGCCACACAGCGTCCTTCGTCTTGAGGCTTCTTCCACAGCAGACCACAGTGCTGAAGAGGACACTGGAGACGACTGTTTGATAGAACATCAGCAGGAGCTTCTGGCAGATGTTAAATGACTTTAGCCTTCTGAAGAAGTACAGCTGTGTCCCCTTCTGGAGAACAGGTCTGTAGGCTCAGTCCAGTCCAGTCTGTGATCGAGATGTAAACAAAATACTTAAAACTCTCTACAACCTCCAGTCTGTGATCACAGGTTGCAGCTGTGGCCTGCTCCTCCTAAAGTCCACCAGCATCTCTTTGGTCTTTGCAGTGTTGGTCTTTACAGGTCGTTTAATCGGTCATCCAAAATTTTTATTCATCGATTTGTTCTTTTTGAGATGATCAGGATTTATATGGGACAATAGCAGAAAGTTGATGGTAGTGAGTTACACGAAGATTTGGTATTTATATTTAAAAAAGCAGATAAAGTCAGTTTAATGGTATTTTAGCTGAATAAATACTGTTTGTTCAGCAGTTACGAAATACCAACACAACAAAGGAACATTGAATCAAAACCAGTATTTAAAGTCTGTTGCAATTTTCCGTTCAAATCAAGACAAAAGTTCTCTGCAAAAACTTTCACAGGACTCAATTTACAAGTAAAATTAATGTTCATATGTTGATTTATGGACAAACTAGTGAAGCAATCAAGGTCATGTAGAGCAGTTAATATGAACAAGATCAACATGACATAACACAATGTTGACATAATTACAGACAAAAATTATCTAGTTCGGAAACAATGTCTTGAAGATAATATGACAAAAAATCCATATTAATAAAATTAATAATAAATAAATACTGCTTCAAAATGCTGCAGTGCAGGACACTTGTTGCCATACACTTTCACATTATTTTACAAAGGCGAACAAGATGGCAGGATGTAGGCTGATCAGGTGAGGACATTTTACCTTAAGAATTAATGCAATTAGAGGTCAAAAGTCATGTTTTGCTCACTTTTCCATATATTTTATATTTTGTATCAACAGTCACTATGTCTTATATAATAGTGTTGGTGTGGATTTTTTATCCTAAGAAATAAGATTTTTATATCAACAAGTTTCACCATATTAAATCCATAGAGCCGCTGTTGTGCGCCCTCAAGTGGCCACTTCTGTATACTACACTTAACCGTCCGCCGTCAAAACGGATTTAATCTAATAATTTATAAATGGAAAAGATTGTTACATTGGTAACAACAGTTTTCTTATCTTTATGTTTTGCTCGAAATAGGCTATAACAAACATAAACGTTCATTTTGTAGTCTTAACTGGGCTTTAACTGCTGTATTTACGGGCTGCTAGCTTTAATTATGAAATGATTAATTTTTCCTGCTGCGTTGATTATAGCTCTGTTTTTTTGTACACGGTTATAACATATAATCTTTTCGTCTGCCGCGGCGGCCATGTTGGAATGACCTCCGGTGCTCAGTCGCATGTGCGCAGTCTGCCGCGGCGGCCATGTTGGAATGACCTCCGGTGCCATCGCGCAGTCGCATGTGAGCAGCTGCACGTGACTTCTATGATTTTTATTGGTAGGACGACGAAGTGGGCGGGGCTAACGGGATAAACAAGGAAGTGGAGCACGAGAGAAGAGGATGCCGCTAATCGAGGCATTTTACTTTAGAATTTTTTCATAAAATATAATAGAATAAGTTACTGAGACACACGAGACACGAAAATGCAGACCGTGAGAAAACGCCGCACTCCTCCATCCTCGGCACAGATGAGGTTAGTAAAACTCTGTAGGTTATGTGTTTTTATTTGAGCTCAGATGGAGGAGCGCTTTTCCTCCAACTGCGCGCTCACGTGACAGGCCTGTTCTGTCCAAGTGTTTCAGTCAGTGTGCGCTTACTTATGGAGACTAATACCTCTGTTATTACCGAGTACATCCTCAGCAAGAAGAAACGTAAACACATTTATACATAAAACACTCCTTTGTCTGCAAAACAGATCATTAAAAGAATTTTATGTTGACTGCACTATTACTGTACTGATGCTCCAATCACTACTGGCCCTGGATTACTCTGCAGCTCCTAAATCTAAAAAAAAGACAGTAAAGTTTTCTCAGAAATACGGACAGACCATGGCTCATGTGAAACTCAGAACCTCCAGAATTCCCTCCCTGAGCTGCAGAGGCTGCACTAGCACTGACTCATGACTGGCTGGTGCTGAGGTTTAGTGAGAGACGTTCAGATCAGAGATATTTTAGGTTTAAACACACTAGATTTCTGCATTAAAAGTGACCACCCAAATGAGAGAGTCATGTGAGGCTCATTGGAAAACAGTTTTAGAGCAAAACACCAAATTAAAACTAAAGGGACATCATGTCCAATGGGTTTATACTTACTAATAAATCACTATTACAGTAGTTATCAGTAAAAGCTGCATTTGATTTGAACATGTTTACCTCATTTCTGGGGACACGGATATGTGAAATTTTAAATCAAAATCAAATACACGGTTCTAAAGCTGACCGATATATTGGTATGACATAAAGCTGACCGATATTTTGGTATCAGATAAAGCTGACCGATATTTTGGTATCAGATAAAGCTGACCGATATATTGGTATGAGATAAAGCTGACCGATATTTTGGTATCAGATAAAGCTGACCGATATATTGGTGTCAGATAAAGCTGACCGATATTTTGGTATCGGATGAAGCTGACCGATATACTGGTATGAGATAAAGCTGACCGATATTTTGGTATCAGATAAAGCTGACCGATATTTTGGTATCAGATAAAGCTGACCGATATATTGGTGTCAGATAAAGCTGACCGATATTTTGGTATCGGATAAAGCTGACCGATATACTGGTATGAGATAAAGCTGACCGATATTTTGGTATCGGATAAAGCTGACCGATATACTGGTATCAGATAAAGCTGACCGATATTTTGGTATCGGATAAAGCTGACCGATATACTGGTATGAGATAAAGCTGACCGATATTTTGGTATCGGATAAAGCTGACCGATATTTTGGTATCAGATAAAGCTGACCGATATATTGGTATCAGATAAAGCTGACCGATATTTTGGTATCAGATAAAGCTGACCGATATATTGGTATCAGATAAAGCTGACCGATATATTTGTATCAGATAAAGCTGACCGATATTTTGGTATCGGATAAAGCTGACCGATATTTTGGTATCAGATAAAGCTGACCGATATACTGGTATCAGATATTAGGGATGTCATGAGACAGAATTTTCATGAGACGAGACATGAGATTAATTAACTTACAATAATCATTTCAATCAAGTCACAATTTTGTTCACATGATTTAAATTGATTGAATGTTTTTATATATTGTGTTGTGAATGAGTTTATCTGTTGATGCTTTAATGCTTTAAACACAGTTTCTGCAGTGAACTCCCCACATGAATCACTGCTGATTATTCCAATATACTCAAATATAATATGTCTGTTACATGTTATTTTTATTCTTCAGATGATTAGACTCCTCCCCCCACTGTCCCCTCTCTGCTCACAGTGCAGAGGGACACAGACAGACGGAGCTTTTCTCTCTCCTTTCTCACTTTAAACTAAGTTATCATGGAGGTCTAAATATCTCTTTGTGGCTCTTTTTCAAACCACGTTTAAGTGTGCAGTCCGTGGGTGAATTACGCACGTATATTTGATTATCCATCCATCCATCTTCTTCCGCTTATCCGGGGCCGGGTCGCGGGGGCAGCAGTCTAAGCAGGGGCTCCCAAGCTTCCTTCTCCCCAGCCACTTCCACCAGCTCCTCCGGACGGACCCCGAGGTGTTACCAGGCCGAGAGACATAGTCCCTCCAGCGTGTCCTGGGTCTTCCCCGGGGGCCTCCTACCGGTGGGACATGCCTGGAACACCTCCCGAGGGAGGCGTCCAGGAGGCATCCGGACCAGATGCCCGAGCCACCTCAGCTGGCTCCTCTCAACGTGGAGGAGCAGCGACTCTACTCCGAGCTCCTCCCGTGTGACAGAGCTCCTCACCCTATCTCTAAGGGAGCGCCCGGCCACTCTGCGGAGGAAACTCATTTCGGCCGCTTGTATCCGCGATCTCGTCCTTTCGGTCATTACCCAGAGCTCAGGACCATAGGTATATTTGATTATATTATTTGATAACTTTTTTAACCAACATTAGCGCTGATTATTTGCATCAATACTGGTCCTGTCACTATGAAATAAAACCTGAGTTTATAGTGTTCTGTATGTGAATTACAAGTCTTTATCCACTGTCCAGAGCCTGGGCCTGTGTCAGGTGTGTAGATGGAGGAAAAAACTCACAAGATCATTTTTCCTCCGTACGCACAGTCTCGTAGCAGTTTGTATCCACATACAGTTTGAGTTGAATACTTTAGTGCAAAGAAATAACTGCACAAAACATGACTTCACTGCTCTCTTACAGGTCTGTGGTAAAACAAGCCTGTGGGTGAGGTTAATCTGCCCAAAAATATAGGCAGAGCTTTTCTGCCGTCTGTTTCTGCTGCTGAACCATCTGTATGGGCACTGGCCAATACAGATGGTTCCTTTAAAATGTGGCAGAACAAAAGGCAAAAATAACACAAGACCAATAATCCTCTGAAATAACTTTAGGTAAAATTCTGTTTCAATTGAAGTTTATTTTTCACACAGGCCTGCACATGCTCACGGTACAATCTGCAATTCCTTTTGTACCTTCCAGCAAACATGATACGACCACATTGTTCAGGAGGATTTAGTCAGATATGAGTCTTCCATCACACCTTGGATTTTAGGCCAATCTTGACATGTCTTGGAACAATTCGTCGAACAGTCTGCCAATAGAATTTCCACTGGGGCTTTTCGAGTTCTTCTTTCTGTTATATTGTCCACACAGAGCAGGGGGAATTTCACAGTGAATGTACACGTGTGTTGAATAGAGTCTTATCTACAGCTGCAAACTCAAACACTGTTCACAAAACAGACACGAGAAGACCACAAGGACAAGAAAAATACTGTTTTGATAGTTTTTTTATAGGTTATAGTTCAATTCAATTCAATTCAAATAACTTTATTTATCCGTTAGGAACTTCGTTTGCAGACAGAGCACCAGCACAAGTGAAGACTCCACACAGACATTAATAAAAAGCACATTCATCAAATGCATAATAATAAATAGATCAATAAAAGAATACATCCATAACAGCACATAATAGTTATAGTGGCATGTGGCTTTTATGGTAGCACCGACTTTGAACCAATTATGTCAATACTAGAGGAAGGAAATCCCAAGCAGTTTTAGAATAAGATGTTTCCATGGAAATGTTGTTCCTTTGACTATAATATAATGTAATATACACACATACATATACACATTCAGAATAAAAGTGAACCATGTGAACACTTCAGTCCTAATATGGCATAAAACATCTATCTCCATGGAGAATGTTCTGAACTTTCTATTTCAGAATGAGTCAGGGTACATTTTATTGCCAGTGTCAGTGTCCAGTAGGTTAATTACAGTTATTTAAAGTGGCAGGTGCTGTAAAGTGGCAGGTGTTGGTAATTGGCAGGTGTTAAGTGCCAGGTGTTATAGAGTGACTAGGGATGGCACAGGAGACAAAATTGCTTAAAGATCGTGCACGCAGGAGGAAAATGATCTCGTGAGATATTTCTTCTATGCACATTTACCTTTGGATGGGACAAGAAAAGTGTTAGAGCCGCTGCTCCTGTTGTGTTCTCACACATCACCACTAGAGGTGATCTACGATACTGCAGTCTGATAGTGGCCTGACAGAAGAAGACCAGAAAGCACCGGTGAGTCTGAACAAAAAGCACCTCGTGTGCTTGTGTAACCTGCATGAAGTCGCCCCCCCTTAAAAGCAAAAACCTACACAAAACTGTCAATCGTTTGTGCTGCAAAAAGTGTCGTTTGTGCTGCAAAAAGTTTCGTTTGTACGATTATGGTTTTTAAGACATTTGCAGATTTATTTTGGGCCGATGACGTCGTCCAGAACCTGAAAATGTGAAACAGCCTCAAAACAGGAAGAAAATTATAGAAAACGTTTGTATTTGGTTTGTGCTGTTTTGTGCTGTGACAGTTTCATTTGTGTGACTTTATTTCTAAAATGATTCATTATTATTTCTGTGGTAATTATAGGACATCATTTCTGCTCAGCTGACGGCGACAAACTCCACAAAACTAGTGAAGAGAAACGACCTGAGGCTGTGGAAAAGTCTGTGTTATTATAAAATATGACTTAAAAGCAAATGACTAAAGACTGAAACAGACTTTTCCTCAGCCTCAGGTCGTTTCTCTTCTCTAGTTTTGTGGAGTTTGTCTCCGTCAGCTGAGCAGAAATGACGTCCTATAATTACCACAGAAATAATAATGAATAATTTTAGAAATAAACTCACACAAATGAAACTGTCACAGCACAAAACAGCACAAACCAAATACAAACGTTTTCTATCATTTTCTTCCTGTTTTGAGGCTGTTTCACATTCTGAGGTTCTGGACGACGTCATCGACCAAAATAAAACTGCAAATATCTGAAGAACCAGAATCGCACAAACAAAACTTTTTGCAGCACAAACGATTGACATAGTTTTTGTGCAGTTTTGAGTTTGATGGGCGACTTCAGCAGGTGCTTGTGCAGACTTGTTTCTTGGTGTGTGGTGGTTGCTCTTGGTTCACATTATGCTCTGATGCTGTTGTTCTCCTCAATAACCCCAATGATGACAAACTTGGACAGAAATTCTGAGTGCAGCACTTGTAAATTCACTGAAGCAGCCTGGACCACATCCTGCTTGGGCTCATCACTGACGTGTAATTTACTGATGTCCGGTGACTGTTGCTGTAGGTGAATGAATATTTTGTGGAAATTTAGATGTTTCTTGAGTTTCCAATGGCGACTGGTCCTCCTCTATTTCAAATAACACACTTTAAGAAACTTCAGAGTCATTTTCACCTGTAATTTCCACTGGATCATTTTGGTCCGTTCCTGTCGTGTTGTCTGGGTTGCTTCAGCTGTTCCTTCCTGGGTTCTATAATCCAATAGGCCCATTGCAGCCAACACTGGCAACACATTTGTGGAAAGCAGCTGCAGATGACTTTCCACTGATGGAGACTGAACCTCCCGCTCTGTTTGGAGATCGTCATCTTGGGAGTTATCCAGGGAAACCTCTTGATTGTCGACTGTAATGTTCTGAGTGATAATCCGTTTCTGGAGTGTTTCCCGTGGCATTTTTTGGGAAGTTGATGTTGGTACCTGAACCTCAGGTGACACGTTGCTAATATCAGGTAAGTGGACTGGGGCAGTTTCAGATGCAGCCTCTTCACTTTCTGAAGGTGCTTCTTCAGCCTCTCGCTGCAGTGGAGTTTCCCTAAACTGTGTCGTGCTTCTTCTGAATCGCGCCCATTGCCGTCTGGACACAGCAGCTTTACCGTGTCACCTGCCTCTGCTGAGGGTCATGCACCAGTGTCTCAGATGCTCCTTCCCTGGATAACGGCTGTGGTTCTAAAAAGAAAAAAGATGGCAGTATATTTGTCCTTTTGTGTTAATGCATATTTAATATTATGTAATGTCACTTAAATAAGTGGCTTTTAAATGTAGTTGTTACAGATTCATTAAGTTGGAACCACTGTGTAAAAAGGGGCAGATTTGAGTTTATACTTGTTTCTGCTCCTTTTCATTCACTTCACATTGATGTATCTAACATCATTATTTGATATCCATCTTAAATGAATGAAACAAAATTAAAATTAGATTAATTAGGATTAGTATTATGGATGCACCGATCCATCACTTTTGGCTCGATACTAGTACTAATAGCTTCAAGTATCTGCTGATACCCAATACCAAGTGTTGAAAACAGCATTTATTTCCTTTAAGTCCTATATTACTCAGAATTGAGGCGTTGTGCGTTAAACATGTGCAAATGAAACAAAACACAACTCCCGGTATGTTTGTGATATACAGGGATACAGGAAACAACATTACAACAATGATAATAATACACAAAATAATAATACGTACATAGAGTAAAATGGGTTCTTTAAACAGAAATAAGAGAAAACGGTTCCGAATGTGTTATATGTAGTTAATATGGTTAACTTAGGTTCAGGACCCTGCCTCAGCCGCCCTCGCCTCCTCTCCAGCCAATCACAGCTCACTTCTACCATGCCTCAATTTCCCAGCAGCCTATTCGTATCAGCCTATCCTGGCAACCCAGTTTGTCCCGAATAAACTGACCCCACCCTCCCAACCCCGATCTGGTCACCTCCAGACATAAGACGCCTATGAGGGGGGTCCTGTTCCTGCTGGGCCATGTGAAGATTGAGACTGAACCTCCACCCTGAGTCTCAACCCAGCCGACCCGCACGTGTGTTGTTGGTGTGGTCCTTGCTGGTGAAGTGGCTGTTATTTAACGACAGAACAACTGTACAGAAACACTCAAACATTATGAGACTTTCTGAGTGAATAATCCTTTTACAGTGATGTTTATGAACTGCTATTTGGAAGCAGTTCATCAACATCCAGTATCGTGCCCCAATATCAGATACCAGTATTGATTTAGCGCATTCCTAATTAGTATTAGTTAAGTAGTAATTTCCTCTAGTTTATTCATTCATCCAAACCAACCAGAAAAATGATCCTGATGTTGAGCTCTGCTGATCCTTTAACAGTCACGGTGTCTTTTCCAGTTGGCCATCTGCTCCGAAGGATCACTCCCCACAGAGGAGGAAGCACTTCCACCTGGACCTGTGGATGGGCCTGACGCTGCAGAACTGGATTCTGGACTTCGGAAGGCCTATTGTCATGGTAAGGGGCTCTCACAAACACAACAGAATATGATCATATGATAAAAGACGCTCAGGGATGTGTGGTTTTGTGCTGTGTCAGATCATCCTTCCTCTGGAGTGGTTCCCACTGAACAAGCCCAGTGCGGGGGACTATTTTCACATGGCCTACAACGTCCTGACCCCCTTCATTATGCTCAAGGTAAAAAATAAATATATTAAAGCATATTGACCTGGAAACATGAACCCTCAAGACACTATGATAATGTTAGTTCTGTCTCATACAGTCCAGTCCAGATACACACGACAAAAAGGATTTTCTAGCAGAGTTAAACTGACTTGAATTAAGCAGATTCATCTTAAAAGATCAATTTTAAGATTTTTTTTTACATAATAAGATGAGATTTTTTTTACTTGTTTCAAGATATTCCATCCTGATTTATCTTATCTCGATATTACAACTTATTCTAAGCACTTTTTATATTAACTCAGTCCAGGTTAAGCCTCTTTAACTTCCTTCTCAAACCAATAAGGTGAAAAATCTTGCCATAAATACTTGAAACTCGTGTTTTCTGCTTAGAACAAGATTCATATTTCGTCTTGTTTTAAGAAAACTTGGTAAGTGAAAATTTCTTACTGCACTGGCAGAAAATTTCACTTAAAATAGGGAGTTTTTACCTCAAAATTGGTATTTTTTTCTCATTTTTTGATAGGCCTTCATTGCAGTGTACTTCTGTTGTAGGGAGTATTATACCTCTGATGACGGAGGCCACAGAACATCAGTACAGAACATCAGTGATATTTCTCAATTCACAATTTCCTCCCTTTTTTGTTTTCACCAAAAACAGCGATTAACAATTGTTACCTAAAATGTGTCCAAATTTCAAAAACATGAAAATTGAATCAACAATAGAAACAGACTCAGACCTTTACATTTAACAAGCATCAATAAGCAGTAACTCAGGTCAAAGATGGGCCACAGCGATGGATCTGAATGACTCCCCTCCACAGACTCCAACACAATAACAGCTGTGAGCCAGGGCCCCAGGGCCAGGCCTCTGTTCCCAGAGTCAGGGCCAGGTCGGGCCCAGTTGTTTCACTGCTCAGGCCTTGTTATCTTGGACTAGCAGAAACAAACATTCACCATGCAGAGAACAGAAGATGCAAAAACCAGCAGTACAAAGACACAAGTACCAGTGCAGAACCACCTGCTTCTTTATGTGAGGTGTTTATTCCCACTGTATCTATCTCCATGGAGACAGCAGATGACACCACCAGGCCATGTTTCAGAATGCATGTTTTTTCAAGGTAGTATCACCTTGAAACTCCTGAATCTCCATGGAGACAAGCAGCAAGAAAAGTTACACGGTGTATCTTTTAAAACAGGCTCATTAGAGGTCCTCCCATGTAATGAGACTAAAACTAGACTAGTCCAGGACTAAAACTAGACTAAACCAAGACTAAAAGAACAAAACTGGGATCAAACTCCTGAACCATAGTCTAATCATTCCTCCATGACGGCCCAGGGCCACCAGTCCAGCACATTCAGATGTTAATCCCACTACTGTTTTATGAAATGCATTTGATATTTTATTTTTTATTTTATTTAACCTTTATTTAACCAGGAAAAAGTCTCATTGAGATTAAAAATCTCTTTTTCAAGAGCGTCCTGGCCAAGAGGCCACAAAAATTATGGTTTCAAACAGACATACATACACATTCAGTATGACAGAATAATCAACACAATTCAAAGATAGTTAAAACAATTACACCCTGTGAATTCCAGATCTCTGTTTTTTAAAATCTGTTTAAAAGATTCTAAGGAGACCAGCTCCTTTAGCTTCAAGTCATTTTGTAAAAAATTCCATGCCGAAGGAGCATAAAACTGAAAATCTTTCTTGCCAAACTCAGATTTTGCTCTTGGAACTGACAGCAAGAGCAAATCCTGTGAGCGCAGGCTGTAGGCCCCAGAACTTTTTAGAACTATATGCTTTTGCAGGTAAGACGGGAGCAGACCAAGAATACATTTATAGACCAACAGATACAAGTGTTTGAGCCTCCGTGTGGTCGTCCAGCCCACACGTGCAGCACACAGTGATGTGTGAGTGCTCTGAGACCAGTGATAAACCTCAGGGCTCCATGGTAAACTGTGTCCAGAGCTCAGACTCTGTGCAGAAGCATTCATATAAACCACATCACCATAAACTAAGACCGACAGAAATGTAGCTTCTACCAGCCTTTTCCTAGCCTCAAAAGAACGACAGGGCCTAATCCTAAAAAAGAAGCCTAATTTTGCTCTCAATTTTTGAGTTAATTGCTGTAGGTGATATGCGAATGAAAGTGATCAATCTACAGTCCTAGATACTTGTACTTGTCCACTTTCTCAATTTGAGCACCTTGCAAAGTACAGATTTGAGGAAGATCTGAAGGGAGTGTTTTGACATTTGAAAATAACATTGATTTTGTTTTGTCAGTGTTTAAGGTGAGCTTTAAGTCTTGGAGTTTCCTTTGAAATATGTCAAAAGCAATCTGTAACTGCTGAAGGGCATCAAGTGGAGTAGATGCCACACTGTACATTAGTGTCGTCAGCATAAAAATGAAAGTAACAATTTGGAATGTTTTGACTAATATTATTTATATACAGAATGAAAAGTAAGGGACCCAAAACTGACCCCTGCGGCACACCCCTGCGGATACTGAGAGTATTTGATGAGGAGCCGTCTACCTGAACAGTCTGAGTTCTTCCTGACAGATAATTCCTAAACCAGTGTATTGCTTGAGATGAAAGTCCATTTGCACTTAATCTCTGTTCCAGCATAAGATGATCAACAGTATCAAAGGCTTTTGTAAGATCAACGAAAAGAGCTGCACAATGTTTTTTATTACCTAAGGATGAAACTATGTCATTCACTACTTCTAAGGCTGCAGTTGTGGTGCTATGATGCTTTCGAAATCCAGACTGAAACTCAGGATATTATTTTCAGATAAATAGTCCTTAAGCTGAGAACTGATGAGGGATTCCAGAAGTTTGGCCAAGGGAGATAATTTAGAAATCGGCCTATAATTATTTAATTTTGATATATCACCACCTTTGAATAGAGGGGTAACAAAAGCAGATTTCCAGATCAAGAGAAATTCATTTGTGATTACTGTAAGATTAAAAAGACGGGCTAGTGGAGCGGCAATGAAATCTGCTGCTAATTTTAAGAAATAAGATTTAAGATTGTCTGGTCCTGGTGATGATTGAGGAGTTTGAGGGCTTTGTGTACCTCAGCAACAGAGAAAGGAGAGAAACAGAACGGATTATCTACAATAGGGTTATATAAGTTTGTGGCTGTCAGCTTAATATGAGTTGAATCAAACATTGAACCAGATTCAATAAAGTGACTATTGAAACAGTCTAACATTTCTTGAGAATTTGTTATTTTCTTGCCATCCTTTATTATGCATGAAGGTAGATTCAAATGATTATTTGTTTGATCAATAGACTTGATAGTCTTCCAAAATTTTAACGGATTATTAAGATTACGAGTTGTTAGCTTTCGCATTTCTAATTGCAAGTTTGCACAAATTTCGCAGTTTTCTAAAATGTAGCCAATCAAGATTTAAATTTGATCTTCTGGTTTTCGCCCAGGCGACGTTGCGTTCCTGCAACAGGGCTGCAGGATCAGGCATAAACCAGGGATTATCTCTGCCCTTAACACGGGTTCTTTTAAAAGGCGCATGCTTATTTATAATATTACTAAAACCATCATAAAACCACTTCCAAGCAGATTCAACGTCACTTATGAGCTCAATTCTGCTCCATTCAAAGTTATAAAGGTCAGGAAAGAAATCCTGCTCTGAAAATGTTTTCATGTTGCACTTCAAGATAATTCTTGGTTTTGTTTTAGGCAATTTAGCACTTGACTGTAGCAACTGCACAGTGATCACTAATATCATTAGCAAATATAGATGCAGTAGAGTATTTATGAGGTGCATTAGTTAAAATTAAGTCAATCAGAGTAGATTTATCAGGGTTTTTTAGATTTGGTCTTGTGGGGGCTTCCACCAATTGTGTAAGATTTAGTGCATCACAATTTGCTTTAAACTCATCTGCCACTGGTAGCAACCAATTCCAATTTAAGTCTCCAGATATGACAATTTCTTTTGATTTAATCTCGGATAGGAGCTGTATTAACGAGGGTAAAGCCTCAATGAGTAACCCAGTCATATGAGTAACCCAGTCATATGA
Organism: Odontamblyopus lacepedii; assembly: GCA_034769755.1. Classification (NCBI taxonomy): domain Eukaryota; kingdom Metazoa; phylum Chordata; class Actinopteri; order Gobiiformes; family Gobiidae; genus Odontamblyopus; species Odontamblyopus lacepedii. The sequence continues at coordinate 1,686,140 of CM068349.1, forward strand.
GTAACCCAGTCATTATGTTTGGGTTCTGTGCAGTTGCAGCTTTGTCCGATGACGTAGTGAACTAAAGTTCTACTTGGCTTTACATACTGAATATCTTTACATGCTGCTGTGAGCCTCCTCACTTACAGAACAAACCTGTTTCTAACAGCTGATAGAGCGCAGCCCGCAGGCTGTGCCGCGCTCTGCCGTCTACCTCTGCATTATCACCTTCGTCATGGGCGCCAGCATCCACCTGGTGGGCGACTCCATCAACCACCGCCTCCTGCTGAGCGGCTACGAGCTCCACCTGTCAGTGAGAGACAACCCCATCATCAGGGACCTGAAGCCCGCCTCTCTGGTACCGACGCACATATGTACATGCACACACACATATACATGCACACATGTATACGTACACACATGCACACACACATATACATGCACACACACATATACATGCACACACGTATACGTACACACATACAGACATATATACATGCACACACACATATACATGCACACACACATATACATGCACACATACAGACATATATACATGCACACACACATATACATGCACACACACATATACATGCACACACGTATACGTACACACATGCACACACACATATACATGCACACACGTGTACGTACACACATGCACACACACATATACATGCACACACGTGTACGTACACACATGCACACACACATATACATGCACACATACAGACATATATACATGCACACACACATATACATGCACACACACATATACATGCACACATACAGACATATATACATGCACACACACATATACATGCACACACACATATACATGCACACACGTATACGTACACACATGCACACACACATATACATGCACACACACAGACATATATACATGCACACACACATATACATGCACACACACATATACATGCACACATACAGACATATATACATGCACACACACATATACATGCACACACACATATACATGCACACACGTATACGTACACACATACAGACATATATACATGCACACACACATATACATGCACACACACATATACATGCACACACGTATACGTACACACATACAGACATATATACATGCACACACACATATACATGCACACACACATATACATGCACACACGTATACGTACACACATGCACACACACATATACATGCACACACGTATACGTACACACATGCACACACACACACACACATATACATGCACACACGTATACGTACACACACACACACACACACACATATACACATATGTGCTGCTAAAACAGAGATGTACTGCACCAGATTATAGCTAAACAGCTAGTTTCCCTCTGCAGTCCCTGCACACACACACACACATGCGCACACACACACTCTTGCACACACACACACATGCGCACACACACACTCTTGCACACACACACACGCACACACACACACATATACACACCCATATACACACATACACGGGCATATGCATATATATACACACACATACACACTCTTGCACACTCTTGCACACACACACACACACACACACAGTGGGGTCATTAATCCGGGACCTCGCGCCTGCTTCTCATGTTCACACACTTATTATTATGAATGACAAGAGCCACAGTTTGTGTTTGTTCAGTTTCACGTTCAGCCACAGACACTGTCGATCTGAGCAACAGAAAACAGAATTATGCAGTGGTCATAAAACATGAACTACGAGGTGAGGCTAGACTCAATCAGCTCACTTCCTGAAATTCTGACATGTTTAGATGTGTCTAATTAAATACACAGTAATATAATTGTACCTTTTACAGTAACACGATACCAGTGGAATTCATCATTTTTAAAAGATTAATTCAGTTTAACATGTTTTTCCTTCTACTTCAGCAGCTCAAAATTGTTGTCAGAAGGTAATTAAAAATAAACTGCATTTTTGCAATCACAAAATATAACAATTAAAATCTGCAAGCGAATTTGGTGAATTCAGTGACTTTTACTGTAGTGGATTTGATGATTTAATTGTGTTTAATTATCACAACTGCTGGAGAGAAATTCTATAATAATAATAATAATAATAATAATAATAATAATAATAATAATAATAATAATAATAATAATAATAATAATAATAATAATAATACATTGAACTTATAAAGTGCTTTCTGGACACTCAAAGATGCTTAATTCTGTTAATTCTGCTTCTGTGAACAGCAGGTGGCAGTAGTGTGTTGTGATTCAAGTTGGTTTAGTCTCTATTGAGGAGGACCTGCTGTTTTACAGAGATTCTGCAGCAGATGCATCTACACCTGTAGGAATAGGAAAGTGCACACATCAAGGATCAACACTTATTTCGTTTTAATTAATTAATTTAAAGGACCGTATTTCACTTTAGCATCAGTGTGGCTCAGATGGATGATAAAGTGTCTGACTGGGCCACATTTGTGAGGAAACAGACACAGCCCTGTGAGTTTGCACAAGCAGGAGGTCAAATACGAGACAACAGGGCTATAAGTAAAGTGTGTTTTTCACCTAAACGCAAAATGACCACTGCAAAATGATCAGTTTCTGTGATTTTACTACTTATAGGTTTGTGTTTGTGTAAAATGAACATTTGTGTTTCATTCTATAAACTACTGACACCATTTCTCCCAATTTCCAAATAAAAATATTGTCATTTAGAGCATTTATTTGCAGAAAATGACAAATTAAATGTTTTCAAACCTCAAATAATGTGAAGAAAACCGGCTTCCTTTTAAAACAACACAATACTAATGTTTGGACTGAGGAAGAGTTCAGAAATCAATATTTGGCAATATTTTTCTCCTTTTCCTCCTTAAATCAGGTTTGGTTCAGGTGATCTCCTCATCAGAGCCTCATGAAGCAGAATGAGGTGTGTTTGTGTTGAATTCAACAGACGCTGGAATGAAACGACCCAAACACATGTAGAGACGCTGAGTTCAGACAAAAACATGCACCGGTCTCTTATTTTTGTCCAGAGCTGAATGTGAAGCAGAGGCCCACAGACCGGAACACACATTTTATGCATCTATTACACAACAAAGTGATGCATTCAAATGAGCAGTGGTAGAATTACTTATATTTGCAGCAGTTGTGTGGCTATGAGACAATTCAGCATTTGGTCACAACCGGCCCCTGAGCCATAGTTTGGCCATCCCTGGATTAGGCTATTCTAATGTAAACCCAGTATCGTATTTTCTGGACTATGAGCCGCTGCTTTTTTCCCAGGCTTTGAACCATGCGGCTTTTACAAAGGAGCGGCTAAATATTGGATTTTTCTTTCACGGCTAGGGGACGCTCTAACCGGGATTTCAAAAACAAGATAGACGGAGAAGAATACGCTACTTTTTATTTAGCAGATATAACACGCATGATAAATTACTAACTGGTAATTATTTTCAAATCCTCACCCCTTCATCATGAAAAGCACGAAGGAGTTTGTATGATGCAAGTTTTAAGTTGAAGGCATCGATCTTGCTCCAGGAAGGAAACCGCTGTAGAGCCCTGAACCCACGGGACCCACGGGACCAACACAAAACAGTGCAGGACCATGGAACCATGGATGTAATAATAACATTCTGAAAGCTTATTGCGGGCGCGTCCGGGAGCGTGACCGCACAGCGCGGGAGTGGGACTGAAGAATGCGGGAGCGGGCGGGAGCGGGGCTGAAAATTGTGTCCCGCAGACCTCTACCTGCAGCTGCTGTGAGCTCAGCGTCAGCGAAGATGATTAAAGTGACTTGTGGTTTCACTGCACAGGAGAAATGAAGGTCAATTACCGGTTCTTTTCTGTTTTTGACCTCGTTTTAATCAGCACAGTTGCTGCCGTGTTAAAAGGCACTGTTCAGAAAGAATCTGTTCAGGTAAATAAATGTACATTTACAGTACAAAATTGTTCTGTAGATGCAGTAAATATCTCATTTTTCAACATATATATCAGTTGCTTATACCCCGGTTGCGGCTTGTATAACTTTTTCCTAAATTTAAAAAAAAAAATAGAGTGGATGCGGCTTATTTGCCGGTTAATGTAGAATACTGTTTCTTATATATTTATTTACAGGCTCTGTCAGGTAAGCTTTTATATTGTAATATGTGAAATTTGTTATGTACTTTGTAGAAAAGCACATTTATAAATCAATCAAATAGTGATGTCCACCATTAAAGTGTGCACACTACTGCAGTGACTTATTATATCCCTGATATATGAGACATTTGAAGTAAATACTCTGTCACCAGCAGTCACCATTTTAACTAACTTTATCTGACGTTCTGATGGGCACAATTCAGAATTAGCATCGGATATTGTCTCCGTCAATCTTCAATAAGTACAAATCTACCATCTAAAAATGCAGCTTTTCCTTTCTCCAAACTAGTAACACGTTCAGTCATTATCACACAGATATTGTCAAACAGCATCATTTATCATCATATCAGTCTAATATCTATCATGTCAATGCAGGACAGTTTAATAGTGAGAAGAATATCAGACTTGTATCATCACTTGTATAGATGCAGGTATAGAGTGAGTTTATATCCATACACTTCTCCAGGCAGCTTCAGATGTTTCCCATGTGCTCCTGCTGTGAGGGGCCTCCAGAGCAGTCTGTACCTCTGCATTCACTGCTCCATTCTGACATCATCATGCTGCTGGCACTTTAAAACATCACTTGACACATCTGGGCCAAGGTAACAGCTATTTTTTATCACAGCTCTATGTAAATAAGTTGTATTAACAGAACACTAGAATGCATCTTATACGACACAAATGGGAGATACCGTATTTTCCGGACTATAAGTTGCACTTTTTCATGGTTTGGGTGTTTCCTGCGACTTATCCTCAGGTGCGACTTATATATGAAATATTTCAGTTCATCTAAATGTAAATGTAACATGGGCGAGGTCCAAACCCGAGGCACCGACTGAATATATTAAAGTCCTTTATGCATCGAAGGAGCCGACGCGTTTCCACAGTGAGATATAATTTCACATGTTGGTGATTTTCACACTGAGCCACAGGGGGCGCTCTAGGCTTGTACCAGCATCTGCTCCGCCTCAGGCTCCTCCTCCTGCTCCACTGTCACTTCTGTCACCACCTGCAGCACCTCACTCCTGTTTTCTGACTTAAATCCACATGGAGACTTTTTTAGTCCAGTGAATCTGGTCCTTTAGTCGACAGAAGCTTCTGCATCAGCACCAGCTGTTTTTTCACTATCTGCAAATGAGCCACGAGGCTTTGAGTTTAGTTTGTGTAAAACTTAAACCAATGAGCACAAACACATTATTACTTACGGTAAATACTGAGCGAGAACCGGAAACGTGTGAAGAGCGGAGGAAGAGAGGAACAATTGAGCAGCAGAAAGAAAGTTTGGAGTGAAAGAAACTTGTGTTTGATGGAGAAAAGTGGAGGAAACTCGAACTGAAGTGAAGAAAACAAAAGCTCATCGCGGCTAAAAGCTGAATTTATCTGGAGCTGGTGGAGTTACTCAGAAGTGACACGAGGATGAAGAATTCAGTGGATTTAGTGATTTGGAGCGAGATGGAGAGTTCAGTAAACTTATTCTGTTCTGTTGTTTCTGCTCTAGTTTTGTGAAGAACTGTTCATATGTGACGTGAACAAACCAGACACATGTTCAGCCTGTTCTGCTCTGGTCTGTTGGTGTTTCTATAACTCAGCTTTAAGAGGAAATGTCTGTTCTTGGTCTCTGATTTTATAAAATAAATTTCCCCCAAAAAGTGCGACATATATATGTTTTTTTCTTCTTCATTACGCATTTTTTGCGACTTATACTCCGAAAAAATACGATAGTTGTGAGTTGGTGTGAAAATGAGGATTCTGTTCAAAGTGCACATCGAGGTTCGAGGCGGGTTCATTGCTGCAGGACCGGTCATTTCGCTGTCAGTGCGTCGGCTCATTGTTTCACACACACATTCATAGGCCTGTCACAATAAGTATGATACATCGCTGAAGAAAATGTAGACGATAAATGAGATTCAGTATTAGCGTTTATGCCTCTGACACAATATTATCCCAACAATAACATGCCATAAACATGCAGCAGAATTAAACACTTTAGTAGTTATTTTGTCTCTATAATCTGTCAGAGAAGATATTCTACTGTCTACAGCTCAAATCTTCTTGTAGTACAAAAAAATAAAAGAAAAAGTACCACTCTTGACCCCTCAAAAAATATTGTTCCATCCATCATCTATTGAGCGATATAGTAATTATGGTGACTGACTGGTCTCGTCGAAACTCATGAAGGGGAGTGGAGTCGTCTTTCAATCCTCTGCTGGGCTCTGCCTCCAGGGAAGAGACGCAGGAGAAAACAGATGCAGCATAAGTGCAGGGTAAACCACTCAGCAGGAGCATTAACAGGTTCATTTTCTATAAAACTCAGCCACTAGCCCCCGGCGGCACAGTAGTGAATGAAGATGCTCTGTAAATAATCCCCTGTAAAGCGTCTTTGTGACATATGTCTGTGAAAAGCGCTATAGAAATAAATAAACACTTACTTAAAAATTGTAGCGCGTGCGAGAGAATAACCACCAGGATTCGTTCGTTTCAATTCAGGACAAAGTTTATTCCCCTAACTTCTAATCAGAATCAGAATGTTTTTTTATTGCCATATGAGTGAACAGGTTCACAACATTAGGAAATTGCTGCGGTACTTGGAGCAGATGTAGACAAACACTGACATGCAAACATACATGTTACATCCTTTGGCAGGTGGTCTCGTTCCCATGAGATATAAAGGACTTTCCTCGAATCAGCCAGAGTCTCCTGAAATCATTGACTCCAAAAGAATATTATAAGACACAGAAACACAGTCAATATGGTTATCCAAGTAATTTATGTAATCTTAATATACACGTGTGCGTATGCTAGCAGTAAAAACAATACAAACTCTATATGTGTATAAAAATACTGAAATATTTCCTCAAAATACAGAATATTTTCTTTGCAGACGCCGTTCTGTTATCTGAGGAGCCTTTGCCATTTGATAATTGTGGCAACTCCAATTGCAATTTCAATCGTAACATTTTTGATATTAGCCCTGTGTGTAATGTCAAAAAAATAGCTTAGATCTGATGGTACTGACAAATCAAAATAATATCTTGGTATTGTGGTACTTGGTGTTTGACATACACGGCTCCAAAAACATGGGAAATGTGGAAAAAGATTAATTACCATGATTTTCCTGGAGCCAAATCAGATTCGGAGTTCATCACAATTCATCTACACTTTGTATTTTTCTACGGCCTTTAAGAGGGGAAAAAACATCAGCTTCTGAGAGTTCACGCTTCAGTGTGATTAAATGTGTAATGTGCTTAAATCCAGCTGTCACTCACTCACAGCCTAGAGGCTAATTGGACTAATGGGAGAGGAAACAGAATAATTCTAATGCCTGATTTATGTATCACTTATGCTCCAGTGTTGACTCTGCACTCTGTGGTGGTGAGACGCTGTTGTAGCTCTCACACCACGTCCAGACCAGGCGAGGGGGTGAAGTGTTTTGCCAAAGGACACGACATTTTCCACTAGAGCCACTGGTGCCCCACTTAGGCCTGTCACAATAACACACTGTGAAGCACGATATATCGCTACAGAGAAATATGGCGATACACGATATTATTGAAACTACTTTATGCTGCTGGCTCAGAGCAGGATAATTCCAGTGAAATGATAAATAACAGAAGGAACCAATTATCCGCAGAAGTTATTTACTCCACCCTCTACAGCTCAAATCTTACATTACATCAGAATGGAAAAATCTCCACATTATTGCAAATAAATCATACATACGATAAATATTGAGCCCCAAAATGTATGATTTCCATCTTTCATATACAGTGAACCCTGGTTTATGGCGGGGGTCACGTTCCAAAAAGAACCCGCGACAGGCGAAATCTGTGAAGTATCAGCTTTACTTTTTAGAATTATCATACAATACAATACTGTACAGTCCCTGACAAAAGTCTTGTCGCGTATCCATTTTGTAGAAACAAAATCTTATAATCTGACTTTAAATTAATCGATTGGTTTTAGAAATGTCTCATATTAAAGCTAAAACCCTCCCAAATTATGCTCAGTATACTAAAATAAATTTGCTTCACTGAAGAAACATTGATCATTTAATGAACACAGAAAGGTCCGATTTTGGCAAGACAAAAGTCTTGTCTCCTTGTCATATGATGCACCCAGTTCTAGATTACAGCCTCACCTGTGATCAGTTACTGATCAGTCACTTAGTGGGTGTGTATAAAAAGAACCCCAGCACACCAGACTTTCACATCAACTGCAACTTGACCTCTGACAACCTGCCTAAGATCCACCCTGAGACCAAAGCGTTAATTATCAAGAGGCTGAAGACCAGATCCACTGCTGAGGTGGCCGACACCTTCAATGTGTCTCAGCGTCAAGTACAAAGAATAAGAAAAAGATCTGAAAAGACTGGAGATGTTTTTGACAAGCCCAGGTCCAGCAGACCCCGCAAGACAACTGCTCAGGAGGACCGTTTGTTGATTGGAAAATCCAAGGCCCCTTTTCCACTGCAGCAGAGCTCCACCAGGCCTGGTCACCTCAAGTCCCTGTGTCAACCAGAACAGTTTGTAGAATTCTGTCTCAAAATGGCCTCCATGGTCGAATCAGTGCACAGAAACCAGCACTAAACAAAAGGCAATTAAAAAACCGTGTGGCATTTGCCAAGGCCCACAGCCTGCTAAAAGGATGGACACTGGAAAAGTGGCAGAAGGTGGATTTCTCAGATGAATCCTCGGTTGAATTACATCACAGCTGCCGCAAATATTGCAGGAGACCTACTGGAGCCTGCATGGATCCAAGATTCACCCAGAAAACAGTTAAGTTTGGTGGCGGAAAAATCCTGGTCTGGGGTTCCATCCAGTATGGGGGTGTGAGAGACATTTGCAGGGTGGAAGGCAAAATCAATAGCCTAAAATATCAAGAAGTATTAGCACCTCTTACATTCCTAACCATAAAAGGGGTCACATTTTGCAGCAGGATGGTGCTCCATCACATACTTCTATCTCTACATCAAAGTTCTTAAAGGCGAAGAAGATCAAGGTGCTCCAGGACTGGCCCAGTCACCAGACATGAACATCACTGAGCAGGTCTGGGGTAGAATGAAAGAGGAAGCACGGAAGGAACAACCAAAGACTCTGGATGAACTCTGGAGGCTGTGAGACGCTTTCTTTGCTATTCCTGATGACTTCATCAACAAATTGTATGAATCATTGTGGAACCGCATGGATGAAGTCCTTCAAGCTCATGGAAGTCATACAAGATATTAAATATGGAGCTCACAGCACCACTACTTAATTCACTGATGTTATGCAACAGATTTTTGTATTTGAAGTAAATTATTTGTTCAATTTTCTGTAGGCGACAAGACTTTTGTCTTGCCAAAATCTGACCTTTCTGTGTTCATTAAATGATCAATGTTTCTTCAGTGAAGCAAATTTATTTTAGTATATTGAGCATAATTTGGGAGGGTTTTAGCTTTAATATGAGACATTTCTAAAACCAATCGATTAATTTAAAGTCAGGTTATAAACTTTTGTTTCTACAAAATGGATAAGAGACAAGACTTTTGTCAGGGACTGTACTATAGAATCAAAACCTGTTTTCAGGCCCAAGCATTTGTTCAAGAAATAAAAATATAAATGTTTTCTTACAAATAACTCTGATAGTTTTTAAAAAATACTGTCAAATAATCATTTTAATAAAGAACAGGAGGTTGGACATTGTGCCTCAGGCGTATTTCTCAGTCCCTCTGACTGAGCCTCTTCGTCCTGACTCCTGTAGCGTCTTTTTCTACTGAAGCTGTGGTGCAGACGTCTTTTTGTTATCCTTATGTTATTTTCCTCCTTCTTTATCAGAATCAGAATTACTTTTATTCATCCCCATGGGGAAATTTTCTTCGTTACAGATGCAACCGACCAAGGACATGTAGTTAGAATCAAGTTTTCAAAAATAAGATCAGATAAATACAATAAGATAAAAGCTAAAAATAGTTCTCTCTGAAATTATTTACATCAGTGACATATTATGGAACAAACCGAAGATTCATTTATTCTGTAAAGGCGCCTACAGCCGCAGAGCTTCTACCTTCAGCAGGTCCAGAAGTTTCACTTTTTCTGCGATAGTTTCATCTTCCTCGGCCTTTTGCCTTTGTCGTGCAGAACGTTTCCTCCACATTGTGGGTTTTGTCCTGGAGAAAATGTGTCGGGCTGAACAGACACGAGGCACAGAAACTGTGGACATTGGTCTAAGTGAAAGACCAATGTGACTTTTTCACTTCTAGACGACCTCAGCCTCAGGATTCAGAACACAAGGCACTGTAAAGTAGTAATTACCATGACAGACCTGGCCCCACTGTGATACCTGTTATTCCAGCGCTCTCCCATCCTGGTACTGACCCTTTCTGAGGTCAGACAGGGCTGGGCACTGACAGCAGGTACGGCCCTGCCTGTGAATACAAGTGCGTGTATTTGAGCAGACCGCTGCATTAAATAGAGAAATGTACAATCCAAATACGACAATAGGACTAAAATATAACCTATTGTCAGAGGGATGAGCTCGTGATTGGATTTATTCCCATATTGACCAGACCCATAAATAAATGCATAACTCAGAGGTCCTATAGAAGCCTGAAGAAGGCGGAATAGCACTGCTGTGGATGACTCACTGTGTCTCTCCTCAGATCGACTCCTTCGAGCTGCTCTACTATTACGACGAGCAGCTGGGACACCTCATGTGGTACGTATGCACACACACACACACACACACACACACACACACACACACACACAGACACACACAGGCGTCATATGGAAGCACAATGCAATTACACAGGCCAGGAGTCCAGCCTCGCTCCATGTGCACCGGTCATTAGCCTCAGGAGTGGCATAGCAATCCTGCTGCAGAAAATATGCCACACATCTGAAGGTGCATGTCACACTCTGGATGTGCTTATTAATGGTGTGTGGAATTCATTTTACACCCGGCTCTATTTTATGCTACATATGTGGTCGGCTGCATGCGTATAACTAAATCATCCCCCCTTAAGGGATAAAGAAGAAAATAAAAGTAAATCTGATTCTGAGACTACAAAGTTCTGCCTCTCAAAGTTTTCTATACAAATCTTAGCAGCTGTAGTATCCTGCGCTCTTATTGTTGTACTAAACTAACGTAAAATACCAAATAAGAGCCGGGTCCCCTTTAAAACACTGGGTGCAGGTGAATATTCTGATAAATAAACGCCGGTTCCAAATAAACGGTCAGTCTAAAGTTCATGCTGAAGACAGAAATCTGAAGACTGATGCTTGTGTCGTCTCTACACAAACCAAACTTAAAACCACACGGCTCATTTGCATAAACTAAAAGCGCTGAAAAAAAACGCTGCTCTTCCTGATGTGGTGGATGAACGTTCTCGCTCTGCTGCTCCACACTCCACACTGTTTTCACTCGCTAAAGGCATGTCTCCGTGTTGCGGGAGGGTTTGAATGACTTTCTGTGATTCAGGAGTCGCTTTCGAATGTGGGAAACTCTCCGCTCCATAGATATTTTGTTGTAACATTTCAAATAAACTTGCCCACGTCTGTATAGAAAGCTCTAAATTATAGTCACACTGGTTAAAAGAATTTTGAGTTCCAGATTTTGCTAGTTTTGTTGAATATGATTTCTCAAATAAATGCCTGGTCTGTTAAGCGACTGAAGCAAATAAACACCTTGGCTGTTATTTTACGGTAGACCACAAGCCCAACTGAACCTGTGTCTCCAGAGCCTTCACCAGCAGATAGAGACACATCCAAGTTTGTCTCATTCTCAGTTGATGAGAGCTCAGAACCTCCAGAATTCCCTCCCTGAGCTGCAGAGGCTGCCCTAGCACTGACTCATGACTGGTGCATGTGCTGAGGTTTATTTAGTGACCCTTCAGATCAGAGAGAGACATTTTAGGTGGGTTTTCAACTGGATATGAGCACTGAAACTGGCAACCTAAACGTGATTCCTATAGATACATGTCAGCGAACAGTCCAGTTGTTATTGAAGTTTGAAATATAAGTTGAAAAACGTGTTAAATCTTTATATCACACCTTTAGTAACTGTATAGTTGTGGATGTGTTGGCTGCTTTTTTGCGCTAGTGGCATCTTGATTTGAGTACACGGCAAAAAAGCTTGGCCAAAATTTAAGATATAAACACTTAAATCCATCAAACGAATGACTTAAAAGTAGTGAAATTATCTCTCCACGCAGCAAGATCATTTTACTTGACAAGTTCTCGTAAAACAAACGACCTCTGGAGTCGTAGTGAAGCACTCGCCGAACTAATAAGTGGATAATAAATCTGAAAACAAGACTGGTATAAGTTTTAAAATCTTGGCCAGATCAGAGAAGTTTGCCGGGTATGAAGAGGCAGGACTCTAACGGACGCAGAGTTATAGACGCAATTATAGAGAACAAAAGAATAGCAGAAGAAAAAATAATAATGGATCGTACCTGGACGACTGAGGGATTACACAGATAATTACAGAGATATCATTTTATCAGCACTAGCCAGGCTCGGATGAAGCATTTTGCCCAAGGACATAATGACACTGTGCAATGCTGGTAGTGAGTTTTGAACCAACAACCTTTGGATTAATTGGCCAGTGTTCTGTCCTTGTGTAAGGGCTTCGATTGCTCTTGAATAAATCCAGTCTCTCCCTGTGAGACGCCATATTACACAGCGGCTCGAGAACCGCTCTCCTTAAGTCCTTGGAATACTTTGCATTGATTCCTGCTCGAGTGGTTGTGATGAGAAAATCATTATGACCGAAAGCTCTGACTTCACCGCGCAGCCGGAGCCTCTCATGTCTCAGGGTTAATGCAGTTTAATAATGCAGGAGATTTGCCTTAAACACCACACTAACGCCGCATTCGCCGAGCGCTGCACCAGCCTCACTTTTGTTGCCATTGGGTGAATGCAAATGATACTCACTTCTTATCTCAGATCATCAGGAGCATATCTGCGCTGCATTCTAATGAAGGACATTGTATAGGTGTTTTTCAATAACATTTATATTATTAAAATCACTGAGTCATATTATTAAAAAGGGGCTATAATGCAGAATTGACTTTTTGGAGCTTTTCTACCGTGTTATTACATTGTTCCCTCATCAAAAACAAGCCTGAAGAGGTTTTAGATGTAGCCGGGAGGGAATTTGGGAAATATCAGGAGAATCGTGCACTTCTGGGTGTTGGGCTTGGGCTTAAGGTTTTTAAAAATCCATGGATACAGGTCGGGGCGCCCCCCTAGTGTGGCATTAAACCTCATATCTATCTATTAATCTATCCATTTATGAAAAAACAACCTTTATAATTTATTACTTTATTCATTTATTTAAAGGACAATGTACAGTTAAACATGAGGCCAAGGCAAAAATGTCTGCACCAGATTATGGCTAATTTCCATCTGTAGTCATTAAACATTTACAATTATCATTTCATCAATACACATGAGTAACAATCAAATTACACAATGATAAACTCATCTGTGTTGAATCTTATTAAAACTACATAAATAGTCATTCGTTATCATTATTTCCGGTAAAAAAGAAAAACAATCAATTCATCATCAAACCCTAATATAAAATGTCACGTATTATTTCATTCGCAGATAAAAACTATATACAATAAACACTGTATCAGCAATAAGACCCTTCTACCAAAAATTTAATTACCATAAATATTTGTCCCCACTTAAGACCAGACAAACCCCACTGCACCAACGATTAAATAATCAAACTATACAATTCCTCAAGAATCTGGCAGTGTAATCCCAAAGTCCAGCCACACCCTGATTTGATAGATGTTAATGTTGAAATTAATGTTGACATGTCTGTTTGGGGGGGAAAGATGCATTTGTGTATGTTTGAGCTGAGACATCCTAACTTGGCCTGGTGGAGCTTGTACTTGTAGAAGATAATTAGACGGTACCGTGGAACTAAACAACGAGAAGGTTCAACATCTGCGGAGAGTTTGGAGATTTCTTCCATAAACACTGACTGCCGTAGTTACACAGGCCCCTCCCGTCCATCTGAAATATAAGTAGGCTGTTTTAGCCGCTGTATTCCAAATAGGAAGTGAGCACGGGCGCACTTACGGCTCCATCGACTCTATTCTATTGAAAAACCACCTCCCCTCCCTCTGTAACTGCTGCAGTGGCCTCGTCATTTTGGTCTTAAAATGTTCATATTAACGGCTCTACATGATCTGGGTGTTTTTATTCTGCTACTTTGTTTGTAAGTCTGGAAAAAAAAATAAGAGACCAGTGCATTTTTTCTTCTGAACTCAGCGTCTCTACATGTGTTTGGGTCGTTTCATTCCAGCGTCTGTTGAATCCAACACAAACACACCTCATTCTGCTTCATGAGGCTCTGATGAGGAGATCACCTGAACCAAACCTGATTTAAGGAGGAAAAAGAGAAAAAAATTTCTGAACTCTTCCTCAGTCCAAACATTAGTATTCTGTTGTTTTAAAATGAAGATGATCTTATTTTCTTCACATTATTTGAGCTCTGAAAAGATTTAATCTGTTTGTTATTTTGACCATTTGTCATTTTCTGCAAATAAACGCTCTAAATGACAATAATTTTATTTGGAATTTGGGAGAAATGTTGTCAGGAGTTTATAGAATGAAACAAAAATGTTCATTTCACTCAAACCCAAACCTATAAGTAGTAAAATCTGAGAAACGGATCATTTTGCAGTGGGCTCTTATTTTTTTTCCAGAGCTGTATGAACATTAATAAGGCATCTTCTTTCCCTGAAGTCGCACAGGGAAAGAACTCGACTGCAAATTGGCCCCTGTAACTTCAGGCCTTGATGAGCTGCATTTGGCGGGGATGAACACTATGGGCGACATCACGCTCCCCCTGTAGCTTCTTACTTTGTACAGCATCGTGAGCTCTCTGAGTGTGTCTATAGCGCTGGAGATAGAACACGTGTGATGAAAGATGATGAAACTGGGGGGAGGTATTGTGAGTTGTGGGGTCGGTCTGTCCCCACAGTGGAGTGATGCTGCTGTAGATAAGTAGGACACTATAGAAGACGGCTTTGCTTGGATTGGAAAAGGAGTTCTGAGTGCTGCTTTTAGCCGTGCCGCTCATCATCCGTGAAAAGTGAGAATGAACAATCTGCAGAGGAGGTTTATTTGAGTAACTTCTCTGAGTACTTTTCTTGCAGCAAAATAGAATAAAGTACAGGACAGTACTCTTACTTGAGTAAAACAAGTAACAGTAACAAAAGCTTTTATGTATTTTAAGATGAATTGCTTCGAACACTTCCACCACTGCTTCAGATTAGAGATGTCCCGGTCAAGATTTTTTGGCTTCCGATCCGATCTGATTTCTTTAAGGAGCGCCCTTTCCGATACCGATCCGATCTGGTAGCGCCGTCTCTGTAATGTAGTGCTGTGAAGGAAGTTTGTTCCTTTAGAGTCTAAAGGGGCGTCAAACTCATTTTGGTCCCGGGGCCGTATACAACCTACTTTGATCCCAAAGGGGCCGGATCAGAAAACTCATGGTATATTTACCCTAAAAATAGCAGTAAGTCCAAATATTTGTGCAGAGAAACACAAATCTGTTACAGAAATCTTTTTTATTAGATTTTATTGTACTAAGTATTGTAATATTATGCTAGGTCAAGTAGCTTTGCTCTCACAGCAGCATCACTCACCTCTTGGCCCCTGGTAAAAACAGACGGCTGTTTCTTCAGTTTCAGCAATAAATAGTTTATCTTCGGTCTTCTCAATTCTCTGTTCAAGTTATTATATTTTTCGCCGTGCTGTCTCTCCTAGTGGCGTTTAATTTATTCCTTGAGCACCGCCACTTGTTGCAAACACACCGAGCACAGGTTTCCCATTCACCTCCGTGAACAAATACGAATGAGTCCATTTTTCTTGGAAAATCCTGCACTCAGCTCCACTTTTCTTATTTTTGACATTTTGCTGATGAGGGCGTCACGGTCAACAGTCAAAACGATCGTCCTTTAAGAGCGTTTGAAAAGAGGCGAGTCTTCATTTGTGCTGCTCTGGTGGGAGTCGGCCGCGCACAGAAGTGCTGGAGACGATGCTATGCAAAGCGGCGCAGAAAATTACCAGAAAAATCTGAAAATTTTAAGTATTTTAATAGAAAATCAGCTGAGGGCCAGATTAAAGGTCTTCGAGGGCCGGATCTGGCCCCCGGGCCGCATGTTTGACACCTGTGCTTTAGACGATGAAAGCCGATGTTTTCCACGACAGACAGCGGTCGATCGGTTGAATTTGACCATCCTCTTTGTTCTTGGACTTGTGGACATTTCGAGGCAGCTTTTCTCTTCTGTGAAACGCCTCCTCCAGTGTTTGCTGGAGCATCGGTCCTGCTCCTGTTGTTGCAGCACGACTTCTGTCTTCAGCACCAACATTAGACTCACCGTTTATTTGGAACCGACGCTTATTTATCAGAATATTTACCTGCACCTGGTGTTTTAAAGGGGACCCGGCTCTTATTTGGTATTTTACGTTAGTTTAGTATAACAATAAGAGCGCAGGCTACTACAGCTCCTAAGATTTGTATAGAAACACTGAGAGATGAATCAAAGTGGTCGTGTTAAAGTGGCTCTGCTGGTTCCTCCTGGAGAAACTGTTTGTTTGCAGCGTTTGCGTCGCTGTTTGACTCTCGTTTTGTTGTCGTGAAAAGTTCCACACAGCGACATGGAGGTATTTGCGTCGATGCCGCAAAAACATGTGAAACAGTCAGATGTTTCAGTGGGATCGGTCCAATAATGTGACTGAATCTGATACTGTTTGATACTCATAACAGAGCCCGATCGGGATCCGATACCGATACTGAATATCGGATCGGGACATCCCTCTCCCGCTCTCGAGATTAACATCACTGGTGAGCGTCAGATCCACTGACCCACAGGAGCTGGTGTGAGTCCAGCTCCACAGATGAAGCTGTCATTGTGTCCTTGGGCAAGACACTTAACCCACCTCACCCCCAGTGTCTGTGTGCACTGGTGTGTGAATGTGTGAATGTGTGTGTGAATGTGTGTGTGAATGTGTGTGTGAATGTGTGTGAGTGTGTGAGTGAATGTGAGTGTGTGTGTGAATGTGTGAGTGAATGTGTGAGTGTGTGAGTGTGTGAGTGAATGTGTGTGAGTGTGTGAGTGTGTGTGTGAATGTGTGAGTGAATGTGTGAGTGTGTGAGTGTGTGTGTGAATGTGTGAGTGAATGTGTGTGAGTGTGTGTGTGAATGTGTGAGTGAATGTGTGTGAGTGTGTGAGTGTGTGTGTGAATGTGTGTGTGAATGTGTGAGTGAATGTGTGAGTGTGTGTGTGAGTGTGTGAGTGAATGTGTGAATGGTTCCTTGCTGTAAAGCGCTTTGAGCCTTCAAAGGCAGAAAAGCGCGATAAAAATGTGACCATTTCCCCCACGTCAGATATAATTTAGTGTTTGTGGTTTACAAAATAACTGATTTTGTTCATTACTTAAAGGTACATTATGTAACTTTTTTTGATGGTGGGTCCGTCACCTGCTTTTCTCCAGGGAGACGTTCTTACTTTGTCTGGAATTCTGGAATATTTCACAGTATGGCATTAAAGCCTTTCTATCTTCATGGAGTTGTGTCTAAGTATTTTGGAGCTGTGAAAGTACCTGTATGTTAATGAATGTAAAGTAGAGCTGTTTAATGTCATACATAAAAACAAAGTGGTGACGCATCCCCGACCAAAAAGTTGCACAACGCACCTTTAATATTTTGTACTTCCAATGATATTAATTTGAAATGAAAAAGTTATATGTTTCGTCCCAACTGTTACTACTTTAATAGCACTTTTCCAAAATACTTGTTTTACTCTTAAGAGCTGTTTGCAGGGGCTCAGTCTGACCTGTGGATCTGTGCTGATGTGTTATAATTGCAGAGGTCGTTATAATCGCCTGAGATCTTAGTCCCGTGTGAATGGGCCACGTCTGTAATTTGTAAAGTAAAAATTCTGCCGCAAATGACCGACTATATTTCGCCAAACACAGACGTCCGGTGATAATACTGAGAATCTGCATCTCAGTGTTTGCTGTTGTAATTGTGCACTTTTCTCTTTCCTTTTCTTTCCACCTTCTTTTCTCCTTCAGTTTCAATGTCATTTACAGACTTTGGTGGGGCGGTAATTTGCAAATTTCCAAACTGTAAACCCGAATAAGTTACCAGACCTAAAAAAAACTGAGGCAATCAGTTCTAGTCTCAATTATTTTAAGTTGATGAACTTAAAAGTCACAATCCTCCAGAACTGTAAAGTTTGGACGGCTTTGCTGCTTATACCTTTTGAAAACAGCTGAATGAAAAGTGCTCATTTACCTCAGCTGAAATATTTATAGTTTTCTGTTAAGGCAACTCAATAATTTTGAAATTCTATTGTATTTTAGCATGTCCTGTATAAATGAGGTTTATTTTAAAATCATCCCTATTTGAAACAATAGAAATAACAGGACTTTTAATGACTTTAATTCTCCTAAGAGTTGTGCCTTATCTGTGTTTTTAAGTTATGCTCAGTTAAACCCACAATAGTTCACTTTAATGGAAAATATTTGTTAAAATTACCCAAAAAGACGACCATGTTGCAGCAATGTGAAATTTCTAAAACTTGGCGTGTACCCGATGTCGTCTATTTACTTTGAGCATCCGTGTTTACAGTGCAGACGTCCCCAGGTTGTACTACTGTGCAAATAAGGCTTCGCTCAAGTCATTTCTTTGTTTTGGCGACTCCACTTACCTCTGTTAAAATGACAATACACGCTTTGGCTTTCAAATATCACTGCAGATGGTTATTACGACTAGAACTACCACAATAAACAACCAACAACTATAATATTGGAACTACTTTACTATAAAATGCCGCTGACAAATAACCCTGACGTATGATCATCCCTTTTCTAAATGTAATAGTGCTAAAAACATGAGAATCATTAGGAGTTAGTTAGGATCTAAAATTGGTCAATCAGTTCTGTTTTTATTCTTCCACGTATCAGTCGTAGCCGCGTTGCCAGGGGTTCAAACAACAATCCGATCTGAATACACGGCGAAATAGGAACATGCTGTTTAACCGTTCCCCTTAACCAAGAAAATCCCTCTGAATAACAATTAGCCGAGCATCTGTCACCGCTGAACCCACTGTGGCTCAAATCTGATCATACAAACAGTGACAAATCTGAGTGGACGTCTGTGTTTGAATGGCTCAAGGCTCGACTGAGGGAGAAGTGATCAGAGGATATCTCTGTATGATCGACAGGATAAAGAAGAAGTGGACTATACTATGTTACCGCATTTTACAGACTATAAGTCGCATTTTTTTCATGGTGTTTCCTGCGACTTATCCTCAGGTGCGACTTATATATGAAACATTTCAGTCCATCTAAACGTAAATGTAACATGGGCGAGGTCCAAACCCGAGGCACCGACTGAATATATTAAAGTCCTTTATGCATCGAAGGAGCCAACGCGTTTCCACAGCGAGATATAATTTCACATGTTGGTGATTTTCACACTGAGCCACAGGGGGCGCTCTAGGCTTGTACCAGCATCTGCTCCGCCTCAGGCTCCTCCTCCTGCTCCACTGTCACTTCTGTCACCACCTGCAGCACCTCACTCCTGTTTTCTTACTTAAATCCACATGGAGACTTTTTTTGTCAGTGAATCTGGTCCTTTAGTCGACAGAAGCTTCTGCATCAGCACCAGCTGTTTTTTCACTATCTGCAAATGAGCCACGAGGCTTTAAGTTTAGTTTGTGTAAAACTTAAACCAATGAGCACAAACACATTATTACTTACAGTAAATACTGAGCGAGAACCGGAAACGTGTGAAGAGCGGAGGAAGAGAGGAACAATCGAGCAGCAGAAAGAAAGTTTGGAGTGAGAGAAACTTGTGTTTGATGGAGAAAAGTGGAGGAAACTCGAACTGAAGTGAAGAAAACAAAAGCTCATCGCGGCTAAAAGCTGAATTTATCTGGAGCTGGTGGAGTTACTCAGAAGTGACACGAGGATGAAGAATTCAGTGGATTTAGTGATTTGGAGCGAGATGGAGAGTTCAGTAAACTTATTCTGTTCTGTTGTTTCTGCTCTAGTTTTGTGAAGAACTGTTCATATGTGACGTGAACAAACCAGACACACATTCAGGGATTAGGATTGGCTATGTCCACTTCTATATCCACTCTGTGCTCTGTATAAAAACACTGATCCCAGCACATCTGCTCTTGTATCTTTGTTCCAGGTATATTCCGTTCTTCATCATCCTGCTCATCTACTTCTGTGGATGCTTCAGCCAGGCCAAAGACCAGAGGCTCCCAGTGTCCGGGTGGCTGCTGCTGGGGCCCAGTGCCCTCTACTACTGGTCAGTGTCTTCGGCCTGTAGTCCTGATGAATGTCCAAACTGTGGATGCTTTGTGATACTGACTGAAAGACCTGCGTGAAGTCGCCCCATCAAACGCAAACCTACACAAAAAACTATGTCAATGATTCTTTTACAGGTCAAATTGGAGTCAGTCCCACAGGAAGCTTCAAAATGCTCCAAAACATCCAAAATGGAGTCAGTCGTTTGTGGTGCAAAAAGTTTCGTTTGGGCGATTCTGGTTCTTAACATATTTGCAGTTTTATTTTTGGCCGATGACGTCATTCAGCCCCTCAGAATGTTAAATAGACTTAAAACAGGAAGAAAATGATAGAAAACGTTTGTATTTTGTTTGTGCTGTTTTGTGCTGTGACAGTTTCATTTGTGTGAGTTTATTTCTAAAATTATTATTATTTCTGTGGTAATTATAGGACGTCATTTCTGCTCAGCTGACGGAGACAAACTCCACAAAACTAGAGAAGAGAAACGACCTGAGGCTGAGGAAAAGTCTGTTTCAGTCTTTAGTCATTTGCTTTTGATTCAGATTTTATAATAACACAGACTTTTCCACAGCACAAACGAAGCACTGTGGGACTGACCCCAATTTGACCCATAAAAGAATCATTAATTTCTCCAAAACTAAAGAAGCACAAACGAAACTTTTTGCAGCACAAACGAAGCACAGACGACTGACAGTTTTTGTGTAGGTTTGTGTTTGATGGGGCGACTTCACGCAGGTGACTGAAAGCACGACTCTGTTAGAAGCTCTGTTACTCAAGATAGACTTTAATCTGAACTTTATTTTTACCAAAATTTACCAGAAAGAGCTGCTGCTTTGGTTGGAACCACAATAGATGAGATGATTGGTGAGCTTAACCCTTAGAATCCGCGTAGTTCACGGGCGAACTCACAACCATCGGTCAGCATTTTTTAAAATAACACAAAAACCACACAACGGATTCTAATGAAGAAAAGTTTATTTGGAAGCTTTACCCTTTGGACGACCTACGATGGGCTCGGGGCAAATATTTCCCTTCAAAAACATTTTCAGCACCAGCGTAAAGTCCAGCGTTATTTCCGGTGAGGTTGAATCCGTTTTCGCCGCGGTCGGTTTGCAGTAACGTGATTATTTTTACATTTTATGATAAAACAAAGAGCAACTGTTCATCACCTCCATTTTGATTTCTGATGTAAATAATGACGACGTCCTGTGACAGAGTCGGGCTCTCGGCTGCTACAGGTTAGAGAGTCACAGGTACTGAGAACAACGGTGGGAATAATCAGGGAATAATAAGTCCAAATAACAAAAATATAAAGAAATAAACCTGTACACGAACCTGCACAATGACACATACACAAACATTACACACATGCTCTACAGACTGTACTAAAAAACGAGTGGAGGAAAAATGTAAAAATGTCAATAGTTTCTGTTCTGTGTTAGAAAGTTGATATTTTTCCCCTGACAGCCCAGTGCCTGTGAGAATTATATCTGAGAATGAAAAAGCTTATTCATTATTTATCTTTGTGTGTTTTTTTATCTAAATCTGTAAAAAATAATTTCCGTTTTGTTTTTTCTTCTGTGTATAAAGTTATTAAACGAATTAATTTCTTTCTCTGACCTGAACTCATTATATCACAGCCCAAGTTGTCCTGAAAAAAAATGACGTCTTTAACTTTTCTATAGTTGAAAGGGTCGAGATTCTGTTTGCTTTAATACACAGAACGACCAGGACAAAAACCAGCAGTAAAAGGCTCAAGTATTTAAGGCTTAAACACAAACTCTCACACTCTGTCCATCACCATTATATTCTCAGGCTTAAAACTTCTTCGTCTTGTGTGTGCATCGTGTCGCCGCGGTAACTGCCGAAGATTCCGCCAATAGCGATCGATGTAGAACGACCCCAGCGTGAAGTCACTGCAAAATATCAATTCTGTGACGTCTGACCCAGGGAAAGTGAAGTAACAAAAAACAAGGTGTAGTATTAAGTATTAAGCTTGTCGCCATGGAGACGTTATTGCTTTCAATTTATTTTTCAATTTATTTTGTAGCGCCCAAAATCGCAACAACAGTAGCCTCTAAGGGCGTTCCAAGATATGGATGAGTAAAACATACACACAGACATATCAAAACAGGAATAAACAACATTCATGTAAAGCAGCAAATGAAACATTGTCCAGTCATCCCCTGTCCTTAGACCCTCCTTCTCAGCAAGGAAAAACTCCAAAAAACCCAGGGTCCTGGGAAAAAGAAGAAACCTCGGGGAGAACTACAGTGAAGGAGGGATCCACTCCCATGGACGGACAGGCTATAGATGTCCAGGCCCGTGGGCCAGAGGAGGAGGAGAAGAGGGGCGAGGAGGAGGAGCCGGGCGAGGAGGAGGAGCCAGGCGAGGAGGAGGAGCCAGGCGAAGAGGAGGAGCCAGGCGAGGAGGAGGAGAGAGGTCCAGCTGCCATCAGGCGTCTGAAAGAGTTCCACTCCACAGGGGAGTGGGACAGGGGAACAACATGTGAATAGCAATGAACAAACTACAGATGAGAACATAGTGAGTGATGCTGGTGAGAAAAAGGAGGGAAACAGAGGACAGTGCTCAGGTTGCCACACTTCCCAGCTTGTTATCTCCTGCAGCATCTTATCTTAGTGACATCAACTAAGTAACCTGGTCATAAGCTATTCAAGAGGAAGGTTTTAAGCCTGGTCTTAAATAAAGAGACTGTGGGTGCCTGTTTAACATCAACAGGGAGTTGATTCCATAACACAGGAGCTTGGTAACTGAAGGCTCTCCCCACTGTACTTTTAGACACTCTAGGAACCACTAATAATCCTGCATTCTGAGCAGCGAAGTGCTCTATTTGGCTGATAGGGGACAATGGCATCCTGAAGATATGATGGGGCCATATTGTTTAAGGCTTTGTATGTCAGGAGGAGAACTTTGAATTTAATTCCTAAACTCGACAGGAAGCCAGTGAAGTGATTTTAACACAGGACTGATGTGATCACGTCTTTTAGTTCCTGTTAGGACCCTGGCAGCTGCATTTTGGACCAACTGGAAGCTTCTTAAAGTACCTTTAGTGCAGACGGTGAGCAGAGAATTACAGTAATCTAGTCTGGATGTAACAAATGCATGGATAAGTTTTTTCAGCATCATTTTTAGGCAAAATTTTTCTGATTTTAGTTATGTTTCGCAGGTGAAAATATGCAGTTTTACAAGCTTGGTTTATATGAGCTGTGAATGAGAGATTTTGGTCAAATACGACTCCAAGGTTTTTTACAGTAGAGCTAGAGGCTATGCTCACATTGTCAAGTGAGATTATCTGGTCTGACAGAGAATCTCTCTGACCTTTAGGACCGACAACAATGACCTCTGTTTTTCAGGGTTTAAGAGGAGGTAATTCAGGGTCATCCAGGTTTTGATGTCCTTCACACAGGCACTGAGCTTATCGATTTGATCGGTCTGATTTGGTTTCATTGATAAGTACAGCTGAGTGTCATCAGCATAGCAGTGGAAATTAATGCCATGTTTTCTGATAATGTTACCTAATGGCAACATATACAGAGTAAACAGGATTGGACCAAGCACAGATCCTTGTGGAACACCACAAGCTACTTTAGAGCAGGGAGAGGTGCACTGGTTTACACTAACAAACTGGTACCTATCTGATAGATAGGATTTAAACCATTTGAGGCGGTCCCTCTGACACCTATGTCACATTCTAACCTCTGCAGTAGAATGTTGTGATCAATGGTGTCAAGCGCTGCACTGAGGTCCAGTAGGACCAGGACTGAAGCCAGCCCGTTATCAGCAGCTAGTAAGCAAATCATTTGTCACTTTAAGCAGAGCAGTTTCTGTGCTGTGGTGAGCTCTGAAACCAGACTGAAATTTTCATATAAATTATTGCCCTGCAGATGGTGACAAAGCTGTTTCACCACAACTCGTTCCAGAATCTTTGAGAGAAATGGAAGATTCGAGATAGGTCTGTAGTTGGCTAGTTCATCAGGATTTAAGCTAGGTTTTTTCAAAAGCGGTTTAATTACAGCATATTTAAAGGACTGAGGAACAAAGCCATTTTCTAATGACATATTTATTATGTTATGGATGGAACCTATTATTAAGTGGAGAGCTTCTTTGAGGAGTTTGACTGGAATAGGGTCGAGCAAACAAGTTGATGGTTTTGGGACGACATGATGACTGAGGTAATCTCCGCCTCATCGACAGGAGTAAATTTGTTCTAATGCTGTTAGAGGATTTATGTGGGATATTGGTGTTACAGACTGGATTTGCAGAATTTGCTCGGGGCTGATTTTTGGAGTGGCTTCGTTGATCTTGTCTCTAATGGTTATAATTTTTGTAATCGAAGAATTCAAGAAAGTCATCACAACTGAACTTCAAAGGAGAAGAGACTCAGGGGCAGTATATGCGAGTTTGTCAGCCTGGCTACAGTGCTGAACAGAAATCTGGGGTTGCTTTTGTTTACTTCTATTAGGTTTGAATAGTATCTGGTTTGTGCTTTTCAGAGAGCGGCCTTATAAGAGAGCAGGCAGAGCTTCCATGCCTTCAGAGACTGCTCGGGCGAGCTGGCGCCAGAGCTTCTCTGTGCGTCTTACGTGTTGTTTGAGTGATCGCAATTCTGGAGTAAACCAAGGAGCCGGAGGTCTTGGTTTAATGCTTTTCTGTTTTAAGCGGAGCTGCAACATCGAGAGCAGATTTTAGGGTGAGCATTGTCCTATCAACAAACTGATCCATGATAATTGGATTAAAGTTGTTCTCATTGTCACATGGCATATCATTTAATACTGGCTCGATTATTTCTTTGAACTTCGGCTACCGATTTTTCTGATATTGTTCTTTTCATTATAGTTTTTCTCCTGCAGAGCTGGATAGTCTTTTAGTACAGATTGAAAGGTTATTAAAAAATGGTCAGAGAGTATAGGGTTTTGAGGAATTACAAGTAAATCACTAATCTCAATACCATAAGTTAGGACGAGATCGAGAGTGTGATTGTGACAGTGAGTCGGCTTGTTCACACTCTGGGTAAAACCGATCCCATCCAGGAGAGCACCAAAAGCACTGCTGAGGCACTCACTGCTGTTATCAACATGAATGTTGAAATCTCCAACTATAACAATCCTTTCCCATTCCAAAACTAAACTTGAAATAAAGTCAGAAAACTCTGTCAGAAACTCGGCATAAGGACCAGGAGGTCGGTAGATTGTTATAAATATCAGCTTTGCCTGGAGTGTTCCGCAATATGGCATTAACCTGATCTGTCTTGCATTTATTCAGTTATTGGTGTTTATACATTTATATGGCCTAAAAACACCCAGAAAGACTCACATTCTGGCATGAGTGGGATTGCCTCTCCACAGATCTGACTCGTAACTTGGCCTGGTGGAGTTATCCGTTTGTCTCCAATTCCAATCCAAATTAATTAGTCAGAAATATATAATACTGATTTTAAAAGAGAAACGTAGTATTATCATAATACTACAAAATTTTGATACCCGGGTCTGACTCGATACTCGATACCGATTCTGATAAAACTATGAAAAATCACTTTATTTAGACAATAGAATGTGATTTTCAACAGTAAATCCTAGTATATAGTAAATATATATATGTAGTATCTGATATTTCAATACTTGTGACAGCCTTAAGTACAACACAATCAAATATTTCATAATTATTCATAATCTTTAGGAAATATACTTTAAAAAGGGGGGATTATGCAAAATAGATCTTTTTAACGCTTTTTTCTAACGCTGTTCTCTCATCAGAAACATGCCTGAAGTGTTTTTTGAGTGTCATCTATGCATGTTTGAATAATCTAGTGATCTCGCCTGAGCCCTATTCAAACCCTCCTCACTTAAACTTTAATCCAGGGATGGGCAATTATTTTTTTCCACATGAGAAAATCTGTCAATTCTGCATAATGTAAATTGTATTTCTTTATAAAAAAAAATTTCTGGTCAGACTGGGAAGAGTTTATGTTGTGACTAAGCGATAAAAAAGTGAGGCTGCTTTACAAAAAATGTAATTTAAACAACATCTATAAAATAAAAGTGATGCAGCTTTAGTCCATGCGTGAAGTAAATGAAGCAAAATGATCAAATGTTTATTTTGTATTTCTAAATGAGCTTAAACGGGGCCGGTCAGGGTCAACCAAAGGGCCCAGGTCTGCT
Organism: Odontamblyopus lacepedii; assembly: GCA_034769755.1. Taxonomy (NCBI): domain Eukaryota; kingdom Metazoa; phylum Chordata; class Actinopteri; order Gobiiformes; family Gobiidae; genus Odontamblyopus; species Odontamblyopus lacepedii. Next base: position 1,712,752 of record CM068349.1, read on the forward strand.
TTAAGCTGTAAGACTCAACAGTTCTCCATAAATACACAAAAACATGACACAAAACTGTGCTCAACAACTTGACAAACCTGATGTGATGTGCAGTAGTTTCGGGACCGTTTGTGTTGTGACGGCCGCTCTGAAGCGAGGGGAGGGGGAAAACGAAAGTGAAACTCATATAACATACGTTGTTTTCAGTGAATAGAGCATTTTCAAAGCAATAAAAGGAAACAGGGTGGTCTAAATATGTTATGTGTTAGCAGGTGATACCCCATAGAAGTAAAACAGCCTTTAAACGAGAAAGTACAGATCCAACTATGTCCAATACATCTGGATGCAGTATTACTTTGTTTCTGGGCTTGGTTTTGTGCAGGTGGGGGGAGCGCACGCAGACGGCCCTTCAAACGAACTCATAAAAATGTGCATAGCGTGTGAGTCGGCTTTTATTGTCACCAAAGTAAACAGTGGACAGAAGGCAGCGCTGCAGTTTCACAACTCAAACAGCCACAAAACTTCACATTTACGGCGCGGCATCGTGGTCCAGAGCAGGTGTTTGCCTGTTTATGTCGACTGGTGCGGCGATGCATTCACTTCAGATAGAATCCTCCACTTCTGTGACTTTGCTTAGTTTTCGTGCCCAATAGCCTTGCTCTCCAAAAAGCACAGAGCGAAGAACTTTCCCGGGGTCACGTCTGTCATCCGGTGCATGTGCCGATGATGCTGGAGGATGAGGCGTTATTAAGCTTTCAAATTCAAATGAAGCGATGCAATTTAAGAACTGAACTGATCTATATTCACGGAGAACGCCAAAGTTTTTCATTTTCAGCTTTAATTAACATGTCCTAACCGTGCGTGTCCCCAGATGCAACGTAAACAAATCAAATACAGCTTTTCCTGACAACAATTTGTAAACCTGATTTATTCCTAATTACAAAATAATTGGATACGACGGAGCTGTTTATGTTCTAATTTGGTGTTTGGGTTCTCAGGACAGTCCAGTCGGAAAGCAGAATGAGCCCCACACGAGTTTCTCATTTGAGTTTCGACGCTGAAATCCAGTGTGTTTAAAGCTAAAATGTCTCAGTCTGAGCTGAACAGTCTCTCCCCAAACCCCAGCACCTGCAGCCAAATCCAATCTAATCCAACTTCATTTGTACAGCACATTTTACCAACACAAAGTCTCCAAAGTGCTGCACAGAATATAATTGAACACATTGAATAAAATAAAGCATGAAATCATAAATAAGAAAGTCAATAAAAGCATAAAAATACCAAAATGATCTTGTTTTTCTTCTCTGCCACGAGTCTAACAAACCAAACGCTCTGCCTGCTTCACTCATTAGTGTCTGGAAACGTTAGAAAACAACTTTATAAGCACCTCACACTTCCCTCTGCTGATTTCCCACTGCACAGACCAAAGCCCAAAAGACTCGACTGTCGACTCCAGAACCAACAAGTGAAGATCGACGACTGACGGAGAAGAAGAGAAACTGAAAGTTGTTGAAAGAAAACGGTTCAGGAATGTGTTTAGTGTTTTTCAAAAATATAATTCACTGGTAAATAAATGGGATTAAAAACGACATCGATGATCGAGTCTTTTGGGCTTTGGCCTGTGCAGTGGGAAATCAGCAGAGGGAAGTGTGAGGTGCTTATAAAGTTGTTTTCTAACGTTTCCAGACACTAATGAGTGAACCAGGCAGAGCGTTTGGTTTGTTAGACTCGTGGCTGTTGTCAGATGGGTTAAAGTGGTGTTAAGCTTCTTCAGTGTGAAGCAAATTGGTGTTTTACGTGGAAGTTCAGAACTTGCCCCCATCACTACACTAGTTTGTTGCCTTGACAGACTCACTGCCACAGTGAGATCTCCACCGAGGAAACACTGATCTGTGCCGTTTTTTGGCTTCTGACAGAATTCACCTCCTCTAGAAACGGACTTTAGCTTCAAACGTGCCGGAGTTCAACTTTAAACTAGTGTCTGGTGTTTAACAGCATTATCTACTGTTCATAGACATTTCTTTGGCAATTTAAGCACAAAACAAGGCACATTTGCAGCATTGTGAAAAAAATGTATTAATAATGGCCGTGTCCTGGCTCCAGTGGCCAATTCCAGTATCCAGTAGTTGGTGAAAGAGACGGCCCTGATTACAGCCAGGCCTTTCTGATTAGACACACCAACCCTCCCACCCCCATGTTCCCCTTGAGTAACCCAGACCTGCCCCTCCTCTCTCTCCCCTTTAGTCCTGATCAGTTGAGCAGCTCGATCTGAAATGTGGCTGTGGGCGGCGTTTGGGTTTTAAGTCCCACTTTAACACTGCAAATTTCTCTGATCTGGCTACGTTTTTCAAACTTATATCAGGTTATTCATCTCGTTTTCACATTTATTATCGACTTACTCGTTCTGAGACGCTTCATTTTGGTCTACACTGCAAAAATGCTCTATCAAAAATAAAAAAATACCAATTTTGAGGAAAAAATGCCCTATTTTAAGTGAATTTATCTGCCAGTGCAGTAAAAAAAAATTCACTTACCAAGTTTTCTTATAACAAGATGAAATATGAATCTTGTTCTAAGCAGAAAACACAAGTTTCAAGAATTTATGGCAAGATTTTTCAACGTATTTGTTTGAGAAGGAAGTTAAAGAGGTTTAACCTGGACTGAGTTAATATTAAAAGTGCTTAGAATAAGTTGTAATATCGAGATAAGATAAATCAGGATGGAATATCGTGAAACAAGTAAAAAAAATCTCATCTTATTAAGTAAAAAAATCTTAAAATTGATCTTTTAAGATAAATCTGCTTAATTCAAGTTAGTTTAACTGTGCTAGAAAATCCTTTTTTGTAGTGTAGAGGTCGTTCATTTGAAGAGAACTCGTCCAGTAAAAGGATTTTGCTGCATGAACAGATCATTTCTCTACTTTAAGTCATTTTTTGATAGATTAAAGTGTTTATATCTTACATTTTGGCCGAGCTTTATTGCAGTCAAAGCGACTGAACATTATGTATTCCCACTCTCTTATATTTCTCTACTCTTCCTGCAGGTACTTGGTGACGGAGGGTCAGATCACGGAGCTCTTCCTCGTCACCCTTGGGTGCATGGGCGGCGTGTGGGTGCTGCAGACGCGCCGGGGCCTGGCTCTGGACTGTAACGGCCGCTTCCTGCTGCTCAGCTTCAGCCTGGCCCTGGTCCTGGTGGGGCTGTGGGTGGGCTTCCTCTGGGACGACCCCACCCTCCGCGCCAAGTACCCGGGTCTGGTGTATGTGCCCGAGCCCTGGTCCTACTACACCCTGCACGTCAAGAACACGCACTGACAGCAGGGGGCGCTAGAGGAAATCGGGCAGTAACGGGTGATAACGGGTACTGAAGGATGCACTGCGGGTTTCTGGAGTGGGGTGAAAATGTACCAGGCTGTGTTCACAATCAGCTGATGCACCTTGGACCTGGAAGTGACATCGCATCATTTTTATTTAAAGCAAAATGGACGACTTAGAGTTTTTAACCCCTGAAGACCTAAGGACAATTTTAGTACATTTCTCCTCGCCTGGATTTTTTTTTCTTAATTTTGCTTTTAAAACTGCCCCTTTTACCCCTAATGAAGTGTTCTACCTCCTTTTGTTCAGTCCAACCTGTTATTTCACAATCTGCTGCTGTAGTTGTGTCATGAGGCTGTGATAAAAGCTACAGGACCAGAAATAGAGATGAAAAAACAAAAACAGAAAATAAAATTCACTCTTTTATACAAAACACACAGCAAACATGTAGAAACAACTTTTTGGATATAAAAAATGCTTAATTTAGGGCCTTAGCTACAAAAATGCAAAATCTCAAGTCTGTAAGTAAATTAAAAATCTCCTTATTGCCCTAAAAACAAAAAAAGTGCAGTGGCTCCATGACTTTCCTGGTCCAGTCCTGGAAACAGCTCCTGTCAGGTCCAGGGCCAGAGCCACAGCACTTCTGCATTTCCAGGTGTTTATTACATTTGGATTTGTTCATTTTGGGTGAAATAAACCTTTAAATAAAAATATAAAGAGATGCACAATTACACACACCAAGATGTGTCATTTTCCATGTGTGTGAGAATTAACTCCACTTAGAGCGACTTTTTCCCTCGTTATAAACACACACAGTCAGAGGAGTCGACCATCTTGACTCACTTCACTCTTTGGCAAAGTTTGGCTCGATCAAAATGGACGGAGCGCATGAGTTTGGGGAAAACAAAGTTCCTGTTGGACACTCGTTTTGCTCCCGTCATCACACAGCGTGAGTGTGACGTAGGATAAAGCCGCAGAAATGTACGGAAACCTCTATGTCTGCACTTTCAGAGGGGAAAAGGACGTTTCTGTCTTTTACCGTTACAAAGTTCTGCGGTTATAGAAACATGTTCCTCGGAGTCGTGTACGATGTCGTAGGTCTTGGAGTTTTTAACCGTGCTCGTTCCGATTTTAAATTTCCATTCTCATTAACCCTCTGAAGTTGTCTTGGGAGAGATTTGTGTCTGTGAATCTTTCATCCCTTATTTTCAAAACACCATATTGCCAATTAACCCCAGTTTTCACGGCCGCTGGTGCTTTCTGTTCTGTACTTACTTCGTTTTCCCAATTTTATTTTCTTAGCTAATGATACGTGTAGGATTCAGCACCCTGCAAAGAGGCGTAAACACCTAAATCTATCAGAAAATCACTTAAAAGTAGTGAAATTATCAGTCCGTGCAGCAAGATTATTTTACTGGACAAGTTCTTTTCAAATAAACAAACCTCTAGACGCGAGTGAAGCGTATCTGAACTACTAAGTAGAGAATAAATATGAAAATGAGATGAATAACCTGATATAAGCTTTAAAATCTTGGCCAGATCAGAGAAATGTGCAGTGGAGTCGGTGAAAAACATCCTCAGTTCTCACAACCCCTCATACAAAACAATTCTTAGAAAACCGTACAAATAGAAAAGCCAGACGGGTCAGTGAATGCATTTCCAGGTGTTTCTGGTGAAAAGATCCAGAGGTTCAGGGTTATGGAGTTCAAGGGTTTTCTGTGACGTGTTCCCACCAGCAGGAGCACAGCACTGAAAACACATCGTCCACCCTCTGCCTTTTGAATCAGAAAAATAAAGCATTTAAAATCAAGATCACGGCTCAGGAAATGAAAAGTGAAGCCGGTTCAGTTGAGCCGAATGCAAGTGACTGATTTGTGCACGGTGTCATGTTTGTGGTGGAGTTTCCGCCATCTCCTCGTCTCCATACAGCAAATGGATCTATCTACATGGAGACGAGCAGGCGACGGGACCAAATAACATGTTATTTCGAGGTGCGCCGTGTTACCTTTCCAAACAACGAGAAAATCTCCACAGAGCGACTTTGAAATGCAGGATAGAAAAGTTTTAGGAGCTCAACGGGACTGAACGTTCCAGTGTCTTGGCCAAAACTGAGCTGTATTTTTGATTAAATAGAAGAAAATGAGAAATAAATAAAGGTATTAGCTGATTGCATTTAATAATAATAGTGGTTTTATCATAAAGAATAGAACAGAATAGAAAAACTTCATTGTCTGTCACAGAAAAAGCGTTGGCAGAAATTTGTCTTTGGCTCAAACCTCACAGACTAAAACACATTTCAATAATTTAAAATAGTGTTGATAAAAGTTCTTTGTGGACACAGCAGCAGAGAACAGGCACAGAACACAGGACGACATCAGGACCGGTTCAGCACAGAAGTCTGTATCTTTGCCCCGATGGGAGAAGCTCACAGTGATGAGACAGAGGACGGTTTATAGTTTCATCGTCTGTGATCTTATAACTGAGGCATGTTCGGCCTGACTCCAGTGCACGGAGCTGAGTTTGGGACTGACCTGTGATTTTACTGCCTCGTTTCACCACTCCGCTCAATTTGGCTTCGTTTTTGTCTGTGAAATGACCAAACCGGACCTGCCCGAAGTCGCCCCATCAAACGCAAACCTGCACAAAAACTGTGTCAATCGTTTGTGCTGCAAAAAGTTTCGATTCTGGTTCTTCAGATATTTGCAGTTTTATTTTCGGCCGATGACGTCGTCCAGAACCTCAGAATGTGAAACAGCCTCAAAACAGGAAGAAAATTATAAAAAAATTACAGAAAATTCTGTTTCAGTCTTTAGTCATTTGCTTTTGATTCATATTTTCTATAATAAAACAGACTTTTCCTCAGCCTCAGGTCGTTTCTCTTCTCTAGTTTTGTGGAGTTTGTCTCCGTCAGCTGAGCAGAAATGACGTCCTATAATTACCACAGAAATAATGAAGAATAATTTTAGAAATAAACTCACACAAATGAAACTGTCACAGCACAAAACAGCACAAACCAAATACAAACGTTTTCTATCATTTTCTTCCTGTTTTGAGGCTGTTTCACATTCTGAGGTTCTGGACGACGTCATCGACCGAAAATAAAACTGCAAATATCTGAAGAACCAGAATCACACAAATGAAACTTTTTGCAGCACAAACGACTGACAGTTTTTGTGCAGGTTTGGGTTTTTATGGGGGCGACTTTACAAAGGTCCAAACCAGACCTCCATATTAAATGTCAGTTCACTCTCACTTCAGGACTGATAAACCCTCCTTAAAATACGGTCACTGACTTCAAAACTTCTCAGCCGACGCAGCACGAAGAGTCTTTGTTGTGCTTTTTTTTGTAAATTCAGCCCACGTGATCATTAAATGTAAAAGTTTTATCCACAATTGTTCCTAAATATTTAAAAGAGTTCAGCTGTTCTGCTTGTTGTGCGGTTGAAGCAGCAGATCTGGACACATTTCTTTGGTTTTGTTCACGTTTAACTGCAAACGACTGTCCTCAAACCATTTCATAAGCTTCATAAAAAAAAGTAACACTAAAACAAGGACAGGACAGAACAGTGATGAGGAGCGGCCACGTGTGCGGACTGGAGCTCTGAGGAAAAGGGGAGTTTGGAGCAGTTTTTTAGTGAGTTTGTGATGTGAAGGGGAGAGAGTTCCAGAGGGCGGAGGCAGCAGTGGCAAAGGCTCCGTCCCCCGAGGTCCAGTGCTTTGATTTAACAGATCACAAAAACAATCACCGCTGCTGAACCTGTTGACTCTGTGTGTGTGAGGTTTGTGACGGCCTCCGCTGTGTCTGAAGTGGAGTGAAAGTGTAGGCGTGCGACACTCCAGCAGAGGGCACTGTTTGATACTTGACCCCCGGGACTGAAGACGACTGTGTGGGACGAACAGTCACAACAACGTTACTACACATCACTGTTATGCACTGGCAGAGAAATGCACTTAAAATAGGGCATTTTTACCTCAAGTCTTTTTTATTTATTGTTTATTATGTTCATTTGTTCTTTTTCATTCTTTTTCTTTTGTTCATTCTTTCTTTTTCATTCGTTATTTCATTCTTTCTTTTGTTCTTTTAGTTCTTTTGTTTGTTCTTTCTTTCCTTCGTTCTTATTCCATCTCCATCTCACTGATTTATTACAATATAAAACTGTGAATCTGCTCCTTTTTCCTCTAAAAATGCTTCACAGACTTAATCCAAAGAATGAAGATGTAAAAGTGCTTAGAACAGTTATTTCTTCATGTCGTCTGCACTGAAACGGAGCAAAGGATCATGGTCTATGTAGTTCCCTCTGTTTTTTTTTAGCTATTTCTGCATCAGAACTGTTCATTTAAGCAAAGAGACTTGGGATTCGATATATTGTGATGCTCCACGATATTATTATCGCGATATCACCAGATTTACGTCATATACTCAGTGCCTCCATCTGTCTCCTTTGGTCGGTTAGAAATACACAAACTTTTATCCAGAACACAGAGGCAGTTCTGACCGTTTAACCTTAAATGTGTTATTATTTAATTTGATCATAAAAAATAAATGATTCTAACATTTATCATCAGTGGTTAATTAGTTGTGGCCATCTGTGCTGTGCTTGTTAACGGTGGAGCTGTTAAACGTTTAACGGCGGCTTTGTCACATCTGCTCCAGAAAAATGCTAAACCACCTGAATAAAAAGTAAAAAATAAAATAAATAAACATAAAAAAGAAGTCTAATCTAGTCTAATCTTGCTGCGTATCATCATGTTAACTATGTTTTATTGAAATGGGGGGTCACACCTGTCATATGCTCTTCATTACACTGTATATTCATGTGATTATGTAAAGTTTGCAGTTTTTTGCCGGGGTGGGGGACAAAGCTGTGGCCCGTGGGCTGAACTCGGCCCTCGACAGTTTCAGTTTCAGTTTATTTGCCATTTACAGTGTAAAAAAAACACACTGGAATAAAAGGTGCAGCTCCCAGTGCTCAGCAACATTCATCCATTCACACAACACACGGACATGATAGAAACACACATAAAAAAAATAAAAGATCACAAATGCAAGACAGGTATAATAAATTACAGGCATTTATAATTGTCACATAAAGTGTCTGTGCAAAGCTAAAGTATCTGTGATGTTTAAAGTGCATTATTTAAAGTCGCGGGAGGCGGTGCAATGGGAAAAACTGGACAGGATCCGTTTGTTTGGAGTAAAAGCTTTCAGTTTCCGTAAGAAGAAAAGACGCTGATGTGATTTTTGAACAATAGCACTGACATTCGAGTGGCAGCTCAGGTCATTTGCAAGAGTCACACCCAAAAATGTACAGTTTTCAACAATTTGTGCCTCTGCGTCATTGATAAAAATGAGCTGTAAGGACATTTTGATCCCATTTTGAATCCCAACTATGAGACAAAATGCAAATGAGCCCGAGTCTGTCCGTGTCTTTAAAACCCACAACAGTATGACACAGTCCGGGTGCTGTTTTCCCTTCTGTCGTCTCACGTCCAGGTGAAATAAACCCCGGGGGAGGGAAAGTGCCGCGTTAAAGGGGGTAATTGCCTGTCCTGCCCTCCAGCTCCGGTATCAGCGTTTCCACGGCGACGCGGGTTAAATTACAGGCAGCAGCTGGACTTTGGATGCACAGGTGAGGCACGGTCTACTTCCTGGAGCACAGGACACCGCAGCCATGGTGAGTGTGGACGACTCTTTTACACAAATACTCCTGTTAAAGGGATTAAATGGGACTGTGTTTGTTTGTTTGTGTCCACTGCTCAAAATACAGTCAAATATTCTCACAATTATGTAAATGTCAGTAAAACAAACAAAGGGAGAAGTATTTATAAGAAAGTAAAACAAATGTTGGAGGCAGATTAGAATTAGAGATCGACGGATGTGTTTTTTTCGTGGGCGATACCGATACCAGCGTTTAGTGTCTAGAGAAACTGATGGTCGATAAACTCGAACGATATTTAGATTTTTGATTATTCCCACTGTGCTGCTCTAATGTGCAGTTCAGAGCCACGTGTGAACTCAGGGTCAAGCATGGATCGATAATAAAGACTGTTTTTCGATAATAAAGACTGTTTTTCGATAATAAAGACTGTTTTTCGATAATAAAGACTGTTTTTTCGATAATAAAGACTGTTTTTCGATAATAAAGACTGTTTTTCGATAATAAAGACTGTTTTTTCGATAATAAAGACTGTTTTTTCAATAATAAAGACTGTTTTTTCGATAATAAAGACAGTTTTTTTGATAATAAAGACTGTTTTTCGATAATAAAGACTGTTTTTCGATAATAAAGACTGTTTTTCGATAATAAAGACTGTTTTTTCGATAATAAAGACTGTTTTTTCAATAATAAAGACTGTTTTTTCGATAATAAAGACAGTTTTTTTGATAATAAAGACTGTTTTTCGATAATAAAGACTGTTTTTCGATAATAAAGACTGTTTTTTCGATAATAAAGACTGTTTTTTCGATAATAAAAACGTTTTTCGATAATAAAGACTGTTTTTTCGATAATAAAGACTGTTTTTTCGATAATAAAGACTGTTTTTTCGATAATAAAGACCGTTTTTCGATAATAAAGACCGTTTTTCGATAATAAAGACCGTTTTTTCGATAATAAAGACTGTTTTTCGATAATAAAGACTGTTTTTTCGATAATAAAGACTGTTTTTTCGATAATAAAGACCGTTTTTTCGATAATAAAGACTGTTTTTTCGATAATAAAGACTGTTTTTCGATAATAAAGACTGTTTTTTCGATAATAAAGACTGTTTTTCGATAATAAAGACTGTTTTTTCGATAATAAAGACTGTTTTTCGATAATAAAGACTGTTTTTTCGATAATAAAGACTGTTTTTTCGATAATAAAGACCGTTTTTCGATAATAAAGACCGTTTTTCGATAATAAAGACCGTTTTTTCGATAATAAAGACTGTTTTTCGATAATAAAGACTGTTTTTTCGATAATAAAGACTGTTTTTCGATAATAAAGACTGTTTTTTCGATAATAAAGACTGTTTTTTCGATAATAAAGACTGTTTTTCGATAATAAAGACTGTTTTTCGATAATAAAGACTGTTTTTCGATAATAAAGACTGTTTTTTCGATAATAAAGACTGTTTTTCGATAATAAAGACTGTTTTTCGATAATAAAGACTGTTTTTCGATAATAAAGACTGTTTTTCGATAATAAAGACTGTTTTTTCGATAATAAAGACTGTTTTTTCGATAATAAAAACGTTTTTCGATAATAAAGACTGTTTTTTCGATAATAAAGACTGTTTTTTCGATAATAAAGACTGTTTTTTCGATAATAAAGACCGTTTTTCGATAATAAAGACCGTTTTTCGATAATAAAGACCGTTTTTTCGATAATAAAGACTGTTTTTCGATAATAAAGACTGTTTTTTCGATAATAAAGACTGTTTTTTCGATAATAAAGACTGTTTTTCGATAATAAAGACTGTTTTTCGATAATAAAGACTGTTTTTTCGATAATAAAGACTGTTTTTCGATAATAAAGACTGTTTTTTGATAATAAAGACTGTTTTTCGATAATAGACTGTTTTTCGATAATAAAGACTGTTTTTCTTATAGTTCTGTGCAGTTGACTGAACAAAGCAGAGTTCAGCTTTTACTTTCTAAGACACAAAAGTAAAGTCTATAAAAGAAGACGACTTGTTTGACCACAAAACTGCCACGATTTTTCAGGTTCTTCTGGCAGCAGAACTTCAGGGACAAATAAACCAGAGACAGTAAAATATCTAAAGTGAAACAGGCACAGAGACGGTTTTCAGATTATCTGAAGTTCAATAAATATTGGCAATAGAGGTCGAAATCTGTTTTTTGTTTGACACTAAAATGAAAAAATGAAATAAACTGTTTTCCCATTTTATTGTTTTTCATTTGCTTCTTTTCATTTCCAGTTTTTAATCTCGTTTGTGTGTCGACTTTTACAGGCCAAGTTCTTCACTCCCGTCCAAATAAACGGTAAGAACTGTGCACGTTTGTCTGTAAGGAAGTGGAACTGTGCACGTTTGTCTGTAAGGAAGTGGAACTGTGCACGTTTGGACAGAATTTAGTGCAGTTTTTCTGAATTGTCACTGATTTCTCTTTTCTAAATGTTCGTGGTTAATGTGACTGACCTGCTCTTCCTCTTCTCTCTCTTTCTCTGTCTCTCTCTATGTCTCTGTCTCTCTCTCCATCTCACCATCTGTCTCCCCCCGTCTCTGGCTTTGTGTGTATACGTCTCTCTCCTTCTCTCCTCTCTGTCGCTCTCTGTCTCTCTCTCTTTGTCTTTCTGTCTCTCTCCTCTCTACTATCTCTCTATCTCTGTTGCTTTCTTCTTCCTCTCTCTCTGTCTTTCTTCCTCTCTGTCTCTCTCTTATCTCTCTGTCTCTCTCTCCTTTCTCTCCCTCTCTCTCTGTCTCTCTTCTCTCGCTGTCTCCTCCCTTTCTCCTTTCTCTCTCTCTTTCCCTTCCTCTCTCTTTGTCTCTCATCCCCTCTCCGCTCTCTCTTCTCTCTGTCTCTCTCCTCTGTCTCTCGTCCTCTCCTCTCTCCCTCTCTCTCTGTCTCTCTCTCTGGCTCTCTATTCTCTCTGTCTCTCTCTCCTCTGTCTCTCTCTGTCTCTCATCCTCTCCTCTCTCCCTCTCTCTCTGTCTCTCTCTCTGTCTCTCTCTTCTCTCTGTCTCTCTCTCCTCTGTCTCTCGTCCTCTCCTCTCTCCTTCTCTCTCTCTGTCTCTCTCTCTCTCTCTGGCTCTCTTCTCTCTCTGTCTCCTCCCTTTCTCCTTTCTCTCTCTCCTCTCTCCCTCTCTCTCTGCCCCCTCTCTGTTTCTGTCTCTCTCTCCCTCTGTCTCTTCCCCTCTCTCTCTCTGTCTCCCTTCTCCCTCGTTCTCTTCCCCTCTCTCTCTCCCCCTCCCTCTCTTTCTCTCCTCTTTCCTCTCTCTCTGTCTTTCTTCCTCTCTCCCTCCCTCTCTTTCTCTCCTCTTTCCTCTCTCTCTGTCTTTCTCCCTCTCCCCCTCCCTCTCTCTGTCCGTCAGAATTTAAAGAGTGCTTCTCTCTGTACGATAAGAAGCAGAGGGGGAAGCTGGAGGTGAAGGACCTGATCACCGTCATGCGCTGCCTGGGAACAAGCCCCACCCACGGGGAGATAGAGCGCCACCTGCAGGTCCATAAGATAGGTACACTACAGCCCATTTACAGTAATAATAATAATAATAATAATAATAATAATAATAATAATAATAATAATAATAATAATAATAATAATAATAATAATAATAATAATAATAATAATGATAAAAATTATAAAAATTATAATAATAATAATAATAATAATAATAATAATAATAAACACAGTGGATGAATGGTTTGAATGGCTGGACGGTGCGATAAATGATTTTAAATTGCGATTTTAGATTTAATATTTATGATTTGATATTTATGATTCTGTTTGTGAGCATTTTTTATGCAGAATAAGATTTTCTGTTTGTGGAGACAATAATGGTACTTAAAGGTACAGTGTGGAACTTTCTTGAGGTGGCACATTACCTGCCTGATTGCACGGAGTAAAAAGCAATACTTTGGAACATTCTGTGACACTGTGGAATCTTACAGCCAAAGGAACATTTCCATGGAAACAAACAGGCTAAATAAAAGTCAGGTCTATGGAGATGCGAGCCCGCTCTCTGTAAGGACATGTTTGTTTCTAATTATTACCAAAAAAGTGATATTTTTAGCTAAAAAAGTTACATATTATGAGTTTAAAAAATGCAGCTTTTGTGATTTGTTAATTAAATCACATTAAAATTTCAATTTAATTCTGGGATACACATGATTCACGATTCGATATATCACGATATTTCCAAATACTAAAACAACGGACGATATGTTGCAATTTATCAATAATTACGTCTAATAATATGGTCAGCTCCACCTTCACGAGAACTCAATTGTGTGAAACATAATTGATTATGTTTTTAAATCATGAGAACAGTAAATGCAACTAATGCATTTTAGTGAAAAATATTTTAAAAATCGATTCAGATGCATTTTGAATCGATTTAAGAATTGTGCAGTGAAGTTTATGGCTGGTGCATTTCGAGCATAGTTCACAAAATCATAAGCACAGACCTGAAAACTCCAAATACAAGAAACAAAAGGAAAGAAAATGTAAACAAGGACGATCACATTTGTTTACATGCCTGAAAAGGAGTGGGAGGAAGTAAAAAAACGTATTAAATTAAAGTTTATTAAAGTTAGTCCTTTTTCACTTCCTGTTCGTCTTTCATTAGGACTTAACCAACTTTCCAGCCCTAAGTCCTCGTGCACATTTAAATGATCCTGTACAAACATGAGATCAACAATAACAATAAGTATCTCAAAAAGAAGCTTCTTCATGAGTAAAACATGTGACAAAGTGATTTCTTTAAACAGTTTTACATTTGGACACCGTTTTCACCAGATATCACTGAGTAGAGTTTTTCTTCCGTCCCTGTTTGTTTGCAGTATTCTGATTTTACACTCAGCTGAGCCCATCGACGTTGTTCTTTTGACTCTAAATATGTAATCAGCAGATCGACTTTCTCATGAGAAAGTCCTGACGCAGCGGCGCTGGAGGAGGTTTGAGAAACACGATTCTGAGTGAGTCATTTATGACAGCACAGATCACAGAGCAGGGAGCGGCCCCCATTTTACTGGCTTAAAAACATGAAAAACACAAGAGTTCATCTGAAAACTGTTTGCACTGGTGCAAAATTTCTTACTGCACTGGCAGAAAATTTCACTTAAAATAGGGCATTTTAACCTCAAAACTGGTATTTTTTTCTTAGTTTTTGCTGGGCCTTTTTGGCAGTGTGGCCGTGCACAGTGGACTTGTCGCCGTTTTCAAAGATCACTGAACATTTAGAAGCAGAAATCAGCATTTTTAACTCAATTCACACCAGATAATTTATTCCCAGATCAGGTCTAAACCCACTGCAGCCCGTAGACTTAGAGCAGAAGTAAACGCAGTACCGATAATTCACAATCACAGCCTTTTGTCTCAATAATTGTGAGTAACTGCAAAGCCTTTTGTCCAGTGATCCTCACAATGAAGAGAGACAGGATTAACCATACGTCTTTTTGTACTGATTCATTTTTAAACTTAAGCCCAAAATAAAGTCTTAGACACGAGAGCAGATGAAGCCTGATGAGAGACGGGACCAGAGCTGGAGCCAGACACAATTACCACCCGACAAGAGACCAGATCAGGTCGAAGAGAAGAGACGAGGGACCACAGCCTGCACAGTTTATAATGAATCCACTGTGCGCTTCACTTCTCATTTTCTTTTTATTTTATTTCATATCTTTGCTGTCACTGTGGCCCTGTTTCCTGTAATCTGCTCGTCTTTGTGGAAATGTCATTCTTTCCCACAGTCTGGCATTAAAACGCTCTTCCTCATGCAGGTGTTTTAAAGGCTAAAACGTCCCAGCTCTTCCTGTGTGTGGGCTCGCCTCTCCGCAGATCACACCAGTGTATATTCCTAAACCAAAAGACATTAACAAAAGACTATTGCATAACAGCACCAACACTGGACAAGAAAGTGAAATACAAAAGCCCAAGAAAACTTTGACGATCGTCCCCGGGGACACCAGCTGTACCTGTTCTTATGATTATTAGGGCTGTAATAATAACCCAAATATCATCCAAATATCCATCGCGCCTAAAATAAAAATACTAAAATGAAACTAAAATAAAAATACTATGTAATTAAATACTCATTATTTATTTTCCAAAGTCACAGGAGCCACAACAGGAGGAGGAAAGAGCCGACCCCTGGATTAGACTAAACTCAATAACATCTTTGTTTTGTTGGAAGGGTTTAGACTCAGCCGCTCTCAGCTCCCTGCAGTCTGGAAGGAACTTTCAGTATCGATGACACAGAGGGATTCTGTTGTAAAACTCATCGATCAGTCATAAATATTCAGCACAGGTCCACACCCCGTCAGGATTAGAACAACATGCCATTGTAATGATGTCTTTTCCCATTTCTACTTCAGTTTTTGTTCCTTGTTCATTAAACAAGAGACGAATGGCTTTTAAAAGTGCATGTTTAACCTCATACTCTATCAGATATGTAAATAATGCAGCAATAATCGATCATAACACAGGATTACACCAGTGTATGTGTCACTACTGTCCGCCTCGCCTCTTACCTCAGTTTATTTGCTTCTGACCTTTGGAGCTGGACACAACTGCAGTCTCTGTCGTCACCACAGTCACATTAGTCGTCTAAAACCGGCGAGTCAAACCTGATCTCGTCACATCTCAGAATTTTTCCTCTTATTGGTTTGAGAAGGAAGTTAAAGAGGCTTAACCTGGACTGAGTTAATATAAAAAGTGCTTAGAATAAGTTGTAATATCGAGATAAGATAAATCAGGATGGAATATCTGGAAACAATAAAAAAAACCTCATCTTATTAAATAAAAAAATCTTCAAAATGATCTTTTAAGATGAATCTGCTTAATTCAAGTCAGTTTAACTATGCTAGAAAATCATTTTTTGCAGCTAAAATGTTGCTAAATGTTTAAATACTAGAGCCGCACAGAACAATGATGATGAGAAATGTACATTACTATATCTGTCACTGTGGAATGTGTGAGAATATGGAGCAGGAGTAAATACGTTTACACTTCCACCTGCTCCATTTTGAGCAAAAGGAACTGCAGAGTTCTGTGACATAAGTTTGTATTTGTAGAACTCATGAGTTTGTATTTGTGAAATTGTGTTTAAACTGAACCTGTGAGTTACTCAAATAAACCTAAACCTTAAAAAACCTTAAAAGCGCTGTTGTGTTGTAGAAAAGTCTGGGGCGGTGGACTTCTCCACGTTCCTCACCATGATGCACAGGCAGATGCAGCAGGAGGATCCGAAGGCTGAGATCCTGGAGGCCCTGAGGATGACGGACAAGCAGAAGAAAGGCTTCATCCAGGCCACGGAGCTCAGGGCCAAGCTCACCACCCTGGGGGAGAAGCTCACGCACAGGGAAGGTACAAGGCTCCCTCTGCTCCTCCTCACTGTCC
This sequence comes from Odontamblyopus lacepedii, assembly GCA_034769755.1. Taxonomy (NCBI): domain Eukaryota; kingdom Metazoa; phylum Chordata; class Actinopteri; order Gobiiformes; family Gobiidae; genus Odontamblyopus; species Odontamblyopus lacepedii. Next base: position 1,729,106 of record CM068349.1, read on the forward strand.
TCCTCCCTCTGCTCCTCCTCTGCTCCTCGATGTCCTCCTCTCCTCCTCACTGTCCTCCTCCCTCTGCTCCTCCTCGATGTCCTCCTCTCCTCCTCCTCCCTCTGCTCCTCCTCACTCCTCCTCTCCTCCTCCCTCTGCTCCTCCTCACTGTCCTCCTCTCTCTGCTCCTCCTCGATGTCCTCCTCTCTCTGCTCCTCCTCACTGTCCTCCTCCTCCTCCTCCTCTTCCTCCTTCCCTGTACAAACAGATGTGTTCAGAGGAGCTCTTCCCTCACTAATGGAGCACACAGTGTGTTCATACTCGAGTGCTTTTCCTTAATGTCATGGAAAAGCACTGGAGAAAAGCACACATGTAAGTACGTGTCTTAGAACATGGAGCTGTTACATAGAGTCTCTCTAACCTCCACCTGCAAGACCCATTTTCCTCTTTTTAACGCTTTTGTTATGAAAAAAGCGTCACATTAAAGAACAGTGTCACTCATGTATGCAGAACTGTGCCCCAGCCCAGAAACTAGAGGCCACTCTGTCTGTTCACATATTTACTGATCACTATGTGCTGCAGATTCATCCATAATTACAAACTCCATGGACATGTTGAACATTCTCAGTGTATGGACAGACCAGGCCTCATGTGGAAGCTCAGAACCTCCAGAAAAAGCTCTATTCACGTTTACATCACAAACCAAGAAGACGTGTGGTGTAGTTCCCGACACTGGGCTCCACCAAATGGGATCAAACCCACTGCAGTAAATGTGAAGGTAAAATGAAGCCTGCAGATGAATGTGCTGTTTGGAATCATCTGGAATTTGGCGTCTTCGTCTCTTCTAATCGCATGGACCCTGTGTGAGAGAGAGTCGTGCGTCAGTGGGGAAATGATGAAAAGTGAGGTACAGTTGGAACTGTTGATTAACCGAACATAACGGAACGATACAATGACCTGGAGATGAAGAAAACTGGGACATTTTCTCATTTTTCTTAGATTTTGTCAGAGTTACTACCACAATCAGTCCACTGGAAGACGTCCGTGAAGTCGCCCCATCAAACACAAACCTACACAAAAAATATGTCAATCGTTTGTGCTGCAAAAAGTTTCGTTTGTGCTTCTTTAGTTTTGGGGAAATTAACGATTCTTTTACAGGTCAAATTGGGGTCAGTCCCACAGGAAGCTTCAAAATGCTCGAAAACATCCAAAATGGAGTCAGTCGTTTGTGCTGCAAAAAGTTTCATTTGTGTGATTTGTGCTCAACGACCTGAGGCTGTGGAAAAGTCTGTGTTATTATATAAAATCTGAATCAAAATCAAATTACTAAAGACTGAAACAGACTTTTCCACAGCCTCAGGTCGTTTCTCTTCACTAGTTTTGTGGAGTTTGTCTCCGTCAGCTGAGCAGAAATGACGTCCTATAATTACCACAGAAATAATAATGAATAATTTTAGAAATAAACTCACACAAATGAAAATTGTCACAGCACAAAACAGCACAAACCAAATACAAACGTTTGACATCATTTTCTTCCTGTTTTGAGGCTGTTTCACATTCTGAGGTTCTGGACGACGTCATCGGCCAAAAATAAAATTGCAAATATCTGAAGAACCAGAATCACACAAACGAAACTTTTTGCAGCACAAATGAAGCACAAACGACTGACACAGTTTTGGTGCAGGTTTGAGTTTGATGGGCGACTTCACGCAGGTCACTGGAAGTCGTCATCGCAGAAGTTTCCAAACATCTTTCTGGTTTGTGACGTAAGCGTGAATAGAACACACTGAGCTGCAGAGGCTGCACTAGCACTGACTCATGACTGGTGCAGGTGTGAGCTTAGGTCCATTCAGTTCAGAGGCATTTTAGATTTAAACATTGAATTTCTGCAAATGAGAGACTCTTGTGGGGCTCATTCTGCTTCCTGATTGGATCTTGTGGAGTTTTTTGTTTTGGTAACTTAAGAATAAATGAGCATTAGAAGTGTGATCAGTAAAAGCTCAAACTGAATGAACAATGGTGATAATGATGTTCTCTAATCATACACTTGTGAGCAAACCGCAGCTGTATTCAGACTGAATGAAGCATGTTTGGACGACATCTCAAACCTCTTCAGGCATGTTTTTGATGAGGGAACAATATTATAACCTGTTAAAACGTAATCCCCGCTCTGTAATATTGCAGTCGACAGTTGAAGACGCTGTACCTTCTTTTCTCCCATGTGTTGTACTGTATAAGCAGCTCTCAAAAAGTGTGACGTCAAACCACCTCGAAAGTGTTTATCATGGGGAATAATTAGGAAGCTCAGAATGTCGTGAGGAAACATTTCAAACCACTGTCAAAATGTGTGGAAGCCAAAGAGTGGATTTACCTTTGTTAACCGTTGAATTTGTCGCTTACTGTCCGCTCCAAAGTGCAGCTCCAGTAGCAGGATTATGGCCTCTGTGTAGTGCAGAGATAAGAGGACCAGTATCTTCATTTGAATGGCCTGATGAAAGTCTGAGCGGTGCTGGTTACAGACGGTTACTGGACAGTCTGAGCGTGGGCACTGGACCACGGTCGACCTGTTCCAACACGGCGAAAGGGTTAGTGAAGAGTTTAAAGTGGGACTAAACACCGAAACTCCACCCACTGCCACATTTCGAGCTGTAAACAGGACAGGAATTGGAGAATTAAAGGTCTGCGCCCACAAAGAATCGTAATTTTCATTCCCGCTCCTGCCCACATCTGCCATATTTTGTGCCGCTCCCGCCCGTAAATCCAGCAAGATGGGGACGTTCGCTTTCTTTCTCACAAAATTTCTTCTGTTTCTTCAATTTCTTTGTCAGGTTTCTTGATTTTTTGATGATAAACGTACCTCTCTTTAAAGAAGAACTTAAGGCCGCCACACGCTACAGGGGAATTTGCCCGATTTTGGCTGCGATTTCTTCTCAACTTGTTCAGGAGGTGTGACTCGACTTTTTGTCTCCGTGTGCGATTTTGAAGCCGCCGCTCCTCATGTGTGGAGTCAGTGTCAGATCAGAACCACCGAACATCAACAACGCGACGGAAACAGACGATAAAACAGAGTCAGGGGCAGAGGAGCGACGGACACAGAGACGCAACAAACAAACTCAGGATAGAGCGAAAATATTGAAGGTTTTATTCCTCACCTCTGGTAAAGTGGTACATTTAAAGTGCAGCGTCTCATCCACATCGTCCATAGAAATGGTCTTCCGTAAATAGTGACCTCCAGTCCACAAAACTGCGCTGTGAATCCAGTTTTCTTCATTCTTTAACAGTACAAAATCTGGATAGTTCCTCCCGTGTGTCTGTTTCCATCCACACAGCGCACGGATCGAGGTGAAGCTGCAGATCAGCCACAGTGACTCTACTTCCTGTGGACTTTATCTCCTCTTTTCTGCTTTAAAAATCCTGTATCTGAAGTATTTCTCCACATTTCACACATAATAATCCCACAGTTTTGACTTGTGTTTAAACTGTAAGTGCAGAGTCTGATCTTTGAACACTTCAGAGTCTCAGAGCGACTGGTTTTACTGTAGACAGGAAACAGCTGAGGCCATCACAGCCTCACAGCTTTAGATCCTGTGCTCCTCACACAGATCCTGCTGCAGATTTTAAGCCTCATAAGATTCTCCTTGTGTCTAGTTTAGTTGAGTGTTTATTTGAAGGGACAATGTACAGATACATTAAGTTTAAAAAAAAAACAGAGATGTTCTGCACCAGATTATAGCTAGTTTCCATCTGCAGTCCCTAATTTACAGGAGTAAATAATACATAATTTAAGCTAAACAATAAGAGCAGTATTTCACAGCACCAGTCTGACACAAACACGGCCTCTCATTCATACCTTAGCATTAGATTCAATTTTTAACACATTCGCACTCGTATGCTGTCCATTATACAACATTTCAGTCCTATTTCATTCAGCGGTAAAAGGTTAAGAATCTTACACATACTAAAGTTACAGTTTTACATCAACAATTATATATTCACTATAATATTTCCACAGAATGTAATGAAACATCAGGAGCTGCTTTGTTCAGTGTTCACATGCCTGACTGTTCCACAGCCACTGTTTCACTTCTACTGTAAATGTTGAAGAGTTTGTTAGATTTTTAAATTCAGTTGGAAGATTATTCCACTCTTTTATTGCGTTATAAGAAAATGCTGATTGTGCAAATGAGGTTTTTCGTTTTGGTGTAAAACACTGGCCCCTGCTGGAGGTCCGTGTGGCTCTGGAAGTGACTGTTGATGTGAGTTGTACAAAGTGCTTAAGAGGTGCCGGTGCAGTGTTATTAAGAATTCTGTAGACCATTTTGACTGACGCTAATCTTTGTATATTCCCAAAGTTTAGTAGTTTATATTTGTGTAAGACACGGCAGTGGTGATATTGTCGTGGCTTCTTGTCCAGACACCAGTGTCTGTGGTGTTTGTGCTTTTTGTCGCACGTTTAAAAATCATTTAAGACCAAAAAATCCTGTAGTGTGTAGCGGCCTTTACTTCCGAAGCTCTGCGAGATTGACTAGAGCTGCTCTGTTCTTCTGCCGTGTCTTTGAATCTCCATCAAACACAGAGAAGCGAAAGGAAATGTCTGAAATGTGCGTGAGATGAGAGCACATCCACACATTTAGACGGCTTCAAATGTTTTTATTAATGCCAAATAAAATATCCAGCACAAATGATCAAACATTAATCATTTGTATATTTTACTTTACACTTATATTTAGTGTGCGGGATGTAATCAGGGCAGTTCTGTGTAATGTCACGAAGTACTTGAAACTGCAGGGGCCGCCGGAAGAAGCACACGCTCAATTTGTGACTCTTTTTGAACACAACACAGCAATTTTACCTAGTTTGCAAAAAAAAAAGTAAAAAAAGGAACCTGCATGAAGTCGCCCCATCAAACTCAAACCTGCACAAAAATTGTCAATCGTTTGTGCTGCAAAAAGTTTCGTTTGTGCTTCTTTAGCTTTGAAGAAATTAACGATTCTTTTACAGGTCAAATTGGGGTCAGACCCACAGGAAGCTTCAAAATGCTCGAAAACATCCAAAATGGAGTCAATCGTTTGTGCTTCATTTGTGCTTCAAAAAGTTTCTTTTGTGTGATTCTGGTTCTTAAGATATTTGCAGTTTTATTTTGGTCGATGACGTCGTCCAGAACCTCAGAATGTGAAACAGCCTCAAAACAGAAGAAAATGATGTCTGTCGTTTGTATTTGGTTTGTGCTGTTTTGTGCTGTGACAGTTTCATTTGTGTGAGTTTATTTCTAAAATTCTTCATTATTATTTCTGTGGTAATTATAGGACGTCATTTCTGCTCAGCTGACGGAGACAAACTCCACAAAACTAGAGAAGAGAAACGACCTGAGGCTGAGGAAAAGTCTGTTTCAGTCTTTAGTCATTTGCTTTTGATTCATATTTTATAATAACACAGACTTTTCCACAGCCTCAGGTCGTTTTCGACACTAGTTTGTGCTTCATTTGTGCTGCAAAAAGTTCCGTTTGTGCTTTAGTTTTGGAGAAATTAACGACAGTTTTTGTGTAGGTTTGCGTGTGATGGGGCGACTTCACGCAGGTGAAAAAGGACGAGGAAACTGCTTTTCAAACACCAAAACAGTTCTGCAGTTTTCTATTTTGTTTCTTTGTCTTGTGGTGAGCAGAAACAAGGGATTTGAGCCGATAATGAACTCACTATTGGCCTTAGGTGGACTGTGGGATAGTTTTATTTAGGTGTTTTCATGACTGATCAGTATTCGGGGGAAAATACATATGAATTTCTCAAAGCTTCAGGAGTGTTCACACTGTTTGGTCCTGATTTGAGCTCACGGTTTAGTCCTGGTGCAGACTTGGTTCAGGCCCTGTCATGTGGCCACTGCATCAAACCATGATTTTCTCTTGTTAAAATGTGGATAACTCATTTGGCTGACACTCCGCGCAGAAGCAACGTCCATGACATTTGTTTTTTTTTATGGTTTGTCATAATAGTGTCTGGGTGATTTGTCATTTGAATACAAAGTGTAATTCTTAGTGTCACTTGTGTCAGAAAAACCAAACCTCTGCTGGATGTAGATGGTCCCCCGCAGTCTGCAGCTGTCACATTAAAGCTCCTGTCTGCCACAAGGGACTAATACAATAGAAAAGGCACAAGAAAATATCATTTAAAGTGCCAAAGTGCTCCTACTTTTCAGCAAGTCATAGTTTGTAGTGTGGATGTCATAGTTTTTAGTTTTTGACCAACTAAAACTGGAGTTTGTGCTGTTTTTCCTGTATCCGTGGTGTCCATTCTTGGGGCTACGGCTACGCTAACCTGCTAGCTCTGAAAAGTTACAGACTTTTTACACCAAATATGGCAGAAGTTGTTCCAGAGGAAATGTCCCCTCTGATCACCGACTGAAACACCAGAGCAGAGGGAGGAAGGTGTAGCAGGTTTTCCTGTGACAAATAAAGTGATATTGATTTCTCGATTGAAAAGAACTGTAATTTCCCCCACAGAATTCTGACCTGCGTGAAGTAAACCTACGTCAACCTAAAACTATGTCAATCGTTTGTGTTTCGTTTGTGCTTCTTTAGTTTTGGAGAAATTAACGATTCTTTTACAGGTCAAACTGGGGTCAGTCCCACAGGAAGCTTCAAAATGCTCTAAAACATCCAAAACGGAGTCAGTCGTTTGTGCTGCAAAAAGTTTTGTTTGTGCGATTCTGGTTCTTCAGATATTTGCAGTTTTATTTTCGGCCGATGACGTCGTCCAGAACCTCAGTAGAATTTTATTATGTTTGTTCTGGTTTTCTTCTTGTAACGACGGCCGTCCCTCTGAGCTCATATCTGTTTTGAAGGTTAATCATATTCTGTAATGATTTCGACAAGAGATTAGTCGTCGTGTCCTTGGGCATCCACCTCGTCTGGTCTGAACGTGGTGTGTGTGTGAGCGCTGGTGCTGGTCTGAACGTGGTGTGTGTGTGAGCGCTGGTGCTGCTCGGAGGAGCCGCTTTAATGCCAGATCATCTCTGTGGAGACAACAAACAAGAAGGTCCCTGAAGCTCTTGTTTCTCAGGCTGGACTTTGATCTGAGTTTTGTTTTAACACAATCTGACCAGAAAGAACAAAGAACATTAGCTTAGGGGGGTCACATTCATTTACACAAAGATGGAGAGTTTACAGTGCGTCCGGAAAGTATTCACAGCGCTTCATTTTCCCACATTTTGTCATGTTACAGTCTCATTCCAAATTGTATTAAATTAATCTCTTACCTCAAAATTCTACACACAATACCCCATTATGACAATGTGAATTTTTTTTTTAATTTTTTTTAATTTTATTTATTTATGTATTTTTATTTTTATTTTTTTTTAAATTTTTTGGATTTATTAAAACTGTATGAATAATGGAGGCCACTGTGCTCATTGGGACCTTCAAAGCAGCAGAAATGTTTCTGTGTCCTTCCCCAGATTTGTGCCTCCAGACAGTCCTGTCTCACAGGTCTACAGACACTTCTTTTGACTTCAGGCTTGGTGTTTGTGCTCTGACATGCAGCCGTGGGACCTTCTGTAGAAGGTGTGTGCCTTTCCACATCACGTCCAATCAACTGAATTTACCGCAGGTGGACTTCAGTTAAGCTGTAGAAACATCTCAAGGAGGATCAGTGGAAAAAAGATGCACCTGAGCTCAATGTTGAGCTGAGGTGCATCATGGCAATGGCTGTGAATTCTTATGTAAATGTCATTTATTAGTTTTCTATTTTTAATAAATTCAAAAAATGTCCAAAAAACTTTTTTCACATTGTCATAATGGGGTATTGTGTGTGTAGAATTCTGAGGTAAGAGATTAATTTAATACAATTTGGAATGAGACTGTAACATGACAAAATGTGGGGAAAATGAAGCGCTGTGAATACTTTCCGGACGCACTGTAAATTTCCATCACAGAACCATCCAACCTGTTATTAGTTCACCTTAAAGTGTTAAAGTGTTAAAGTGTTAAAGTGTTAAAGTGTTAAAGTGTTAAAGTGTTAAAGTGTTAAAGTGTTGTGTGTGATGTGTGATGTTGTTGACTTAAGTTTCCTCAGTAAAGTACAGAGCAAATGTGTTACCTGTAAATATTCAAAAGGTGATGGAGCTCAGTTATGGAAGAGTCTTTACAAAGATATAAAAGCATCAAGTTCAATGACGACGTTTAAAACACATTAAATCCAGTGCAGTGTTTATGCATGAAAAAGAAAAGTAAGTTGTTGTGCATAAAAATGAAGATTTCTGTTTGCAGCTGATTCACACTTGTGACTGAAATGAAACGTACGTATTGGAAATGTTTTGAAGTAACTCTGGGTGTGGATGTGTCTGGAAAAGGGAAGAGAGGGCAGAGAACACACGACGACTCTTCTTTCTGCTCCTTTTCATTCATTTTTGTGTGTTTGATGTTGTGTTCAGGTCTTTTTCTACTTTAGGAATGAAATAAACAAACAAATAAAGAAAGAGTCCCCAAGAGAACACAGACTGTAGTGAAATACTGCGTCACTCTCGTACCTGTGTTTGCAGTGGACGAGCTGTTCCGAGAGGGAAACATCAAACCCAACGGGGCCATCAACTACAAGCAGTTCACCGAGATGGTGACGCTGCCCCCTGTGGACTACTGAGGGCACTGCAGGAGGACGGAGGAGAGAAGACGCCGTGTCCCCTTAGAGTTACATGGGGTCGTCTGGATATTTGTGGGTAGTTTTTAACCTCTCATACACAAGTTAGACACGTGGAAATTGGTTTTGCTCATAAAAAAAAACTCAAAAAACATCCAAAAAGTAAGAATAATCAGGACTAAAATGTTGGACAGCACCATGTACTTTAAAAGGAACACTGTGTTCATCTACAAATAAATCTTCTGTTTTCTCCACTGTGTTTGTATAATACATTTACATTGACTCGTTCTTTTAATGTGTAATCAATAAATGCAAAATGCTAAATGTTAAACTGTCATTGTATGTTTATAATAATGATTAAGTCACATCAAATCAGTTGAAAAGACCGTTTAGATCAGGGTTAGGCCAGAGTGAATGCACACAAACCTGAGGCCAGTTTGCACAGAAAAATGTTCTTCTGAAAAAAATAAAATAAAAAAAAGGATTACATTACAGTTCATGTATTGTGGAACTGAAAACAGATTCTTATTACAGTTTCAGCACCAGGGCTTGAGCCAGAATAGACCAATTAGAAGAGGGGCAAGTTTGGCCCACGGACCCTCCCCTCTTTGGGCACAACGGAGATAATGTGGTTTTATTTTAATATATTTGCTTCATAGGCCGTTTTAAATTATAGATCACATTTCAAACTTGATAAAAACTACTTAATCTTATTGTATTATTTCTCGTCTGGTTGGCTATAGTTCTTATGAAAAAAAAAAAGCCAACATGATTATGAAATGTGAGAGCACTTTAACCACTATAACCATCTGTTTTGCATTTATACTGTGATGTCATGTGATAATGTGCTGTAAGTGAAGTATAATTATGTGTTTTTAAACTCACCTTCACTAGAATCATTTGGGCGACTGTCTCTACTGAAAATACATAAAAAGTAGCTCTGCTCTAAAAAGGCAAAAGACTTTAACTCACCAGAGTGAAACTGAGAAAAATGACTTCAAAGTTTCTATTTTGTCCACACAAAAATAAAATAAGCACAGTACAAAAAAGGATTTTCTAGCATAGTTAAACTGACTTGAATTAGGCAGATTCATCTTAAAAGATCAATTTTAAGATTTTTTTACTTAATAAGATGAGATTTTTTTTTACTTGTTTCAAGATATTCCATCCTGATTTATCTTATCTCGATATTACAACTTATTCTAAGCACTTTTTATATTAACTCAGTCCAGGTTAAGCCTCTTCCTTCTCAATAAGGTGAAAAATCTTGCCATAAATACTTGAAACTCGTGTTTTCTGCTTAGAACAAGATTCATATTTCATCTTGTTTTAAGAAAACTTGGTAAGTGAAAATTTCTTACTGCACTGGCAGAAAATTTCACTTCACAATTTCACAAAATTGGTATTTTTTTCTTATTTTTTGATAGGCCTTTTTTTGCAGTGCCAAAATGTGACAACTATAATGAAGAAATATTTGTATTCAAAAAACGCTGAGCTCAAAATGGACCTTTGATCTTTATTTGGTCTTTAACTCTGTCAGTTTCTGCCTTTTGCATTTGCACCACTCCTTATTTTTTGCCACATGAGGCAAAGGTACAGGAACTGCCAAATAAGAGTCAAAAGTCCATTTTGAGCTCAATATTATTCACAATATTTGGGCTCCACTTCCTCCTCTAAAGGACCAGACTGTGGAACTCTCTCCTTGCTGACCTCAAACTCCAGACTGATGTTAACATCTTCAACACAGGATTAAAACTGTGGTTAAAGTCAGGACAGAATTGTTCACACAATCTTAATATATGAAATGTTCCTTATTGCTCTCCCCCCAACCCCGATCTGTTCACTTTCCAGACATAAGACGCCTACGAGGGGGGGTCCCGTCCTGCTGGGCCATGTGAAGATTGAGACTGAACCCCCACCCTGAGTCTCAACCCAGCCGACCCGCCTCGTCTCCATATAATAAAAACTCTTTTCGCTTCGCACATGTGTTGTTGGCGTGGTCCTTGTTACTTAACTCATTTTTGACAGACATGATGCTACGGTGTCCTGCCTTTGTCGGGCAGAGCGGTTCACTTCAAAACTACCACTTCATGACATCACAAGGTGGAACATGACATTTTCTGCTTTGGAGATGTAACAGACTAATAAGGACTTACTCAAACATGTGTGAATGAAACAAAACACAACTCCAGGTCTGTTTTTGAGGAGGGAACAGCATTAGAACACGACTTAAAGCTCACAAGAGTCACTTTGAATGTGCTACAATCTCTACTCTACACACCCCCAGCATTCAAGCCCAGCCTGACCTTTGCTTGTGCAGCCGAACAACATGTCAGAGCCTTAATTGGATCACTTAAGCCTTCAAAATCTAAGGATATGTTTGGGAAGGACACAACAATACTGAAAAATCTCATATCCTTAGCTTGTCTCATTACAAAACTGATGAATCAATCTATTAACCAAAATGAGTTCCCAATTGCATGGAAATCAGCTGTAGTCTCCCCAATTTTTAAATCAGGGGATCCACTATCAGTTTCTAATTATAGACACATTAGCATTTTGCCAATCATGTCAAAAGTCCTTGAGAAGTGGGTATCACAGCAGATTAAAGACCACCTCAATAACACTCAATATCTTCATCCAATTTGGATTCAGATCAAATCATTCAACAGAATCAGCAAATTGTTATTTTATTGAGAAACTCAAATACTTACTTGACAAGAACAGCGTTGTTGGTGCCATATTCTTAGATCCCAAAAAAGCATTTGATACAGTTAATCACAGGATTTTACTGTCAAAACTTTCTTACTTTAACTTTTCAAATAATGCAATAAAATGGGTGGAAACCTGTCTGTCCCATCGCTCACAAACCGTATGAATCCAAAATCATCAATCTGTCCCTCTCTTCTTGAAATGCATCTTGAAATGCATCCCAAAACAGTTGGTATGCATTTCACTAAAAGGGTTAACTCTACTGCTAACCCTGACATATTAGTATCTGGAAAAAACTACAAATTGTTGAAGAATATAAGTACCTTGGAATCATTAGACTCACACCTCAATTTTAAGTCACACATTTCACAAACTATCAAAAGGATCAAATTCAATCTATCAAACAGATTTATTCGAAATTCTATGTCCACACAAGCAGCCAAGATTTACATGCACTCCATGATTATTTCCCATCTGACACACTGCGTCACAAGTCGATCCCAGGCCAACCACACTCACCATTACAATCACTGTATAAGCAGACACTTAAAGTACTGGACAGGAAACCACGTCACTTTCATCATTGCAACATCCTGTCTAAATACAATCTTTTAAATTGGGAGAATCTGATCAAATTCAGATACTTGCCTGGTTTATATAATCCTCCATGGTCTTGCTCCTCCACCCCTTAGTGATTTTATTAGCTTAAGATCCAGCTCCAGTCGTGTCACCAGAGGTGCATCAAGAGGAGACCGTCTGATCCCATTTAGGAAGACAACATTCAGCCAATCAGCCTTTTCTATTAGAGCATCCAAAGAATGGAACAGCATCCCAACAATAACCAGGGAAAGCCCAACATGCAGCTCATTTCGATCCCAGTTTAAACGTTTGCTCTTAACAAACCGAACCTGTCAGCACTAAACTACTGCCGCTGCCATCCTGTGTTCACCCTTGCATGCTTTTTATTGCTTAATATTTTACTCTTTTTTTGTATTCATGTTCTTTTAACTCTGTCTTGTGTTGCTTTTATCCTGCATTTTCTTTTTAACTTGTGCCACTTGTTTTGCCACTGCTCATTTTACTGCTTCTTATACTTTTAAACTTTTCCTGCAACTGCCTTACTACACTGTAAAATTTATGATTAATGTGTTAATGTGTTAATTAATATGTATTTTATTGATGTATAACGACGATTATTGCACTTCTTCCAGGGAGCCATGTGTCCACCAGGTATCAGACAACAGATGAAAACTAGCCTTTTGGCTAATTCTGGCATGTTATACAGTAATTGTTGGTCGATATACACTGTCCGTTATAAATAAATAAATAAATAAATCTATAATCTATCTTGCATTTATTCAGTTGCTTTTATTGCAAAAAAAATACCTAAAAAAACTCACTATTCTTCATTTCCGCTGATCTGACCTGCGACTTGGCCCGGTCACGTCACTTACTTGTTTCAGAGTTAGATAGCTTTAATGCTATGCTGTGGAACATTTCAGGCAAAGTAAAAACATCCATCTAGAGGTGTGGTGTTGTGATTTGCTGTACAGATTATGCAAATGAAAGATACACTATACACTCCTGTCCCGATCACGAAGAGTCATCCACATTGCAAAAAAGGCATATCAAAAAATAAGAAAAAATACAAAATACAAAATGAGGTAAAAATGCCCTATTTTAAGTGAAATTTTCTGCCAGTGCAGTAAGAAATTTTCACTTACCAAGTTTTCTTAAAACAAGATGAAATATGAATCTTGTTCTAAGCAGAAAACACGAGTTTCAAGTGTTTATGGCAAGATTTTTCACCTTATTGGTTTGAGAAGGAAGTTAAAGAGGCTTAACCTGGACTGAGTTAATATAAAAAGTGCTTAGAATAAGTTGTAATATCGAGATAAGATAAATCAGGATGAATATCTTGAAACAAGTAAAAAAAAAAACTCATCTTAAGTAAAAAAAACCTTAAAATTGATCTTTTAAGATGAATCTTCTTAATTCAAGTCAGATTAACTATGCTAGAAAATCCTTTTTTGTAGTGTGTAAACCTTGTTTTTAAAAGTGTTTTATAAATAAAATTATTATTATTACTATAATATTATTATTACTATAATAATAATAAACCCTAAGCTCAACATTTCCTTTCTTTGAATAAGAAGCTCATGCTCTGCCTTATCTCACCCAGACCCACACACAGCCTCTTAATAAAAGACGTGTATTAAATTAAGACACTAATCAAGCTTCCTCTCCTATAGAACATCCATTCCTTTGCACGTCACATTAGGAGCCGGTCATAATGATCTGTTGCCATGGCGACTCCACTCCGAATGGCGTTTCTTATATAGCCACTGTGCACCGGCTGATAACTCTTAACACGACTAACACATTAAGCCACTGTGCAACGCTGAAAACACAACGGTGTCAAACAAATAACAGTTATTTTCATGGCCGGTCAATTTACTGTTGACATATATCCTACAAAAGACACATTGACATATGCTTTCTATAGATAACTGCAGAAAATGCCAAGAACCAAGGCTCGTAACCAAGGAAACCAAACTCACAAAAGGAAATCATGTTTGTAACAAAGGAAATCTAGATCATAGCCGAGTGTTTTGTGTCTTATTTGTTAAAAGACTAATTTAAAACAATCATGAGACGGGGAGTGAGCAGATGTTTGGTTATTTTAGTTTGGAGCCAAAACGTTGACAGGAGTTTACATAAAATGGTGGGAGGAGGTAGAACGAAACAGGGCTTAATTGAAACCTGGACTAAGAAAGGAAATCAATCAAAAGCCAAACAACAAGAGTGGAAACAACTGATAAACCTCATGTGTCTGAACAAACAGAATCGTACGTGATGTAAAGTGTACAGGACCTAAAACAACCTCCTCACCACAATGACCGGGCGAGCCTCCTCCAGTCCAGTGGTTCTTCACCTTGTTGGAGGTGCTGAACTCCACTAGTTTCATCTGCACATTCACTGAACCTTCTTAACTGGAAAAATAATATAGGTATATTATATTTTATTGGTGCCACATGTGAATCCATTTTGCACATATTCGTCCGACCACTTTTTTTTGCTCGACATAGTTCGTATGAAGGAAAAATATTAAGAAATTATGACATACCAAACGGCCAAACGGGGCGAGTCATCACCGATCATATGAGCTGGATGTGTCTCTTGACCAGTGAGTGAAATACCCGTCAGTATTCAGTCCCCATCTCCACATTGTTGAGCAATACAGATCTACATTTTCAATATGCAGAAGCCTCTGCAAAGTTGTGTATTACAGTGTTCACTTTGTGCTCTGCATCAGTGGGAGTGAAGTGTCTCTTCTGTCTTCAGAACGGCTGAAATGTGCTGTGACCTGAGGTAGTTCATCACTACTGAGAGTCCAGTGATCTGCAGTTAGTCTGTGTTTGTCGCCCCAACTCCTGCTGTACCCGGGGCCTCGCGCTGGGACTTTCGGGTTGTGCTCGGACTCGGTCGCCTGGAGTTCTGCGTTCGCACCTGTCGGGCTGTGGGCGTCGCTGTTTGCGGGTCGTGCGGTGGAGCTGCGGTTTTGCTGCAGAGGGTGGGTCCAGGGAGTGTCTATTGGCGGTGGGGCAGGTGAGGGTTCTGCTCCTCCGTGTGTTTGTGGATGTGGTTTCGGTGCAGGGGAAAGAAGTCGCTGTCCGTGGTCCTTGTTGCAGATTTGCAGTGTGTTTTGAGGCGGACTTTGGTGTTTTCCTCGTGCGGGGACATCGGTGCAGATGTGTCGTGCTTTGGCCCAACTCCTCCAAACGGGACGTCTCAGTTTCGTACAAATTGTTTTCCTTCCCGTTTACAACCAGATCGTTTTTCTAACGTTACAGCCTCAAAATGATGCTTTTTTGGGGATGTGATGGGTTATACAGGAAGGGTCGGGCACCCCCATATTTCACACACTGGTCTTAACACCTGCCAAACCCCTAACATTGACTCACCAAACCCCTGGGGTTCGATCAAACCCAGGTTAAGAACCACTGCTATAGCCTCACAGAGAGAGACTCAGCAGAACACAGCTCCTTTTGGAAAGTTCAACCAGGATCTACAACCAGGTCCTGCCCACAGCATCTTCACACAGGCAGAAGAGACAGAAGTTTACATGTAACACCAAGGAAACCAAGTTTATAACCAAGGAAACAAAATTCATAACTAAAGAAACAATGTTTGTAACCAAAGAAAGCAAGTTTATTAAAAGAAAACCAAAAGATATAGTTTATTGATCCCAAAGAAAATTCAATCCAAGCTTGTAAAAAAGGAAGCTGAACTTAACCAAGGAATCCAAGTGTGTCACTGATGAAACCAAGATCGTAACCAAGAAAACCCAATCCGTAACCAAGGAAACCCAATCCGTAACCAAGGAAACCAAGCCCTTCGTCCAGGAAATCAAATTCCTCACCAAGGCAGTTTTGTAACCAAAGAAAATCAAATGTTGAATGTTGGCACTGTCCATTTTTTTTCATCCACACTTGAGCCCTAACTGCATTTTTCTAGTAATTTACCTGAAAATTTGCCAGATTAAAATATAGGGAAATCGGTTCTTAAATCTGGGTTGTGGTCTTTTTCTTCTGGTATAATAAGGCTTTTACATTGGGAATTGCAGGAGAAAGTTTATGTCTCCAGGTTTTTGCCTTCTCCTCCTCTGAGCATCACCAAACCCCGGCTCTCCAATCACTCCTGACCAGTTTGTTGTTTCCACTACAGTTGGTGAACCTTTGGCTCAAAATGATCATTTAGATAGTTTTTCTAGTCTTTTTGGGACTTACCTTTTCCTGTGTCCTGGTGCCTGCTGCAATATCCCATTAATTATTGGAACAAACCACTTTCCTACTTGCTGGTTGTGACTAGTGGTTCTGGGTCTTAGTTTAACTGTGTTTATGCATTTGTTCCAAGTTATGGACCTTCTCTGTATGACTGTAATATTCTTCTGACATGAGGAGTATGACATGATATAACCATGTGTAGGGGCTTTGGCAGCTTCCCAAACCACAGAGAGAGAAAACAGGACTATTTTTATTATTATCCCACAATTTGTAACTTTTTTTTTGCAGGAAAACATTGCCTCACAGCAAGAAGGTTCCGGGTTCGATCCCCGGGCGTCTCTGTATGGAATTTGCATGTTCTCCCCGTGTCTAGATGGGTTTCCTCCAGGCTCCGGTTTCCCCCCCGTCAACCCACAACTGCCCTGTGACTCAGCCTGATAAAGCAGAAGAAAATGGATGGAAAAAAAATTGTAATGCGTCACTTTGCAGTAATGAGGTATTCAGTCTCCTCTGATGTCCTTGGAATATTTAAACGCAAATGAATCTTTTGATCCACTAAAGCGTAGTCCGGTAAAAGAATTGGTTCAATATGGCCTGAACTGCATGAAATGTTTTGGGAATAAAAAAATGGTTGGGTTAAAATGCTGCCAGACAAGTTACACAAAGTTTTCGATGCACATGGGTTAGAAATTGGACTGATGGACGATTTATCCATAGCATCATTATACAATTAAAGTCCCCAGCCAAAAATCCCAAATCTTTACAGTGCAGGGCTGTAAATGAAGCAGTGTCTATATCAGGGGCATAGACATGAAGGAAAGTAACTGTGTTTTCAAAGTTATGGCCTGTCATTAGGATAAACCGTCCCTCAGGATCCTTTTCCTCGGATTTTGAAAATAAATGGAGTATTTTTATGAATGGAGATCGCAGTGTTTCTTTTTTTTAGCTTGACAAAATGATAAGTATAAATACTGCTCTTGCACACTGTGTTTAATTTTTTATGTTCTAGGTCTGATAATTTAGTCTCTTGAAGAAAGGCCACGTTACACTTCTGTTTTTTTTAACTGGGTCAAATTCGTCTTATTGCGTTACCAACTTCCTGAACATTCCACGATGCTCATTTAAGACACTTGGTCATGTTTTATGTGCAGTGAAAAATAAAGAAACAAACCCTAACAAACACAAACAACAACAGTGTCTTTAAGGCCCCTGTGGCATATCCCCGAGAACACCTTCTCAGCAGTGACACTGTCGCTGCAAAACGTCTGCGCTCCAGACAAACAGAGCGTTGGGCTGTTTAAGATTTTAAGATATAGAGTAATAAGTTGAGTTTTTTAATCACGATCATACAAGGGTTCGGATACAGCTACAGAGCTCGAGAATAGATCTTCACCGGTCGACAATCCAGCAAAGACAGAGCGAGGAGCAGGAGCTTATACAGGCGACTCTGGGGTAATTAGGGAATGAGACACAGGTGCAGGAGAACAGGGAGCAAAAAGACGACTGGAGCTGGACTGGGGAAGAACAGGTAAACAATAGGCAGAACTGTGACACGGTCTCTTCCAAAGCAGTGTTCTCCTGTTTCTCAATCATTTAGATCAGGGGTGTCAAACTCACTTTGGTCTGGGGGCCGTATGCAGCCTACTTTGATCCCAAAAGGGCCGGATCAGAAAACTCAGTTCTCTCTTCAAGTTATTGTATTTTTCTCCGTGTCTCGTAGTGGTGTTTAAGATTATATTCCTCGAGCAACGCCACTTGTTCCAAACACACTGAGCACAGATTTCCCATTCACCTCTGTCAACAAATAAGAATTAGACTATTTTTCTTGGGAAATCCTGAACTCAGCATCTGCTTTTCTCATTTTTTGACATTTTGCTGATGAGGGTCACGGTCGACAGTCAAAACGATCGTCCTTTAAGAGCGTTTGGAAAGAGGAAAGTCTTCATTTGTGCTGCTCTGGTGGGAGTCGCAACGCACAGAAACGCCGGAGACGCTGCTGTGCTAAACGGTGCAGAAAATTAACAGAAAAATCTGAAAATTTTAAGTATTTTAATAGAAAAATCAGCCGAGGGCCAGATTAAAGGTCTTGGAGGGCCGGATCTGGCCCCCGGGCCGCATGTTTGACACATGTGGTTTAGCTGTTATCCATATCCCATTTGCGAGATGTTGAAATTTACCGTAAAACAGGTACAGACACCTGATATCTGACTGTTCGACAGCATTTTCTCCCATAGTTCTGTCCAGTCCTCCACATGGACCCACCCAACGCTGCATTAATCTCCCCCCGGACTGTTAATGAATGTGCAAACATATAGAAATATCGATCATATCTTTTAACGTGATGATACTGTATCAATATCGTGGGCTGCTGTACAGATATATCACCCATCTAAGAGCACTTTTTACTAAATAATTTTGTTACAGCTACAGTTTTGTTGCTTGTTCAGAGGAAACTTGTTTACGCGACACATTCGACATTTTCATTGTCTGGGAGTGAGTCTGGGATTCATGCAGAGACAGAAGGAGGTGAGGAAGCTCCATCCACACAACATCTGAGCTTAGTTCTTCTACATGTTTGGAACAGCGACCAGCCCAGGTCCTTCACAAACTGTCTGCAAGTAAAACCTAGAAGAACTGATGCTCTGCTGAAGGCAAAGCTCACACCAAACATTGATCTGATTTACATTTCTCTTTAGTTCATTCACTGCATTTTGTGGATTAATGAAAATAAATGATGAACACTTCCATTTTTGAAGACGTTCCTACTTTACCGCATTTTTTCCACATCTGCCTAGAACTTTTGCACAGTCATACTGAATCAAAAGTGCACTGTATCGAGTAGGGCTGTGCGCTGCCTTGAGTCTAACGATACGATACATATCGCGATATATCCTCATACTAAAACAATGGATTATATATTGCAATTTGTTGATAACTTCCTTCCAATAATATTGTCAACTACACGCACACGAGAACTTAACTGTATGAAATATAATGTATTATCTTTTTAAAATCATGAGAAAAGTGAATGTAACTAATGAATTCTAGTGAAAAATATGATTTTAAATAATAAATTCAGATGCATTTGAAATTGATTCGAGAATTGTGCAATGAACGATACAGCACTGAATTTTTTCTTACACCCCCAGTACTGATGTGTCGTACCGTGGCCTGTGTATCGAGGTATGTATCTTATCGGCAACTTCTTAATGATCCCCATTCCTATTAATGACACATGTTTGGTTTATTTATTATATATTTAAAGAGCACAGAACAGAGTCAACAATACAAATACGTTCAAATTAAAGGAACTGAAGGCTACACACAGCAGGTTTTTATTTAGGAAATGCCACTGCTACAAATATTCACATAAACACTGAACAAACACATTGCCAAAGTCTCGAAAACCAGATACTAATCAATACTAAAATGTTTTTCTGAATGATCTTGAGCTGTATCAGAACAAGTGTAAGAGCACATAGACCAGTGCACACACCCCTGGAGCACTGAGGGATACACACAGATAAGACCTGATGATCCATCCTGATTTATCTTATCTCGATATTACAACTTATTCTAAGCACTTTTTATATTAACTCAGTCCAGGTTAAGCCTCTTTAACTTCCTTCTCAAACCAATAAGGGGAAAAATCTTGCCATAAATACTTGAAACTCGTGTTTTCTGCTTAGAACAAGATTCATATTTCATCTTGTTTTAAGAAAACTTGGTAAGTGAAAATTTCTTACTGCACTGGCAGAAAATCTCACTTAAAATAGGACATTTTTACCTCAAAATTGGTATTTTTTTCTTATTTTTTGATAGGCCTTTATTGCTGTGTTGTGAGCTTTTAAGTCGTGTTAAAATGATGTTTCCTCCTCAAAAACAGTCCTGGAGTTGTGTTTTGTTTCATTCACATGTTTGAGTAACACTTTGTTCTTAGTCTGTACATCTCCAAAGCTCAAAATGCTCTGTTCCAGCTTGTGATGTCATGCAGTGGTGGCTCCTTTTACCTTTAGTTCAGTAAAGATGAGCACTTCCAGGGCTGAAATGATCCAGATGATTCTACTGAAGGTTCTATCGGGGTGGGACAAGACAAACTTTTCACGGAACAAGACGAGATCAGGTCCACGAGAACGAGACAAGACGAGATTCTGACATAATTTGTGATAAATAAGGAGTGAAATCCATCTCACAGTTTTGGCTTCTGAAAAAAAAAAAAACGCTTCGAGAGGGGCTGCTCACATTACAAACACAACTCTTGACAACAATAATGTGACTTATGTAAGATTCTCTCAAACACGTTTAAGTCTCACAAAGGCAGTTTGCTTGTGGCCGAAGTTACACCTGCACGTTTTAATCAGGCTGAGGGAACACGACTTTGTTTGTGGTCTCAGGTGAAGCTCCTTCCCCGAGAATCTCCTCCCCAGAACTTTGGAAGGGAAATGTCAAACGTAGCAGGACCAAGGACAGTTACAGGAGCCTGGACCGTGCGGAGCTGGTCTGGAGGTACGATGTGATTCACTTCCTCTGGCCTTTCTATGTTTGTGTTGTTTTACTTCAGGGTGAATTTAAGGCTTGTTTCACTGTCTTGTCTCATCATTTATCAGGTTTCTACAGGGTGATGTGACAGTAAAAGGACTTTGTACCAGATGCCCTACCTGCTACTTCGTTTTGGAGGAGAAAAGCACACGGAGAGTGTTGTTCCTGCATGACATGTACAACACTCATGTTCACGTTCATGTTCCATTATCATATTAGAGAATAAAAGGTGCTTCAGGTATATTTAAACATGAAGAGCGCAGCATGTGAAGTAGCAGAGACCAGAGCTGCTTCACTCAGCTACTTAGTTCTTATCTCCAAACAAACTGTTTTTCACTGTACCTGAGCTCTCTGTGTGTCTGATTCTGTTTAAGACAATACAGAACTAAAACTAAAAACTGCTTTTGTATTATTTTACTTTAAAATGCTTTTTTATTTAACCCAGTGGTTCTTAACCTGGGTTTGGTGAGTCAGTCTCAGGGGTTTGGCAGGGGTCAAGACCAGTGTGCAAAATAGGGGGGTGCGGGATTAACTCATCACACCCCCAAAAAAGCCTAAGCATAATTTTGAGGCTGTAACGTTAGAAAAACTACACGATGTGGTTCTAAACGGGAAGGAAAACAATTTGTACGAAACTGAGTCGTCCCGTTTGGAGGAGCTGGGCCAAAGCACGACACATCTGCACCGATGACCCCGAAAACACGAAACAAAGTCCACTTCAAAACATACGGAGAAAACGACAAGGACCACGGACAGCGACTTCTCTCCCCTTTCGCCGCCGCCACATCCACAAACACACGGAGGAGCAGAACCCACACCCGCCCCAACACACACCCCCTGCCGCTGGACCCACCCTCTGCACCAAAACTGCAGCTCCACCGCTCGACCGGCAAACAGCGACGCCCACAGCCCGACAGGTGCGAACACAGAACTCCAGGCAACCGTGTCCGAGCACAACCCGAAAGTCCCAGCGCGAGGCCCCGGGTACAGCAGGAGTTGGGGCGACAAACACAGACTAACTGCAGATCACTGGACTCTCAGTAATGATGAACTACCTCAGGTCACAGCACATTTCAGCCGTTCTGAAGACAGAAGAGACACTTCACTCCCACTGATGCAGAGCACAAAGTGAACACTGTAATACACAACTTTGCAGAGGCTTCTGCATATTGAAAATGTAGATCTGTATTGCTCAACAATGTGGAGATGGGGACTGAATACTGACGGGTATTTCACACACTGGTCAAGAGACACATCCGGCTCATATGATCGGTGATGACTCGCCCCGTTTGGCCGCTTTTGGCTGCAGGAAACTTTGTGCGTCCAATAGTCTGTGACTGTCGTGTAATTTCTTTCATAATATTTTCCCTTCATACGAACTATGTCGAACAAAAACAAGTAGTCGGACGAATATGTACAATATGGATTCACCCGTGTGCACCAATAAAATATATATACCTATGTTTGAATTTGAAAAAAACATTTTATTTTTCCAGTTAAAAAGGGTTTGATGAATGTGCAGATGAATCTAGTGGGGTTCAGAACCTCCAACAAGGTTAAGAACCACTGATTTAACCTTTATTTAACCAGGAAAGTCCCATTGTGATCACTAATCTCTTTTTCAGAGGAGCCTGTCACGCACACATCACTTTCATACCAGGCAGTGTGTCTTGCCTAGTGTCAAGAGAATTTAATTATCCACAGTCCTGTGCAAAAGTTTTAGGCAGGTGTGAAAAACTGCTGTAAACAAAGAAGCTTTCAAAAATATAAATCATGTTTGTTTTTATCAGTTTACAAAATGCAAAGTGAGCGAACAAAAGAAAACGCCAAACTCCTTCAGAACTTCCATATTTTATTTTATTTTTACAGCATTTTTTCCACACCTGCCGAGAGCTTTTGCAGAGCACTGTATAAAAAAGAAAACCATAAAAAAGGCAAATTTTCATGATATTCGGCATGATTTAGATCACATTTCATCAACAGGAAAAAGTGACGTTCATGTTCTGAGAAAATTCTGTGCAGAGGAGATCGAATAAGTTTTGAAGCCTAAACACTTTACTTTTTTTTTACGCAAATCCATGACCTTTTTATCCAGTGTATTTTTATTTGTTTTATGTAATACTTTAGAGGTCATTTTCGTACTGCTTTTTGGAACTTCTCATATTATATAACTCACCAGATCTTCGCCCTTTTTCATCCAAGCCAAAGGTAAATTCAGGGGGGAAAATCTCACACTTTTGTCTCGTGAGCTCTTGTGGCACCAGATCCTGTCACTCATAGACCAGATAAAGGATTAGTCAAACATCTGTGACTGAAACAGAACACAACTCCAGGTATGTGTACTTCCCTTGAATTTTTTCATTTACTTCAAATATTGCCCGGGTACTGCATCTACTGTCATATGGTTCAGGAAGTTCCATTCAGAAGGAAACACTTGAGAAAGATTCAAATACTTTGCAATATGACTCACGTTTGCCTTCACATCACAGAAACACGAGTCTTATTAATCCACGATATTCAAAGGTACAATGTTTTTGTATTAAAATGTCCTCTGCACACATCCAAGGACCACACTGCAAAAAACTAAATCTAGTCAAGATAAAATGACTGAGATTAAGAAAGTTTTACCATGATTTGAGTAAATCTCACTTAACAAGTAAAATTATCTGCCAGTGCAGTAAGATTTTTGTACTTAAAATACAAAAATACATCTTACTACACTTAAAATAAGAAATAAAATCAAATGCTGCTCGAATTAAGAAAAAAAAAACACGTATTCCACTGTCACATAATTTGACTTGTCAAGATGAATCTGCTCAAATAAAGTAAAATGTTCTTAATTTGCCTGAGTGGCAACACTCAGGCCTCACAGCAAGAAGGTTGCGGGTTCGATCCCCGGGTCGCCTGGGCCTTTCTGTGTGGAGTTTGCATGTTCTCCCCGTGTCTGGATGGGTTTCCTCCGGGTGCTCCGGTTTCCCCCATCAACCTAAAACATGCCCGCACCCCTATGAACTAACATCAAGGACCATGTTGTCCACCCTCCTGTGGGCTCCACCTGCAGAGGGGTTCATAGGGGGTCAGGTGCTATGAGGATTGGGCAGTAAACTGACCCCGCGACCCAGCCGGATTAAGCGGGAGAAGATGGATGGATGGATGGATGGTTCTTAATTTAAGTCATTTTAACTTAATTAGATATATTCTTTCCCAGTGCAGGATGAGGTCAGCAGGGCCACTCTCCTCATTCGGTCCATGTTCTGTCCATCAAAAGATCAGTTCACGTCCTAGAGTTTGATGATGTTATAATTTTAGATGAAGGGAAAGTGCCTCTGTAACTGTGGGACATTCAAAACATCCTCTGAACCTTCTGATCATCTGTCTGGGGCTGGCTCCACAAATGTGCAATATTAACCTGGCTTAATGGCTTCATGTCCTTTTATCTGACAACAGTCACTTTAGGGAAAGTGTTTTATTTCATGTGAACAGGCCCAGGAATGACACATAATTACTGAGTGAAAGTATCAGCTTTCTGACAGTTCAAGGACCTGTCGCCTGCACTCACTGTTCTACAAATATACTCCATTCTCAGCAGGACCTGTGTCTCCAGAGCCTTCGCCTGCAGACAGACACATCCTGCATTTGTCTCATTCTCAGTTTATGTTCAGGCCTCATGTGAAGCTCCACAATTCCCTCCCTGAGCTGCAGAGGCTGCACTAGCACTGACTCAGGATCAGCTGCAGGTGCTGGATTTCAGCACTGAAACTGGCAACTCAAATAAAACCTCACTCGGTCCCTCCCCTCCACATCCACATCAGTTACTGCAGCAGGAACTCAGCTCAAGACAAAACGATCCTCATGACTCAGACTGAAAGCTCCAAAAACCGAGTCTTCATTTGGCCTGATGTCTTTTGGTTTTGCTGCTGCAGATGATTGTAACTCATATGAAAACCCTCTGCATATGAACACTTTGATTTCACTTTCTGCATTTAAACACAGACTGAATGACAGTTTTAAGGAGTCGTGTAAATGTTTCACTGACTGATCATTAATTTATTGCTTATTGTCTGTGTGAACATGTTTATTGTTTTCTTCCCTTTTCCCTTAAATGGTTCTAGGCCGACACTGTAAATAAGAATCTGTTCTTAACGTTTTGCCTGGTGAAATACAGGTTAAATGAAATGAAAATAAGAGAGAGCTCATTTTATCTTCGATTTGATCATCTTGAGAACCAAATGTTTTTGTAATTAAGCATAAATCAGCTTTACCATTTTACAATCAGTAAAAGTTATATTTGTTATATTTTGCTTACTTCCTACCAGGGGAAACAGATAAGTAAACTTTATGAAATGTTAAATCAAAATCGTACACACAGTTCATCTCTAAACCGCTTTCCACCCCAGAATTTTGAGCTGTTCTCCAGCTCAGGTTTAACTCTTGGTGGATTTCAGATTCTGAAATGTGACGTCAGACTTCCTCTAAGACCCAAGAACTCATTCATCACAACAAAAATCAGTCTTCTGACATTATTTATTGAATGCTTCCCCGCCCTTTGTGTTAAATAATACTGGCCTATATGTTGTGGTGTGAGCTTCTGTGATATGAGACATGTCACATGACACAGGAGACATGTCACATGACACAGGAGACATGTCACATGACACAGCCTGTCCACATGTTCACTACAAATGTTCCATGGGTTAGTATAAAACACACGATTGGCACATTTAAATACGGAAGTCGTTCGGCAGTGGACCAGCCGACTCCGGACCATAGCACCAGATCTGCTGTAGCACCGATTCCACTGACAAGAGCCCAGAGTCCACACACACACACACACAGACACACACACACACACACACTTACAGACTCATACACTATACACACACACACACTTACAGACTCACACACACACACACACACACTTACAGACACACTTACAGACTCGTACAGACTCGTACAGACTCATACAGACTCGCACAGACTCGCACAGACTCGTACACAGACTCGCACAGACTCGTACACAGACTCGCACAGACTCGTACACAGACTCGCACAGACTCGTACAGACTCGTACAGACTCATACACAGACTCGCACAGACTCATGTACAGACTCGTACAGACTCGTACAGACTCGTACTCATACACAGACTCGTACAGACTCGTACAGACTCATACACAGACTCGTACAGACTCGTACAGACTCGTACAGACTCATACACAGACTCGTACAGACTCGTACAGACTCATACACAGACTCGTACAGACTCGTACAGACTCATACACAGACTCGTACAGACTCATACACAGACTCATACACAGACTCGTACAGACTCATACACAGACTCGTACAGACTCGTACAGACTCATACACAGACTCGTACAGACTCATACACAGACTCGTACAGACTCATACACAGACTCGTACAGACTCATACACAGACTCGTACAGACTCATGTACAGACTCGTACAGACTCGTACAGACTCATACACAGACTCGTACAGACTCGTACAGACTCGTACAGACTCGTACACAGACTCGTACACAGACTCGTACAGACTCGTACAGACTCATACACAGACTCGTACAGACTCGTACAGACTCGTACAGACTCGTACACAGACTCGTACAGACTCGTACAGACTCGTACAGACTCGCACAGACTCGTACAGACTCGTACAGACTCGTACAGACTCATACACAGACTCATACAGACTCGTACAGACTCGTACAGACTCACACAGACTCGTACAGACTCGTACAGACTCGTACAGACTCACACAGACTCGTACAGACTCGTACAGACTCGTACAGACTCGTACAGACTCGTACAGACTCGCACACAGACTCGTACAGACTCGTACAGACTCACACAGACTCGTACAGACTCGTACAGACTCACACAGACTCATACACAGACTCGTACAGACTCGTACAGACTCACACAGACTCATACAGACTCGTACAGACTCATACACAGACTCATACAGACTCGTACAGACTCGTACAGACTCGTGTTCTGTACCAGTGGTCATGAATAGCGGTGGGACAGAAAATCCACCGAAAAACAAACTCCATTTGTTTTCCATTTTGAGTTTGAGGAGTTTCATCACATTTTGAGTTTTAAATGCTGCTGAATTTCTTACTTGGATTTTTTTTTTTTATATTCACAATGTTTGAATTGTTTTGAGTGTAAAATTCACAGCGAAAAACTTTTCAGCAAAGATACAAGATGCTAAGACATAAGCGATTGATCACGTGACTGAGGAGCAGAGTTTAAGGAATCAAAGAGATGAAGTTTTGATGAGTATTTCCTGGTTGTTTTTGAGTTAGACTTTGATGTGAACATTTTCACTGCAAATTTTACACTGTTTTCACACAGACTAATGAATTTGAGCTTGAAAATATCTGTGCTGGATATTTAAAGGGTGATTTTTTTATACTGAAATTTCAAATAAACAAAGTAAACATAAAATTGTATCGGCTGAAATTCTAAAGAAAATCAATTCCATCCTGTATTTTCAGAGTAATAAAAATCAAAGTGATGAAACAGATGAGCTTCCATAGTTCTGGTCCAGAGAAACGTTGGGTGGTGTTTACATACGTACAGTTTATTCATGAGACAGGTTCAGGTTCAGCCCATTAAACGCAAACCTTTTGTTTGCGTTTTGTTTGTGTGATTCTGGTTCTTCAGATATTTGCAGTTTTATTTTCGGCCGATGACGTCGTCCAGAACCTCAGAATGTGAAACAGCCTCAAAACAGGAAGAAAATGATAGAAAACATTTCTATTTCGTTTGTGCTGTGACAATTTTCATTTGTGAGTTTATTTCTAAAATTATTAATTACGGCTGAGGCTGTGGAAAAGTCTGTGTTATTATAAAATATGAACCAAAATCAAATGACTAAAGACTGAAACAGACTTTTCCTCAGCCTCAGGTCGTTTCTCTTCTCTAGTTTTGTGGAGTTTGTCTCCGTCAGCTGAGCAGAAATGACGTCCTATAATTACCACAGAAATAATAATGAAGAATTTTAGAAATAAACTCACACAAATTAAAATTGACACAGCAGAAAACAGCACAAACTAAATACAAACGATTGACTCCATTTTGGATGTTTTAGTGCATTTTTAAGCTTCCTGTGGGACTGACCCCAGTTTGACCTGTAAAAGAATCATTAATTTCTCCAAAACTAAAGAAGCACAAACGAAACTTTCTGCAGCACAAACGATTGACAGTTTTAGTGCAGGTTTGTGTTTGATGGGGCGACTTCACGCAGCCGTTCAGCCCCAAGGTCCTGTAAAAGGACTTGTTGAGGTTTCAAACTTCTTAATAATGTTTCCTGGCCCAAAGCCGATCCCTCTGCAGAAGCTGAAGCAGGTCTCAGTGGTCGATGCGTCACTCCTCAGTGCACCAGCAGCAGTCCCCGTGTCCTCCACTGGCAGGAATGTTCAGGAAGATCAAAAGTACGACTTTTCCATCCATGATGTGAAGCCCAAGGCTGAGTGGCCAGTATGTATGCAAACACCTGAATAATGCATTATACTGGAGCTTTAACATACTGGCTGAATGCTGCACACTGTTGGCTGTTATTATCCTGATGCCCTAACGTCAATCATGTACCACATTTACATTTATGGTGTTTACCACTGTACCAGAGGTTAAACAGTTCTCTATTTACAACATGTGAACACTCAGGGCCGTTTCTAGCCTCATGCCGTCTATGCATAACTCCAACACAGTCCTAATGCTGAGGGCTCTAAATGTCCTCTCACAGAAAACAGCTGTAAAATCATCAGAGATTGATAATTTCTCATACTTTTTTGACTAAATCGAAAGATCTATCTCTGCTCCAGCCAAAAGTATAATACCTTTAAATACCATTTGAAAACTTGGATTTCACATTGAAAAAAATGTCCTCTAAAATTGAGATGCCGTCCAGAAAACTGAATCCAGGATATAAGCGGTTTTATATGTGTCCTCGGAAGCTTCAACTTTATCTCAAATTTGAAGTTTGTAGTATTTTTAGTTTTTGTGTAGGATCAGATAAGAAAAAAAAGTCACACTCATGACCCTAAGGACATAAATGTCCACTTGCAAGAAGAGCTGTTAAATCATCATAGATTTGTATTTATTTTGACTTAAGGCTTTCCACACAATTGAATGTCTTTAGCATGAACTGAATTGAAATAGTGGGCCTGAGGTGAGTCTGAGGATTCATTTAAAATGAATGAAATAGCAGATTGTGCCTTGTACTATTTTAAAGGTTTTTTCATCACATAAAGACGTAATAATCCCAATGACAATAAACTAGTCAAGAGTTTGAAGTCGGGGGTCTGTCTGCTGTGTGTGTGACACGTCGCTGCACAGATGTGGAAATAGTTTGGAAACACTGTCCAACAGAAAGTCTCCCTGAGTGTTCTGACAAAAAGGATGAGACAGTGTGGGCGTATTATCAGATCACACAGCCGCTGAGCTTTAAGGCAGGACTCAAAAAAACATCAAAATCCTCCTGATATTTGAAGTTTCCATTGTTACGATCCTGAAAGGCAGTTGTTGAGATGATTTTTCTGTCAGCCTGGGTTGCTCTCCTCACATAGGCCGAGCACAGAGTTAGAAACGGCCCTGTTCATTATATTTATCAAGTGCAAAAAAAACACATTCTTTTTGCATAGTCCAGATGAATGCCTCCAGAAGACTCCCGCCGAAGAAGAGTCGAGTTGTCTTCACCTGAGTGCTCCTCTCGGCTGGGGCTCTTGGGCTCCTGGGTTAGCTGGTGTGTGCCGGGGCCCTGGAGATTCGGTTCCCGACTTGGCTGGTCTCCGTCGGGCCCCCGGAGCTGCTCTGGTGCCTGGGTTAGCTCCAGTGGGCCTGCTGCCCGGCTGAAGCATCCGTGGGTGAAGGCCACAGGTCCGGCAGCACTGGGTCCTGACGTTGGCCAGGGAGCAGCGGCCCAACCAGCGCAGAGTCTGACAGAAGCGAGAGGTGAGGCGGTCGCGCACACACACGGCGCCTGTGGGCCAGAGGGTTAAAGATTATAGAACATAACACAGAACATTATTGGTGTCGTTATATAAGTAGAACTAAACACTAAATCCAGGTTTTTTGCTACTAAACCATGTACATGTTTTAATAGCACTACCACTGTTCTAGTCGTATAAGTTTAAATGAAGCTGTGACAAAAGCCTGTGGCCTTGTCCATTCTTGACTCACTCGTGTAGAATCTGAGACAGAATACACAAGAGCAGCCTTCTGGATTCTGACTAAACACAGGCAATTTATGCTCCTCTGGTTTACACCTGATATAGTCCTAGTTTAGCCCTAGTTTAGCCCTGGTTTAGTCCTGGTTTAGCCCTGGTTTAGCCCTGATATAGTCCTGGTTTAGACCTGGTTTAGACCTGGTTTAACCCTAGTTTAGATCTGGTTTAGAACTTTTTAACTCCCTTTAAAAACGTCACTCTTAGGGCCCTAAGGACATAAATGTCCTCTCACAGATGTAAAATCATCATAGATAATCATTTTTCATGGTTTGTTGTTGTTTTTGTTTTTTTTACTAAATCCAAATATCTATCCCTGTTCTAAGCAAAAAATGTCCTAGGAAGCTTCAACTTTATCTAATATTTGCAAAGTTTGTAGCATTTTTACTTTTTGTGTGGGATCAGATAAGAAAAAAAAGTCACACTTAGGATCCTAAGGACATAAATGTCCACTTCACAGTGTTGCATTTTTTGTCTAATCTGATCCCTGCCAACAATAAAGAGGAAATGTCATTTGTTTTGTCACAATACAGAAAACCGTTTTTGCAAATGACAAAAAAGCAAAAAATGCAGCGTCAGAAGTCCCTCAGATCATGACTGAAGATCACTGAGTTTTTCTAGTACAGATAGACTGTTTAAGCAGCTCTTGAGATGAAAATACATCTGCTGCGTGTGGAGCTGTTAGCATGCTAGTTGTTGCTGTACTGTCGCAGCAAAACTCTGCCTCATAAAGTGCTCATGAACTCATCCTGGAGAATAATTCGGCAGCTCTGAATGCAGAAGGTGAGTGAGGAAGAACTTTAAAGAACTTCAACCTCATGTGACGCTGAGGAAAACTGAGCGAAGGTATAAAAACGAACAAAATATTCGTCTCAAAAAAGAACCTCTTAACCCCCCTCACCCCCAGTGTGTGTGTGTGTGTGAGTGAGTGTGTGTGAGTGTGTGTGTGTGTGAGTGTGTGTGTGAGTGTGAGTGTGTGTGAGTGTGAGTGTCTGTGTGAGTGTGTGTGTCTGTGTGAGTGTGTGTGTGTATGTGTATGTGTGTGAGTGTATGTGTGTGTGAGTGTATGTGTGTGTGTGTCTGTGTATGTGTGTGTCTGTGTGTGTGTGTCTGTGTATGTGTGTGTGTGAGTGTGTGTGTGTGTGTGAGTGTGTGTGAGTGTGTGAGTGAGTGTGTGTGTGTGTGTGTTTGTGAGAGTGTGTGTGTGTTTGTGTGGTGTGTGAGTGTGTGTGTGTGGTGTGTGTGAGTGGTGTGTGTGTGTGTGTGTGTGAGTGTGTGTGTGTGTGTCAGTGTGTGTGTGTGTGTACCAGTCTAGTCCATTTTGCCAAAACGTTACTCAAAAAGCTTCACAATATCTCCTGAGTTTATTTAAGTCATTTTGACTTTATCATGATTATGTTTGGCACTCACAGCTCTGATGGCTTCAGTGAGAATCTACAGTGTAAATAATCATGAAAATAAACAAGAAAAAGAAAAAAGAAATGGAAACATGTGTCCAGACTTGGGCTGCTCGTGTATGTTCCTGAATAATAAACGCTGAGCAGACGGTCGGTTTGTGAGGCTCTGGCAGCTCATTACCATCAGACATTATTACTCCTGCAGCTTTTAGCCCCGCAGAAAAACAATTATGACAAGTGTAGAGGCCCAGTATAGAAGCCTCCACCTCGTCCTCACTCTTCCCGTCAGGCGCAGACGTGGAGCAGCACTTTCCAGGAGCCCCACCACCTCCACCCACCTCCTGCTTCCTGCTGCAGGGGGACTCCAGGTCAGGGCGACGCGAGGACGACGTTACGGCAAGATCGGCAAGTCAAATCTTCAATCTGATGATGTTTGTAGTGGTCCAACTGTCTAAATTACATTCATTCACCCTTATGTAACAGATAATACTCCCTACAACTGTGCAACTCATAATTATGTAACAGATAATACTCCCTACAACTGTGCAACTCATAATTATGTAACAGATAATACTCCCTACAACTGTGCAACTCATAATTATGTAACAGATAATACTCCCTACAACTGTGCAACTCATATTTATGTAACAGATAATACTCCCTACAACTGTGCAACTCAGAATTATGTAACAGATAATACTCCCTACAACTGTGCAACTCATAATTATGTAACAGATAATACTCCCTACAACTGTGCAACTCATAATTATGTAACAGATAATACTCCCTACAACTGTACAACTCATAATTATGTAACAGATAATACTCCCTACAACTGTACAACTCATAATTATGTAACAGATAATACTCCCTACAACTGTGCAACTCATAATTATGTAACAGATAATACTCCCTACAACTGTGCAACTCATAATTATGTAACAGATAATACTCCCTACAACTGTACAACTCATAATTATGTAACAGATAATACTCCCTACAACTGTACAACTCATAATTATGTAACAGATAATACTCCCTACAACTGTACAACTCATACTTATGTAACAGATAATACTCCCTACAACTGTGCAACTCATAATTATGTAACCGATAATACTCCCTACAACTGTACAACTCATAATTATGTAACCGATAATACTCCCTACAACTGTACAACTCATACTTATGTAACAGATAATACTCCCTACAACTGTGCAACTCATAATTATGTAACAGATAATACTCCCTACAACTGTGCAACTCATAATTATGTAACAGATAATACTCCCTACAACTGTGCAACTCATAATTATGTAACAGATAATACTCCCTACAACTGTGCAACTCATAATTATGTAACAGATAATACTCCCTACAACTGTACAACTCATAATTATGTAACAGATAATACTCCCTACAACTGTACAACTCATAATTATGTAACAGATAATACTCCCTACAACTGTACAACTCATAATTATGTAACAGATAATACTCCCTACAACTGTGCAACTCATAATTATGTAACAGATAATACTCCCTACAACTGTACAACTCATAATTATGTAACAGATAATACTCCCTACAACTGTGCAACTCAGAATTATGTAACAGATAATACTCCCTACAACTGTGCAACTCATAATTATGTAACAGATAATACTCCCTACAACTGTGCAACTCATAATTATGTAACAGATAATACTCCCTACAACTGTGCAACTCATAATTATGTAACAGATAATACTCCCTACAACTGTGCAACTCATATTTATGTAACAGATAATACTCCCTACAACTGTGCAACTCAGAATTATGTAACAGATAATACTCCCTACAACTGTGCAACTCATAATTATGTAACAGATAATACTCCCTACAACTGTGCAACTCATAATTATGTAACAGATAATACTCCCTACAACTGTACAACTCATAATTATGTAACAGATAATACTCCCTACAACTGTACAACTCATAATTATGTAACAGATAATACTCCCTACAACTGTGCAACTCATAATTATGTAACCGATAATACTCCCTACAACTGTACAACTCATACTTATGTAACAGATAATACTCCCTACAACTGTGCAACTCATAATTATGTAACCGATAATACTCCCTACAACTGTACAACTCATAATTATGTAACCGATAATACTCCCTACAACTGTACAACTCATACTTATGTAACAGATAATACTCCCTACAACTGTGCAACTCATAATTATGTAACAGATAATACTCCCTACAACTGTGCAACTCATAATTATGTAACAGATAATACTCCCTACAACTGTGCAACTCATAATTATGTAACAGATAATACTCCCTACAACTGTGCAACTCATAATTATGTAACAGATAATACTCCTTACAACTGTACAACTCATAATTATGTAACAGATAATACTCCCTACAACTGTACAACTCATAATTATGTAACAGATAATACTCCCTACAACTGTACAACTCATAATTATGTAACAGATAATACTCCCTACAACTGTGCAACTCATAATTATGTAACAGATAATACTCCCTACAACTGTACAACTCATAATTATGTAACAGATAATACTCCCTACAACTGTGCAACTCATAATTATGTAACAGATAATACTCCCTACAACTGTGCAACTCAGAATTATGTAACAGATAATACTCCCTACAACTGTACAACTCATAATTATGTAACAGATAATACTCCCTACAACTGTGCAACTCATAATTATGTAACAGATAATACAACTGTATATTTCTATTACATTTTATTTTATTTTGACATATACATTTATATAATTCTGCATTATTTGGCACTGGTCTCTTGCTATTTTTACTGCCTATTCAGAATTTATCAACATTTACATTTTTTCTCTGTGTTATTATATTATATTGTGATGTGTGAGCTTCTGTGTCCAAATCATTTCAATAAAGATCAACTAAACGGGTGCGTTTGAGCTTTAAGCCATGTTATAATGCTCTGTCCCACCCTGTGATGTCGTGCAGTGGCTGTTTTTGAGTTTTGCTCAGTAGAGATCGGCAAGTCCTGGGCAAAATGAAATCACCCAAATGATTCTAATATTGAGCAGAGAAGTTCACCTCCACCTCAGATCACCTCCACAGTAAAGGCGGTGCAGGGTGAAAAGCATCGATTTATCAATACAGTATTTGCAGAGGAAATGTGTGACTTTGTCCCTGTAAATGTCTTGCGTAAAAGGCCATATTGAACCAAACCAGAGGTTCAGGTTCAGGTTTCTTTACTCGTACCCGCAGGTAAATTAGGTTTGCAGTACAGACGAAAAGAGGCCTCCTCATACCACACATCCACGCACATAATACAGTACAATATAAATACATAGACAACAGTAAAAGACAACCACACATTAAAAGTGCAATAGAATGAATTGTTCTCAGTGGCGCTTGTTTTTGTTCAACATGGAAAACGCTGCAGGAACAAAACTGTTTTTAAATCTCTTTGTTCTCACTTAAGAACGAAAAACCTCAGACCAGAGGCATGAGCCGAAACAGACAGTTCAGACCAGAGGCATGAGCCGAAACAGACAGTTCAGACCAGAGGCATGAGCCGAAACAGACAGTTCAGACCAGAGGCATGAGCCGAAACAGACAGTTCAGACCAGAGGCATGAGCCGAAACAGACAGTTCAGACCAGATGCATGAGCCGAAACAGACAGTTCAGAGGGTGGGACTGGCCCCGGCTGAAACTAGAGCCGCTGTAACTGTCCTGCGTACAGAGAGTCCAGGCTCAGCTGTGACTGTCCAGCTCACCTGCCCATTTAACTCTCTGATTTAGAGAGTGTTTGTTCTTGATCGTCACCGACCCAAACCAAGACAAGAAAAAGATAAAATGGACTCAATAAAAGCGATAAAACAAAGACATAAGAGTGCGATCAGCATTAAAAACAGCGAGTTTCCTCAGACAGTCCAGGCGCTCGTGCCTCTTCTTACAGACGGCCTCACAATTAGCTTCAAAGGTCAAACCCGAGTCAATGACAGTTCCAAGATATTTATATGTGGAGACCTGCTCCACAGTCTCACCGGGCGTGAACATATACACCACCTACGCTTGAACTGTGAGATTACATTTTTTGAACTATAATTTTCACCAAAACAGTTACAGAAAAATAGCTGTAGTAGTGTCGTCACGATACTAAAACCTTAACCCTCGAAGACCTACGACATCGTACACGATACCGAGGAATATGTTTTATATATCTGCGCAGAACTTTGTAACGGTGAAAGACAGAAACGTCCTTTTCCCCTCTGAAAGTGCAGACATAGAGGTTTCCGTACATTTCTGCGGCTTTATCCTACGTCACACTCACGCTGTGTGATGACGGGAGCAAAACGAGTGTCCAATAGGAACTTTGTTTTCCCCAAACTCATGCGCTCCGTCCATTTTGATCGAGCCAAACTTTGCCAAAGAGTGAAGTGAGTCAAGATGGTCGACTCCTCTGACTGTGTGTGTTTATAACGAGGGAAAAAGTCGCTCTAAGTGGAGTTAATTCTCACACACATGGAAAATGACACATCTTGGTGTGTGTAATTGTGCATCCCTTTCTATTTTTATTTAAAGGTTTATTTCAGTCCAAATGAACAAATCCAAATGTAATAAACACCTGGAAATGCAGAAGTGCTGTGGCTCTGGCCCTGGACCTGACAGGAGCTGTTTCCAGGACTGGACCAGGAAAGTCATGGAGCAATTGCACTTTTTTCTGTTTTTAGGGCAATAAGGAGATTTTTAATTTACTTACAGACTTGATATTTTGCATTTTTGTAGCTAAGGCCCTAAATTAAGCATTTTTTATGTCCAAAAAGTTGTTTCTACATGTTTGCTGTGTGTTTTGTATAAAAGAGTGTGAATTTTATTTTCTGTTTTTTTTTTTTCATCTCTATTTCTGGTCCTGTAGCTTTTCTCACAGCCTCATGACACAACTACAGCAGCAGATTGTGAAATAACAGGTTGGACTGAACAAAAGGAGGTAGAACAC
The DNA here is from genome assembly GCA_034769755.1 of Odontamblyopus lacepedii. Taxonomy (NCBI): domain Eukaryota; kingdom Metazoa; phylum Chordata; class Actinopteri; order Gobiiformes; family Gobiidae; genus Odontamblyopus; species Odontamblyopus lacepedii. The sequence goes on from CM068349.1 coordinate 1,765,418, forward strand.
TTCATTAGGGGTAAAAGGGGCAGTTTTAAAAGCAAAATTAAGAAAAAAATCCAGGCGAGGAGAAATGTACTAAAATTGCCCTTAGGTCTTCAGGGGTTAATAGTCTTTATTTAGACAGTGCTCCATGGGTGTATAATAGTCTATGTGCTCTTATACTTGTTCTGATACAGCTCAGCATCATTCTAAGGTTCAGTTCTGTCCTGCGGATGTGACTTTTTAAGTACTGATACCTCCTCAAATGAGCATCTAGTTTCAATACTTGTTTTTATATGAATTAGTATCTGATTTTTTTTTCAAATTTTTGACTTTTAATAAACCTAAGACGTGGACAGAGTAGCCAAAAGTATTTGAAAAAAGTACCGTCAAGAATAAACATTTGATTTATAATTTGAAGTTAATGTAATCTGAAGGACAAAGGATTAATAAATAAAGCACAAAGTCTGGTATTTTCAAAGGACAGACACAAAAATGAGACAAACTGAATCATATCTGAAGGTTCTTATCTGAACACAAAGGTTCTCATCATATTGAAGCTTTTGTCAAAGAATTGGCACAGAGAATTGGCTAAAAAACAGGAAATAGTGGCAGGCTTCACGGACCTGCCTCATGGAAGATGCACCCTCTGAGGAGCTGTGCAGCCTGGAGCTACATGTGATCATTTCTTTTGTAAAAGTTCATTCTGTTTTCAATTCTAAACGTAGAAACAACAATGCCAGGGTCATCCTGCTGAAAGCAGCAAATACCATAAAGATCAAGGTCCAAGGAGCCTGACTGTTGGCGCGGGAATGAACACACACGGGACGCAGCCATGGAGAAAACCAAGTACAGCAGCGTAGAAGACACGTTTCTACAGCATCACGTGACGCTGCTGAGGAGGACACGTGAAGCAGCCCAAACATGTGAAGCAGGTCAACAAACGCTCCGGCCTGACCAACAGAAACGTCCATTCTAAATGATCAAATTCATGAGAAGCAAAGACGTGAACCTGCTGAAGTCGCCCCATCAAACTCAAACCTGCACAAAAACTGTCAGTCGTTTGTGCTGCAAAAAGTTTAGTTTGTGTGATTCTGGTTCTTCAGATATTTGCAGTTTTATTTTCGGCCGATGACGTCGTCCAGAACCTCAGAATGTGAAACAGCCTCAAAACAGGAAGAAAATGATAGAAAACGTTTGTATTTGGTTTGTGCTGTTTTGTGCTGTGACAGTTTCATTTGTGTGAGTTTATTTCTAAAATTCTTCATTATTATTTCTGTGGTAATTACAGGACGTCATTTCTGCTCAGCTGACGGAGACAAACTCCACACAAAAAAAAAAAAAAAAAAAACTCGTGGTGAAAATGACCTGAGGCTGAGGAAAAGTCTGTTTCAGTCTTTAGTCATTTTCTTTTGATTCATATTTTATAATAACACAGACTTTTCCTCAGCCTCAGGTCGTTTCTCTTCTCTAGTTTTGTGGAGTTTGTCTCCGTCAGCTGAGCAGAAATGACGTCCTGTAATTACCACAGAAATAATAATGAAGAATTTTAGAAATAAACTCACACAAATGAAACTGTCACAGCACAAAACAGCACAAACCAAATACAAACGATTGACTCCATTTTGGATGTTTTAGTGCATTTTTAAGATTCCTTCGGGAGTCTGTCTGACCCCAATTTGACCTGTAAAAGAATCATTAATTTCTTCAAAACTAAAAAAGCACAAACGAAACTTTTTGCAGCACAAACGACTGACAGTTTTAGTGTAGGTTTGTGTTTGATAGGGCGACTTCACGCTGGTCTGTTCATCTGGACTGTCACATCTCAGCATGTCACACTCAAGCACAGGACAAAAAGAAGGTTCAACCACTGTTCGATTTGTGAATAGAAAGCACAAGGCGGAAGTCCTAAAGGAACCAAAGGAACTTAAAAGCACTGGGGTTGTACCTCACACTACACCAAGAAAAATACAGAAACTGCTTGGACCATTCAAATAAAAAAAAAAGCAAAATAATATTCAAGCCACCTGGACCGGGAATGGAAAAGTGTTTGTTCGGCTGAATGGACGCCCAGGACAAGCTCAAGTCATCGCGGTAAGAAAACTAAAAGACCCGGATCAGTACTGAGTCATTGCAATGGCTCGTGCAAATATTACATTTCCTTCGATTCACTTCATTTGCAGAAGTTTAGCAAAAAACTTAACAAAAAACAAACACTTTTTAGGCGTAAAACCTGGCATGACTTATATTTCAATAGTAGAACACATAGAACTGGAAGAGTGAAGAGGGCTGAGCTGTGAACAGATGTGCGAGTGGTCCGCATTTACGCATAGAATTAATTACCACGGTACACATGCATTTACCGCTAAGGCTAATAGTGGTCGTTTTACTTTGTTTACGGGCTAGAATGTCATTAGGCTGACCTACTGTCTTTAATTATGGCCGTAAAGAAGCAGAATAACAATAAATGTCGCCTAAACAAACCCAATTTAAAATCCAATAGAGTCAAAGCTGTTGTTTTATGATCAGTCGGAAGATTTACAGTGAAATCTTACATCATTAAATATATCGGCTGTTATGTCGGCTCTGGGCAGCTCCAGAGGCCGTTTTATTGGTATCATAATGGATCCAAAAAATCCATATTGGTCGGGTCCTTATTTAAAATGTAAATGTATAAATTCCAGTCAGGTTTTAGAAACGGTCATAGGATCATAACAGTAACACTGAAGGTGATCAATGATACGCCTACAGCTCTTCACAATAAGCAACACTGGGCCGCACTTTCCATTGATTAAAAATAAATAAATATATATATAATAATATAGTAATAATAATACTAATATAGTAATAAACTTATATAGTAATATTATATACTACTAATATATTTTACTTTAGTACTATAGTAAAATATAGTAATAAACTTGAATTACAAATTACTTTTGTGCTTTACAAAGGAAAGAAATAGTTTCTTGGAGTATCACACAAAAAAGTGATCTATACCAAGTTGTTTTCTTGTTGTTCTGTAAAGCACTTTGTGTAAAGCACTTTGTGTAAAGCACTTTGTGTAAAGCACTTTGTGTAAAGCACTTTGTGTAAAGCACTTTGTGTAAAGCACTTTGTGTAAAGCACTTTGTGTAAAACACTTTGTGTAAAACACTTTGTGTAAAGCACTTTGTGTAAAGCACTTTGTGTAAAACACTTTGTGTAAAACACTTTGTGTAAAGCACTTTGTGTAAAACACTTTGTGTAAAGCACTTTGTGTAAAGCACTTTGTGTAAAACACTTTGTGTAAAGCACTTTGTGTAAAGCACTTTGTGTAAAGCACTTTGTGTAAAGCACTTTGAAACATTCGTTTGAAAAGTGGTGCAGATAAAGCGTTCATATCATATTCAGTCTTCAGTGTTACGTTACCACACTGGGCCAGTGTTGCAAATCTGCAACATCCCAGAATGCATTGCATGTGAAGGTCTCTCTCTCTCAAAGTCAGGATTGTATATTATTATCTCATATGATAATTTTCCCCAAATATCAGATTTTTCCTGTTAGTAAAACTTAATTTGAAACATTTATCAAAAGTTTTGGACTGTGAGCCACACTTTATTCAAAGAAACTGATCAATATTGGCCTTTCGAAAAAGGCAGTTGGATGGATTTGTAATTATGTCAGTGACAGATCTCAGTGTATTAAACTCACTTTGATTTCTGCACTAATCCATCCGAAAGATCATTAGGAAGCTTCAGCTTCAGCTCAGTGCAGCACAAAAGAGAAACGAGCCGGTGAACAGGCAGGTTTGGGCAGTAATGATGGACTCTGGGGTGGAGTAAGTGAACAGAGGGGCAAAAGGAGAAACTGAACGGAGAGCTGGGAAGAGGATGAGGAGATCTTGTACCTTACTGTAACGAGGTAAATTTGCAGCTTTCCGTGAAAAAGTTTGTGCTGCCTGTTGGTGACATCACACAGAACTGTCCCTTATCCTCACTCCCCCCTCACTACCCCCTCAATAAACTCTGTTTTTCTTTTTGCATGAGTTCTTTCATTTAGTACTTCGTGAAATTCCTTTTTCTTTGCAGTGTTCACTCAGAAAGTAAATCTGATCTAAGGGGCACATGTGAGTTCAACAGGCCACATATAAGAACGACTGTTTATGATGGATTATGGAAGAGTTTCTGCAATGAACTAAAACAAACAACTTCTCTTTTTCTGCTTAAAATAACTTTTAAGAGAAAAGTAAAGGAAAAAAACATTTGAAAGAATAATAACAGTAACACAGATTTTGTTATAATTAGAATAATTGTTGATTTTTGTTTTATTATGATGTAGTAAAGTTTTATTAATGTATTAATTTTGTAGATAATTGTCCATTAATGTGCTGGAGTTGGAGATAAGGGTCGACACAATAAGCTTCAGCTTCTGCCTGCGCCTGGACTGTGACTTATAGTGTTTGATCTGATTATTCTACAGACTGAATATGTTTTATTTTATGGGCATCAGACTGAACTGTACTGTATGTAGACTGTAATGCGTTAAACACTGACCAAATAAAAAAACCATGAACATTTAGTTGTTATTTTGCTGTTATCCGTGGCTTTTTGTTGTGGTTGTCCTTAGGTCTGCATGGGATTTCTGGACAATATCTATTATACAAATGTAAACAGCATCTTCAAAATGACTCAGATGCACAGTTCATCTCACCTGGATACGCTCCACTGCACTTCTTTTTCTTTCATAGGCCTAGTTTAGTTTATAGTTTACCACAATCTTTTTTGACATTAGATAAAGGGTCACTTATATCATTAATTACTAAACCTTAGGGATGGAACGAAATCCAAATCTCTCTGTACGATATTTTCACCATAAACATCTCACTGGACCAGATTTATCACAATATAAAACTGTGAATCTGCTCCTTTTTCCTCTAAAAATGCTTCACAGACTTAATCCAAAGAATGAAGATGTAAAAGTGCTTAGAACAGTTATTTCTTCATGTCGTCTGCACTGAAACGGAGCAAAGGATCATGGTCTATGTAGTTCCCTCTGTTTTTTTTTAGCTATTTCTGCATCAGAACTGTTCATTTAAGCAAAGAGACTTGGGATTCGATATATTGTGATGCTCCACGATATTATTATGAGACCTCTGACGATACGATATCACCAGATTTACGTTATCGTTACATCCTGACTAAACTACTGTTATTATGATTTTCCAAAGCTTCGTAAATTTGTAAATATATTGTCGATAAAAGTTCCTGTATAGTTTTTGTCATCTCTACCATAGCTCTACCAAATCTTTAAAAAACAACTGTTGGTTCTTTATGTGAATCTATGTTAAAGTCTCAACAAATGAACAGTGATTTATTCATTCTTCTAATTTATCCTTAAAGCTCAACACTTTAGACCCTGGCTTCCTGTAGACTATTTCAATTTTTGTTTTAATTTGACCTTTATTTAAGCAGGAAAGTCCCACTCAGCGTACAAATCTCTTTTTCAAGGGAGTCCTGGCCAAAACAGCGGCTCAACAATACAGTTTATAATATTACAGGACACATTTCAAGCAACAATTTCATCAGACTGTTTAAAACATTCACAAACCATGGATTTCCAAACCTTTGAGGAATAGTCTAAACTGTCCTATTGGAACCAGTTCTTTTCATTTCCAGTCTTTTTGTAAATTGTTCCGTGTCGTGGGGGCAGAAGACTGAAATGCACCGAACCAGCGTCTGTACGAACACTCGGTACAAACAGTTTAAAGCGTAAAGAGTCCGGCCGCTCTTGGTTGAACATATTCACAGAGACGAGAGCAGAAGCAGAAAACCCTTAGAAATGAACAAAACCCAGTGAATAAATCCACGAGTTTCCAGTGCTGCCCACACACGTGTACAAAAACCGTAAAGTGGTACCCAGAATCTCACAGTTTCAATACTTGAGTTGGGGCATTCATATAAATAAGGTCACCATCATCCAAAATGGGTTAAAATGTTGCTGCTACTTGTTTCTTTTTTGCATTAGAAGAAAAAAAAACATGGCCTATTTCTTAAGTAAACGCCAATTTTTAGTCTCTGGTTCTTAACTAATTGTTCGACATGTCCTTTAAAACTAAGATTATCATCAATTAAAATACCTAAATATTTAAAATACTGAACTCTTTCAATTTCTGCCCCTTCAAAAGTGACGACTGGAGAACTAATCTGCAGACTGCTCTCATCCTCTTGGTCTTTTTTGCATTTAAAGAAACATCCAGTTGTAGAAACATCTTCTGAACTGTGTTAAAAGCAATTTGTAATGTAGAGACACTGATACTGAGAGTTTTTGCACAGCTACAGAACCATATCATCAGCATAAAAATGGTATTTGGTGTCCACAAGATCCACCACTGTTCACGTAGATGGTGAATAGGAGAGGCCCCAAAACAGCGCCTTGGGGCCTCTCCTATTGTTACGGAGAGTATTAGAACATATGACCTGATTTAATCCATTTTTTCTAGGTTTTATTCGTCACAAACCAGGAAGACGTTTGGAAACATGCGATGACAGCTGTGTTTGCGGTAGTAAGTCTGAGAAAATGTGAGAAAAATGAGAAAATGTCCCAGCACATACGTCTGCAGGCTTCATTTTACCAACGATCACATTTAGTTCAGTGGGTTTGATCAGAGTCGCTCGAGCCCAGTGTCGGGAACTACACCAGACGTTTGTGAATAAAGCCTGTTTAAGTCCATTTGTTTTACCTGTTCTCCACATTATTTGTTATGTTAAAGGTGTATTCGGTTTCATTATGACTTTATACTTATTCTTTACTGCACTATTTGCCTCGTGTGACGGTGGTGTGAGTGTCGGTGGTGGTCAGATGTCTTCCTGTCAAAAATGGTACATAATCGTGGCTGGACATCTGGAGTCTTTCTTTTTTTTAATTTTCTCTTTGCACGACCGCTAAGTTGATGCTTGTCCATTTTTCATTTCTGCTGTGTGTGTTTTTTTAAAGATGATTAAAAAATGGTTGTGAATGGTTGGTGCACCTGGGCACGGTGCCACTGGCCCAAATGGATAATGAATAATGAATAATGAATGAATAATGCACCAGCGATTTTGAGCACCTGGAAAAGTGCTATATAAGAGTCATGCAGTATTATGATTATTACAAATTCCTTTGTTCTTGACCCATTTTAGACAAAACACTGCTCCAAATCCCAGCCTAACTCCAAATAAAAGCTTGAACTGAACTTGCTTGTTTCATTATTCATTACATTGACGACAGATGACCTGAAACCAGAGCTTTTAAGGATACACAGTCAACTACAGTCCCTAAAAAGAATAAATAAAAAAGTAAAAAAAGACGAGGAAGAGCAGATAAAGCTATTAAAACACCCTATACGCAGAGTAGTTGTAAAAAAGCTGAATTTGAGTTTAGTTCCACTTTGAGCACCCTCAGAGTGCAGAGTGTGTCACATCCACCTCTGCACACATCCAGCTCTTCTGACACATTCAATTACCTCAGCGTGTTTGCCTCTTATCCGCTCGGTCCAAATAATGAAACAGTTCAGAAACAGTTTCACTTGAAGGCTCCCTGTGGCTCCAGTTTTTTACTGATTGTCAAAATGAATCGAGCTCTGCTCATGAGTCACTCCATCAGCTCTGCTGTGGTGCACAGTCAGATAGAAAACCAACATGGGGCAGTCTGACAAAGCACAGACCCCAGACCTCACACGTATGAACGGAAAAACTGCATTCACACAAAATACGTGTTACATGTCTTTTTTACTATAAACGTGTAACAAAAATCAATAGAGACCTACAGTATGTAGCTCCTGTTAATGCATTATAATTATGAGAGTTTTGAATCTTCATGAATGAAATATTCTGTATAGGCTCAGTCCATATTTGTGATGAGGAGAGTGGATGAGTGAGAGTGAAGCAATATAAATGAGGTTCAGATCAATACCGTCTGAATAAAGCCTCATAGTGACGCCTGCTGCTGTCTGAGTTCTGAACTAATGTGTGTGATGGGGGCACAGCGCTGACAGCTGCTTAATGTGTGCCAGGGCCACAGGTGTGTGCCAGGGCCACAGGTGTGTGCCAGGACCACAGGTGTGTGCCAGGGCCACAGGGGTGTGCCAGGACCACAGGGGTGTGCCAGGGCCACAGGGGTGTGCCAGGACCACAGGTGTGTGCCAGGGCCACAGGGGTGTGCCAGGACCACAGGTGTGTGCCAGGGCCACAGGTGTGTGCCAGGACCACAGGTGTGTGCCAGGGCCACAGGGGTGTGCCAGGACCACAGGGGTGTGCCAGGACCACAGGGGTGTGCCAGGGCCACAGGGGTGTGCCAGGGCCACAGGGCACATGTGATTAGAAGAGACGAAGACGTCAAATTCCAGATGATTCCAAACAGCACATTCATCTGCAGGCTTCATTTTACCTTCACATTTACTGCAGTGGGTTTGATCACAGTTGGTGGAGCCCAGTGTCGGGAACTACACCACACGTCTTCTCGGTTTGTGATGTAAACGTGAACAGAGCTTTTTCTGGAGGTTCTGAGCTTCCACATGAGGCCTGGTCTGTCCACACACTGAGAATGTTCATCATGTCCATGGAGTTTGTAATTATGGATGAATCTGCAGCACATAGTGATCAGTAAATATGACACACATAAATATCCACACTGACTTGACAGGTGAGTGATCTTGGCTGATCTTATCTTTAGCTGTGACGTTGTGATCGATGCTTTATTGTCTAAACCATAAAGACAGTTATGGATGATGTGATTTCATATCCACATGTTGTACTGTTCAGAAACCCCACAGCAGTGAGTACTGTAAACCGTGACTATCTGTTTAAAGGTCACATATTCAGAGCAGCTTTTCCATTACACATGCAGAAGCCACTGTGCTGTAAGCCTCTTCATACAACACATGTCAGAGGTCCAACAACACACAGACACTCAACACTCCCGTCAGGTCCACCGGGCTGTTTTCTATCCTGGAAGTCAACGCACTCGTTTTAGATGAATATTGTGATTTTAAATGTCCAAATTATAACGTAATGATTCACGGGTGTCATAAATTATATTTATATAGCAGAGCACAATAGATGTTCTTCAACATTGGTCACAAGATACAATTTGATATTCAACCATTTAACTTCTCAAAATCTCTTTCAGGGCACAAGCTTCACCACAAAAATCGACCCTTTCAAAACTCTGTTACACCACAGCGGGTTCAAGGCTCGATCATTTCCACAACAGGAAAGTCCTCTCAAAGACCTCCATTCATCAGCGTTCACGTTGTACTTCGCCGAATGAAGAGTGAGAAGTGCAGAAACCGATCCTCCACTGTACTTACATCTGGGCCCTTACACAGATCAATATTGTGCCGTCTGAGCACTAAGAACAGGTCGGGGTGAGCACATATGGATGATATGATCTCCTGTCACATGAAGCGCTGTGTAAAAGGCACAAAGCAGTTGATACTGGAGAAGACTGTGACTAATACTAGCTCTGTTCAAATCCAATATCCACTTTCATATATGTATAAAGGTCACATATTGCAAAGACCTTTTCAGCTGTGCACTATTCAGTTACACGAGCAGAAAGTTCCAGAGAAAAGGACAACAGCACTGCCCTCTGCACAAACTCTGCAAGTGCTTTTATCAAGTACGCAGAACTTATAATAGTGCAGCTGTGGGAAAAACTTCATGAACATACATACAGAATGTTTCAAATGATGTATTTTCAAAAGTTAAACCTGCAGTAGGGATGGACATTCGATTAAATTGTCTTCATCGATCGGCGGGAAAATTAACGATCGATTTTCAATTAATCATTAACATTTTATATTAAAATTATCATAATTATTACTATTACTAATCTGCATAAATAAACTCAGCTTTACAACATATAAACCATAATCACTCCAGAGCCTCATCAGTGTGAGATCAGAATGTGTTTAATGCAGATTTAAACATTTGTTTAGGTCTTAGAGAAATGAAACTTAAAATCTCATGACTCATTTGCATAAACAGAAAAAAGCTGAAAAAAGCAGCTCTTTGTGCGCTGATGTTTTCAGCTTCTGTTGAACTAAAGGACTGGACTCAGTGAATATGAGTGTTCTCTCTGTGACTCAGTGAATATGAGTGTTCTCTCTGTGACTCAGTGAATATGAGTGTTCTCTCTGTGACTCAGTGAATATGAGTGTTCTCTCTGTGACTCGGTGAATATGAGTGTTCTCTCTGTGACTCAGTGAATATGAGTGTTCTCTCTGTGACTCGGTGAATATGAGTGTTCTCTCTGTGACTCGGTGAATATGAGTGTTCTCTCTGTGACTCGGTGAATATGAGTGTTCTCCCTGTGACTCAGTGAATATGAGTGTTCTCTCTGTGACTCAGTGAATATGAGTGTTCTCTCTGTGACTCAGTGAATATGAGTGTTCTCTCTGTGACTCAGTGAATATGAGTGTTCTCTCTGTGACTCGGTGAATATGAGTGTTCTCTCTGTGACTCGGTGAATATGAGTGTTCTCTCTGTGACTCAGTGAATATGAGTGTTCTCTCTGTGACTCGGTGAATATGAGTGTTCTCTCTGTGACTCGGTGAATATGAGTGTTCTCTCTGTGACTCAGTGAATATGAGTGTTCTCTCTGTGACAGAGGATGTTCTGCTGATGCTGAGTCTGTTCTGTGCGTATGTCGCGTTGCAGATGCTGCATAAACATGTGAAACCGGGACACTCAAAAACCCGATCATACCCGGGACACTGATGTGCAGGGAAACACACTCTGAGGAATATAGGGATCTCCAAGGAGCCAGAGCCGAGACGTGGGACTGTGGCGCCACATTTCCAGAGTTTGTGCTCAGACGCAGGGTCGACTCTTTAAACTATGTTACGCACAGACACCTACATTCGGTTTGTTGATTAAAATGAACGTGGTCGACGGAATTCTTGATCAATTATCGATTAATCGACTAGTCAGCCCATCCCTAATCTGCAGCATGTAACTTTTTGGGTTTTGGAGTTATCATCCCCCAAAACCTGATAAACAAACTCAGTGCAGTCGGCATTGGCACTTCATTGTGCAACTGGCTACTGGACTTTCTCACTGACAAACCACAGAGAGTAAGAGGTGGGAAAAGACTCCTCAGAGACCATCATCTCGAACACCGGAGCTCCACAGGACCTCCGTGAAGTCGCCCCATCAAACGCAAACCTACACAAAAACTATGTCAATAATTTGTGCTGTGACAATTTAAATTTTTGTGAGTTTATTTCTAAAATTATACATTATTATTTCTGTGGTAATTATAGGACGTCATCAAAGAAATAATTGAGCCAGTATTAAATGATATGCCATGAGACAATGAGAACAACTTTAATCCAATTATCATGGATCAGTTTGTTGATAGGACAATGCTCACCTTAAAATCTGCTCTCGATGTTGCAGCTCCGCTAAGACAGAAAAGCATTAAACCAAGCGCAGTCTCTGAAGGCATGGAAGCTCTGCCTGCTCTCTTATAAGGCCGCTCTGCGGAAACCACAAACCAGATACTATTCAAACCTAATAGAAGTAAACAAAAGCAACCCCAGATTTCTGTTCAGCACTGTAGCCAGGCTGACAAACTCACACACTGCCCCTGAGTCTCTTCTCCCTTTGAAGTTCAGTTGTGACTTTCTTGAATTCTTCGATTACAAAATTACAACCATTAGAGACAAGATCAACGAAGCCACTCCAAAAATCAGGCTCGAGCAAATTCAGCAAATCCAGTTTGTAACACCAATATCCCACATAAATCCTCTAACAGCATTAGACAAATTTACTCCTGTCGATGAGGCGGAGATTACCTCAGTCATCATGTCGTCCAAACCATCAACTTGTTTGCTCGACCCTATTCCAGTCAAACTCCTCAAAGAAGCTCCACTTAATAATAGGTTCCATCCATAACATAATAAATATGTCATTAGAAAATGGCTTTGTTCCTCAGTCCTTTAAATATGCTGTAATTAAACCGCTTTTGAAAAAACCTAGCTTAAATCCTGATGAACTAGCCAACTACAGACCTATCTCGAATCTTCCATTTCTCTCAAAGATTCTGGAACGAGTTGTGGTGAAACAGCTTTGTCACCATCTGCAGGACAATAATTTATATGAAAAATTTCAGTCTGGTTTCAGAGCTCACCACAGCACAGAAACTGCTCTGCTTAAAGTGACAAATGATTTGCTACTAGCTGCTGATAACGGGCTGGCTTCAGTCCTGGTCCTACTGGACCTCAGTGCAGCGTTTGACACCATTGATCACAACATTCTACTGCAGAGGTTAGAATGTGACATAGGTGTCAGAGGGACCGCCCTCAAATGGTTTAAATCCTATCTATCAGATAGGTACCAGTTTGTTAGTGTAAACCAGTGCACCTCTCCCTGCTCTAAAGTAGCTTGCGGTGTTCCACAAGGACCTGTGCTTGATCCAATCCTGTTTACTCTGTATATGTTGCCATTAGGTAACATTATCAGAAAACATGGCATTAATTTCCACTGCTATGCTGATGACACTCAGCTGTACTTATCAATGAAACCAAATCAGACCGATCAAATCGATAAGCTCAGTGCCTGTGTGAAGGACATCAAAACCTGGATGACCCTGAATTACCTGCTCTTAAACCCTGACCCCAGTTTCACCTGTAAAAGAATCGTTAATTTCTCGAAAACTAAGGAAGCACAAATAAAACTTTTTGCAGCACAAACGAAGCACAAATGATTGACATAGTTTTTGTGCAGGTTTGAGTTTGATGGGGCGACTTCACGCAGGTTTCCACAGGGAAGTATGTTGAGCCCCCTGCTGTTCACACTGATGACGCACGACTGTTGTGCCAGATTCACCTCAAACCTCGTGCTCTTACCTGCACATTGAAGTTTTTTGGTGAAATCGCAGTTTTGATCCCCCTGTGGAATTTTGTCACATGGTGGAAATTACAATAAAGTTCTAAATTTTGACTGGACTTTGATAAGGAACAGTGCGATTGGTCTAACAGGATTCCACACATTTGTATCAGAAACATCTGGGTGTAATCACAGGCTTTTGTAATGTCACCAACTACTGGAAATCACAGAGGCCAGTGAAGGCAGCACAAACTTGGACCTTTTAGACCAGAAAGCTGCAAATTTACCTAGTTTGTGCTTCCAAACGTTACCAGGAGCAGTAGATAATAGTAGGCAATAGATTTACAAGATACTTTTACATTTGACTTGTTCTGATACAGCGGAAAATCATTCTAAAGCTATCGAAGAAAAGGTTAATTTCTGTCCTGTGAAAGGACTTTTTTCTCAAATGAGTGTCTGGTCTTTAGTATCGATTAGCATCTGAAATTCAATACGTTGGACAACCAATTTTTGTAGGTTTCATCCGGCTGTTTGAAAGTGACATTTGACCTGCAGATATAACATTTCATTTAGAATAGTTTCTTATGGGGGCAGGTTCTCAGTTCATCCTCCAAAGGTCGTCTGTGTGCACTGATATATGAATGAGCATTAGGAGAGTGTGGGTGGGTGAATGTTTCACTGTCTCCTTGGAGTAAAGTGCTTTGAGTGCCTTGAAGGTACAAGGCGTTATATAAATGTGACCATTTTCATTAAATTCATGGCATCTGAGTCCATTTTCACCACTCTGCAGCACATGGACTGAACCGCTAACATTAAAAAGATGGATAAATGCCTAATAAAAACTCTCTATATAATGGCAAACACTGAACATTTATTATATTTTAAAAGGCTATTTTCTGATCTTTGTTCGAATATTGTTTCATGTAACAGACCTGGAGTTGTTTTTTTGTTTCATTCTCACCTGTTTAACACACAAATGCTGCAGATTTAGAGTTCTTTTTCTCAAACAGAAAACACTTTGTAATGTCCTGTGATAAAACACATAGTGCTGCACTGTATTTTTAAACTCCAAACACCTTCTGTATAAAAGACTGTCCAGAGAGCGTTTAGTCCTGTCTCTATAATTGTTTAGTTGTTGTTCCTTGTTATACCAGGCTGCACCACCGCATTTGTACTCGACAGTGGGCCACAGCCACTTCAGTTAATACGGCTGCGTGACGCTCTGTGCATCAGTTCTGTGACGCTCTGTGCATCAGTTCTGTGACGCTCTGTGCATCAGTTCTGTGACGCTCTGTGCATCAGTTCTGTGATGCTCCGTGCATCAGTTCTGTGATGCTCCGTGCATCAGTTCTGTGACGCTCTGTGCATCAGTTCTGTGACACTCTGTGCATCAGTTCTGTGACGCTCTGTGCATCAGTTCTGTGACACTCTGTGCATCAGTTCTGTGATGCTCCGTGCATCAGTTCTGTGATGTTCTGTGCATCAGTTCTGTGACGCTCTGTGCATCAGTTCTGTGACGCTCTGTGCATCAGTTCTGTGACACTCTGTGCATCAGTTCTGTGATGCTCCGTGCATCAGTTCTGTGATGTTCTGTGCATCAGTTCTGTGACGCTCTGTGCATCAGTTCTGTGACACTCTGTGCATCAGTTCTGTGATGCTCCGTGCATCAGTTCTGTGATGTTCTGTGCATCAGTTCTGTGACGCTCTGTGCATCAGTTCTGTGACGCTCTGTGCATCAGTTCTGTGACACTCTGTGCATCAGTTCTGTGATGCTCCGTGCATCAGTTCTGTGATGTTCTGTGCATCAGTTCTGTGACGCTCTGTGCATCAGTTCTGTGACACTCTGTGCATCAGTTCTGTGATGCTCCGTGCATCAGTTCTGTGATGTTCTGTGCATCAGTTCTGTGATGTTCTGTGCATCAGTTCTGTGACGCTCTGTGCATCAGTTCTGTGACGCTCTGTGCATCAGTTCTGTGACGCTCTGTGCATCAGTTCTGTGACACTCTGTGCATCAGTTCTGTGACACTCTGTGCATCAGTTCTGTGATGCTCCGTGCATCAGTTCTGTGATGTTCTGTGCATCAGTTCTGTGACGCTCTGTGCATCAGTTCTGTGATGTTCTGTGCATCAGTTCTGTGACGCTCTGTGCATCAGTTCTGTGATGCTCCGTGCATCAGTTCTGTGATGTTCTGTGCATCAGTTCTGTGACGCTCTGTGCATCAGTTCTGTGATGTTCTGTGCATCAGTTCTGTGACGCTCTGTGCATCAGTTCTGTGACGCTCTGTGCATCAGTTCTGTGACGCTCTGTGCATCAGTTCTGTGACGCTCTGTGCATCAGTTCTGTGACGCTCTGTGCATCAGTTCTGTGACGCTCTGTGCATCAGTTCTGTGACGCTCTGTGCATCAGTTCTGTGACACTCTGTGCATCAGTTCTGTGACACTCTGTGCATCAGTTCTGTGATGCTCCGTGCATCAGTTCTGTGATGTTCTGTGCATCAGTTCTGTGACGCTCTGTGCATCAGTTCTGTGATGTTCTGTGCATCAGTTCTGTGACACTCTGTGCATCAGTTCTGTGATGCTCCGTGCATCAGTTCTGTGATGTTCTGTGCATCAGTTCTGTGACGCTCTGTGCATCAGTTCTGTGATGTTCTGTGCATCAGTTCTGTGACGCTCTGTGCATCAGTTCTGTGACGCTCTGTGCATCAGTTCTGTGACGCTCTGTGCATCAGTTCTGTGACGCTCTGTGCATCAGTTCTGTGACGCTCTGTGCATCAGTTCTGTGACGCTCTGTGCATCAGTTCTGTTTAATGTCTCAATAACAGTGTACATCCTTTAGAAGTCCTTTTTTGCGTAACCTCATTAAGTGCCTTTTCAGAACACCGTTATAAGTACCTTTTGCTTTAACCATCTGCTATACTGAACATGCATTTGTCTCTTTATTAAACCTGAATAATTTATTTATGTCCATTGTGCCCCCTATGGGCCACTTTGTAAACCTGTAGCCTTATGTATGTAACCCATAGACACTACAGTCGTGGCCAAAAGTTTTGAGAATGACACAAATATTAATTTTGGTACCAGAACGTCCTCCGAGAGCAACTTCTCCCAACCATCCAAGAGCAGTTTGGTGATGAACAAAGCCTTTTCCAGCAGGATGCAGCACCTCGTCATAAAGCAAACGGAATAACTAAATGGCTCAGGGAACAAAACAAAGATTTTAGGTCCAGGAAACTCCCCAGATCTTAATCCCACTGAGAACTTGTGGTCAATCCTCAAGAGACGGTGGACAAAAAAACACAAATTCTGAAGTGTTGATTATGCAAGAATGGAGCTGACAGTCAGGATCTGGTCCAGAGGATTTGGTTGCAAAGGTCTTGAAAAAGAAGAGTCAACACTGCAAATATCGACTTGTTCAATTCAATTCAATTCAATTTATTTTTGTAGCGCCCAAAATCACAACACCAGTTTCCTCTAAGGCCGTTCCAAGATTTGGATGAGTAAAACATACACACAGACATATCAAAACAGGAGTAAACAACATTCATGTAAAGCAGCAAATGAAACATCGTCCAGTCATCCCCTGTCCTTAGACCCTCCTTCTCAGCAAGGAAAAACTCCAAAAAAATGGGAAAAACTGGGAAAAAGAAGAAACCTCGGGGAGAACTACAGTGAAGGAGAGATCCACTCCCATGGACGGACAGGCTATAGATGTCCAGGCCCGTGGGCCAGTTCGGTATTGCCACAGCTACCCAGGTGGAGGAGGAGCTGGGCGAAGAGGAGGAGGAGCCGGGTGAGGAGGAGGAGCCGGGCGAGGAGGAGGAGCCGGGCGAAGAGGAGGAGGAGCCGGGCGAGGAGGAGGAGGAGCCGGGCGAGGAGGAGGAGCCGGGCGAGGAGGAGGAGCCGGGCGAAGAGGAGGAGGAGGCCGGGCGAGGAGGAGGAGCCGGGCGAGGAGGAGGAGGAGGCCGGGCGAGGAGGAGGAGGAGCTGGGTGAGGAGGAGGAGGAAGCCTTCTCCTGAGTTGTTGCATGAACTCAGTATAATTGTCAATAAAATCTTTTGATGCTTATGAAATGCTTGTAATCGTATTTCAGTTAAACCATAAAAACATGTGAGAAAACACCTGAAAACAATGAAGCAGCATCTGTGAAAATGTGATATTTGTGTCATTCTCAAAACTTTTGGCCACTACTGTATAAAAGAAGTGGACTAAGCGAGTGTGACGTCTCCACAGCGTCAGTGTCGCTCAAATGAGGCTCACGATGCCACGGTTACAGCAGCGAATTTGGAGCCAGACTCTATGTTATTAACAGGATTTTTTTTGACGGACGAAATAGCGAAAAAAAAAAATTCAGGATCCTGTGTCGCGGGTTCAAACGAAGATTTTAAGACCAAAATGACGAGGCTCAGTGCAGCAGTTACAGAGAGACGAGCAATAAGATCTCAATGTGAGTCACTGGGAAAACGGAGAGAAGGAGCAGGAAGAGCCTCCTGGAGCACTTCCTGTTTGGCACGCGGCGGCTAACGGGTTAGCTTAGTCCACTCATATATACTGAGTATGACGTATGCACGTGGCCATTTGTTATGTAACCACCATTTGATTTATCATTAATATATTATTTGTATTAGTTTATTCCTTGTCTTGTAGAAAACCACACACACATCCTCAGACATTAAAGAAACGTTCTGTTATGTGGGTGTGGCTCCCTCATTCTTCAGACTCACCTGAACTGTCCTGACCCGACACCCTGGAGGGATTTCTGCTTTTACATATTATAATCCTCAAACACTCTCACTAAAATCACTTGGATCATTTCAGATCTAGAATAGTCAGTCTGTCCCTTTCAGCTCCCTGTTTATTCATGTTTTTATGCCTTTAAAATGAAACAAAGAAAACCACACGGCGAAAAGTTTCCATTTTGTCTGCAGCTCTGGCCCGGTGCCTCTAAGCACTTGAACATATGAGCGGCCATCTGTACATGTTTCCCTTGAATGCATCTCACACATGTGTAAGGTAAGGTTGAGGGATACTTTACTGTCCCGTAGGAATCTTGTTCTTGTCATTCCATCCTTCCCTGTTGCTACAGACGTGTGTGACTGCAGTGACTGACGGACTGCACTGGCATAATGAATGTACTTCAGTGCTTCTGCAGGAACTGGTGTCGAGTGGATTTCTCAATGATCACAAATTATATTGTTCACAGTTTCACATTTCATGCATCTGTCCTGCTGTGTAACAACTTTTAAACTTGGTCTCTCACGGCACATGAGACAAGCAGCTGTCCATAAGCTCCACACAGCCATTTCAGCACCAGATCTCACACAGCACAGTTCATTTAATATTTATTTTTATTTGACCATAATCCGCTTTCATCATGAAATATTCAACTTCAATTTCGTCGTCCAGAACCTCAAAATGTTAAATAAACTCAAAACAGGAAGAAAATGATGTCAAACGTTTGTATTTGGTTTGTGCTGTTTTGTGCTGTGACAGTTTCATTTGTGTGAGTTTATTTCTAAAATTATTCATTATTATTTCTGTGGTAATTACAGGACGTCATTTCTGCTCAGCTGACGGAGACAAACTCCACAAAACTAGTGAAGAGAAACGACCTGAGGCTGAGGAAAAGTCTGTTTCAGTCTTTAGTCATTTGATTTTCATTCATATTTTCTATAATAACACAGACTTTTCTGACAATCTTATCAACGTTTTTCACTCTCGTCCACCCCGTATTATCAGGTAAATATATGAAATACATGACCTAACCAGTCCTCACACACACACACACACACACACACACACACACACACACACACACACACACACGCCTCAGGACTAAACTCTGCACTGATAATTGGAAATCTAATCTGAATTAATGAACATGTAAAAAGGATCAAATACCACAGATGCCCTAAAGTGCAGTTCTGCGTCACATGTCGAGTCCACGTGAACTCGCTCCACTTTGACGTGCACAGATTCCTCGTTATTCTGGAGCTAACCCGGGAATGTCTAATTAAAGCTTGAATCCTCAGGTTGAATTGAAGAAGGCCGTAAAGTCAAAATAAATCGTAATAATAAAACTGTGTCTAATTAGGGAAAATTGTTCTGCACTCAGCCCAATTATGACCAACACGTGAGTCAGTGGAGTCACATTTTCTTTGTTTTGATCATTTTAAAGCAGGTTTTTTTGTATTTTACAGACACAAATGACAAATTATGCCTTTCATTACTGTTGGTAAGTGTCAGATTGGTCCAAAATAAGGACATCTGGGACATTTCTTGTATAAAACTCGAACAAATGACTTTTTTTTAAATAAATCTGCTGCAACAGGGGACACAGGGCTCAAAATTGGGACTGTCCCGGGGAAAGGGACGTCGGGTCACTGCATAAAGTTCATTTGTCTAACCAGCCAGACCCTTCTAGATTCTGTTTCTCTGTGGAGTTTGCATGTGCTCCTCAAATTAAAACAAACACTTAGGAGAAAAACAACAGATTTCTGCAGAATCAATGAGTGAAACACAAGACCCTGTTACTGAGAGGTGAGAGAAGATGCCCACTGACTCCATCACTACATGAGCTCACATTCATGCTTCAAAATCCTTTTTACACCTCTCCTACTACCTACACCCGGTCAGTGGTGTTAAGTACAGTATTTTTCAGACTATAAGTCGCACTTTTTTCATGGTTTGGGTGTTTCCTGCGACTTATCCTCAGGTGCGACTTATATATGAAACATTTCAGTTCATCTAAACGTAAATGTAACATGGGCGAGGTCCAAACTCGAGGCACCGACTGAATATATTAAAGTCCTTTATGCATCGAAGGAGCCGACGCGTTTCCACAGTGAGATATAATTTCACATGTTGGTGATTTTCACACTGAGCCACAGGGGGCGCTCTAGGCTTGTACCAGCATCTGCTCCGCCTCAGGCTCCTCCTCCTGCTCCACTGTCACTTCTGTCACCACCTGCAGCACCTCACTCCTGTTTTCTTACTTAAATCCACATGGAGACTTTTTTAGTCCAGTGAATCTGGTCCTTTAGTCGACAGAAGCTTCTGCATCAGCACCAGCTGTTTTTTCACTATCTGCAAATGAGCCACGAGGCTTTAAGTTTAGTTTGTGTAAAACTTAAACCAATGAGCACAAACACATTATTACTTACGGTAAATACTGAGCGAGAACCGGAAACGTGTGAAGAGCGGAGGAAGAGAGGAACAATTGAGCAGCAGAAAGAAAGTTTGGAGTGAGAGAAACTTGTGTTTGATGGAGAAAAGTGGAGGAAACTCGAACTGAAGTGAAGAAAACAAAAGCTCATCACGGCTAAAAGCTGAATTTATCTGGAGCTGGTGGAGTTACTCAGAAGTGACACGAGGATGAAGAATTCAGTGGATTTAGTGATTTGGAGCGAGATGGAGAGTTCGGTAAACTTATTCTGTTCTGTTGTTTCTGCTCTAGTTTTGTGAAGAACTGTTCATATGTGACGTGAACAAACCAGACACATGTTCAGCCTGTTCTGCTCTGGTCTGTTGGTGTTTCTAAATGAAATGTGTGGGTGTGGAAATGAAATGTCTGTTCTTGGTCTCTGATTTTCTGAAATAAATTTCCCCCAAAAGTGCGACTTATATGTTTTTTTCTTCTTCATTACATTTTTTGGACTTATATTCCAAAAAATACAGTACTCTGTGTGTGTGTGTGTGTGTTTAGTGGTTTCAGTGAATATAGCATTTTCAAAACCTTTAAGAACATGGTGATATGTTGGTAATGAGAAGTAAAGTGGCCCCTCTTTATAATATTGTGTGAATATTGTGATGGAGATAATGCAGTTTTCTTCAGCCTCACCCGTCCCTCCATAACGGTGCAGGATGGGAGGCCCTCAGTACCAGACGGATCAAACACTGATTTCTTTGCATCTCTTATCAAACGCTCGTGTGGATAAGACTCCTGGAGCTCAGGGGCCTTCAAAATGTCATCGGGCCCGGGAGCCTCTCAGACGGCGTGGGGACATCAGGGCTGAGCCGGCCCCGATAAGCACCACATAAATGCCACTGTTCCCGGAAACTGTGTGAAGCCAACGAGCCTCGAGTCTGTGCTGCACCACAAATGCTGAGATACCGGACGACACTTTTAACGTTTTATTTTCTCATAAAAATAAAACATGTGTCATATGTGGATTTTGTTTGTTTCTCACAATTTTCCATTCAGTTTCATTTTGTCTGATAAAACCAAGTACAATAGTTTATCTGCGTGAAGTCGCCCCCATCAAACGCAAACCTACACAAAAACTATGTCAATCGTTTGTGCTGCAAAAAGTTTTGTTTGTGTGATTCTGGTTCTTCAGATATTCAGTTTTATTTTCAGTCGATGACGTCGTCCAGAACCTCAGAATGTGAAACAGCCTCAAAACAGGAAGAAAATGATAGAAAACGTTTGTATTTGGTTTGTGCTGTTTTGTGCTGTGACAGTTTCATTTGTGTGAGTTTATTTACAAAATTATTCATTATTATTTCTGTGGTAATTATAGGACGTCATTTCTGCTCAGCTGACGGAGACAAACTCCACAAAACTAGTGAAGAGAAACGACTGTGGAAAAGTCTGTGTTATTCTATAAAATCTGAATCAAAAGCAAATGACTAAAGACTGAAACAGACTTTTCCTCAGCCTCAGGTCGTTTCTCTTCTTTAGTTTTGTGGAGTTTGTCGCCGTCAGCTGAGCAGAAATGACGTCCTATAATTACCGCATAAATAATAATTAATCATTTTAGAAATAAACTCGATATCTCCATGTCTTTGACCCCATCACAAATCACAATTGCAATGCCGCCAGAAAGGCTCAAGAAAGTAAACGTTGCACAATATGTGTCCTTGAACAGGGAGGATGGGCTGTGTGCACATGGACAGTACATTTCCACAGTACACGAGACACCGGCCTTTGACTGACAGACGAGGAGAGGACAGAAGGGAAACGGCTGCATAATGATACAGAGTCTGAATGAGGAGCTGCAGGAGGCTCCAGTCCACAAAGAGCCTCTGGAGACGCTGCACTTCTATGGGCTTATGTGAGTATTATGGACTTCTGCATCTATTGTGGTACGTGATAAAACCAGGACTAACCAAGGACTAACCCAGTACTAAACCAGGACTAAAGCCAGGACTAAACCAGGACTAACCCAGTACTAAACCAGGACTAAAGCCAAGACTAAACCAGGACTAAAGCCAGGACTGAACCAGGACTAAAGCCAAGACTAAACCAGGACTAACCCAGTACTAAACCAGGACTAAAGCCAAGACTAAACCAGGACTAAAGCCAAAACTAAACCAGGACTAACCCAGTACTAAACCAGGACTAAAGCCAAGACTAAACCAGGACTAACCCAGTACTAAACCAGGACTAAAGCCAAGACTAAACCAGGACTAAAGCCAAGACTAAACCAGGACTAAAGCCAGTACTAAACCAGGACTAAAGCCAAGACTAAACCAGGACTAAAGCCAGGACTAAACCAGGACTAAAGCCAAGACTAAACCAGGACTAAAGCCAAGACTAAACCAGGACTAAAGCCAGTACTAAACCAGGACTAAAGCCAGGACTAAACCAGGACTAACCCAGTACTAAACCAGGACTAAAGCCAAGACTAAACCAGGACTAAAGCCAAGACTAAACCAGGACTAAAGCCAGGACTGAACCAGGACATAGCATTAACCTGAAAATACAACCACACATTCATTTGTGCTGAGCTGAACTAATTTAGGTAATAAATCAATCAATAAATTACAATATTATATTAGGTCCTTATGCGCTGCAGATTTTTTTAATGGCAGTAAAGAAACTGATACTGTTGCGACTTTTTGATACCTCGGGAAACCTTAATACTTTATTACCGGCCGCCCAAAGTCAGACAAAAGTGAGACAAACTAAATCAGATGTGAAGGAGCTGCAAGAAACACAAACGTTCAAATCATTTCATATCTTCACATAAAGATTTTGTCGCTGTAGACTCACAGTGGGAAGAGGAAGCACAACTTTTACTTTTACGAGTACTGTTACTGCAATAAAAATATTACTTAAGTATGCGGCTAGAAAAGTACAACTGGGTCCACGAGAGCGAGAGCGAGACGAGATTTTGGCGTAATTTAAAACGACTAAATCATGTGGTTCAGTTCAATTTGCAGCTTCACAATTTTAATTAACGTTTTAAACTATTTTGTCGTTTTGTTGTCATTGTAGCTCTGCTTTCTGAAAGTGCTCAAGACATGTGCAAAGTTAACCCGTTTTGATGTCCAAACTAAACATAAACGTGGGGAAAATATCTCACCAGATCATTTTTCTCAGGTGTTGCACAATCTTAAGGCAAATTCTGTATATCGCGAGATCCTGTATCACCAGATATTACCTGAATAAATCCCACCCGTGCGTGTGTTGTACTGACCAGTGGGGGCGCTCTTGCACTCCTGCGGCTCACACTTCCTGGTGCTGTTGGGCTGGGGCTCCTGGCTGCAGTGCGACGGCTCGAGCTCCTGCGCCGGCTCCTCTCTCGTGTCCACACATTTGATGAGGCGAAGCTGCAGGCCTCCCCCACACGAGGCAGAGCACTGTGAGAGGCAGAGCACACGTCACACAGCAGCCGGCCAGGGCTTTACCATGGGTTTATTTGACCATTTTCAGCACTACAATGAGCGTTTACAGGTTTACCAAGGACTTACTACAGTACAGTCGTGGCCAAAAGTTTTGAGAATGACACAAATATTAATTTTGGTACCAGAACGTCCTCCGAGAGCAACTTCTCCCAACCATCCAAGAGCCGTTTGGAGATGAACAAAGCCTTTTCCAGCATGAATGAGCACCTCACCATAAAGCAAACGTAATAACTACATGGCTCGGAGAACAAAAGAAAGATTTTGGGTCCATGGCCACTTTATTTTATTTATTTAACCTTTATTTAACCAGCTAAACCAATTGAGAACCAATTCTCATTTACAATGGCGACCTGGACAAGAGGCAGCGTTAACAAGCAGCACATTAACCCTCGAAGACGGTATCATATACGATACCGAGGAATATGTTTTCTATAACCGCGCAGAACATTCTAACGGTAAAAGACAGAAACGTCCTTTTCCCCTCTGAAAGTGCAGACATAGAGGTTTCCGTACATTTCTGCGGCTTTATCCTACGTCACACTCACGCTGTGTGATGACGGGAGCAAAACGAGTGTCCAACAGGAACTTTGTTTTCCCCAAACTCATGCGCTCCGTCCATTTTGATTGAGCCAAACTTTGCCAAAGAGTGAAGTGAGTCAAGATGGTCGACTCCTCTGACTGTGTGTGTTTATAACGAGGGAAAAAGTCGCTCTAAGTGGAGTTAATTCTCACACACATGGAAAATGACACATCTTGGTGTGTGTAATTGTGCATCTCTTTCTATTTTTATTTAAAGGTTTATTTCAGTCCAAATGAACAAATCCAAATGTAATAAACACCTGGAAATGCAGAAGTGCTGTGGCTCTGGCCCTGGACCTGACAGGAGCTGTTTCCAGGACTGGACCAGGAAAGTCATGGAGCCACTGCACTTTTTTTGTTTTTAGGGCAATAAGGAGATTTTTAATTTACTTACAGACTTGAGATTTTGCATTTTTCTAGCTAAGGCCCTAAATTAAGCATTTTTATGTCCAAAAAGTTGTTTCTACATGTTTGCTGTGTGTTTTGTATAAAAGAGTGTGAATTTTATTTTCAGTTTTTTTTTGTTCATCTCTATTTCTGGTCCTGTAGCTTTTATCACAGCCTCATGACACAACTACAGCAGCAGATTGTGAAATAACAGGTTGGACTGAACAAAAGGAGGTAGAACACTTCATTAGGGGTAAAAGGGGCAGTTTTAAAAGCAAAATTAAGAAAAAAAATCCAGGCGAGAAGAAATGTACTAAAATTGGCCTCAGGTCTTCAGGTGTTAAACAGATTCATTCATATAAAGCAAACAGAGCAACATGAACAATAACGACAGTAATAATAAAAGGCTACAGCTGAAAACAGGTGCAATGATCTTGGACAGTTACATGCAGTGAATTCTTAAATGTGCTGATTGGAATAAACGAGGTGAGTTTAAGTGAGCGCTGCAAACTATTCCAGTCGCTTGCAGCGGGGAACTGGAATGACAGGAGACCAAAGGAAGTGTGGGCTTTAGGGATGACCAGAGGAACCGGACTGCTGGAGCGGAATGTACGGATTGAGTTATGAATTTGGAGAAGTGAGCAAAGATATTGTGGAGTTTTGTAAATGAAGAGGTACTACGAATCTCTCCTGATCTTAATCCCACTGAGAATTTGTGCTCAGTCCTCAAGAGGCGGATGGGCAGAAAAAACAACACAAATTCTGACAAACTCCAAGCGTTGATTATGCAAGAATGGAGCCGTCAGTCAGGATTTGGTCCAGAAGTTGACTGAAGCTGCAGGGAGAAGTGCAGAGGTCTTGAAAAAGAAGGATCAACACTGCAAATATGGACTTGTTGCATGAACTCAGTGTAATTGTCAATAAAATCTTTTGATGCTTTTCTTTTTTTTTGTATTTTGGGCAATTAAGAAGTTTACATTCTTTTACAATGGAACATATAACATTAGAGAAATCATGATAGAAATAACAAGCAAACAAACAAGACAAAAACAAGACAAAAACAAAACAACAAAACAACAACAACAAAATATTTTGCCCAAAAAGGAGTGGGAAGAAGAGAATTTATTTAATCCCACTTCCTCTTTTAATCTCATGCAATGAGCTTCTTTTCCATGATTAACTCTAGGAACTATTTACAAGTGCAGACAGTGAAAAACTGTTCTAGCTTGAACATAATTATCATCATATTACAATAATAATAATACATGAGGAAACAGCAGTGGTCAGAATTTACCAACAATGGAAACAGACGACAAATATAAGTAACGGTAAAGGGAAACAACAAGGATAAACCAGCTCTACAAAAGGCCCGATTGTTCTGATATCAGGACTGACTCTCTACATACTGTGACCAGACCAGATGTTTATAGAACAACTTGAATTTACGGATATTTTGGCCTCGTTTGAGACGTGTATCCAGACTGTTCCACAGTTTTACACCACATATAGACACACAGAAACTTTTACGAGTAGTTCGAACATTGGGCAATTTTAAATTTCCACATCCTCTTAAATTATGAGTTTTCTCTCTCATTTTGAACGAGCTTTGGAGATTAGTTGGTAGTAAATTGTTGAACGCTCGAAATAAAATTACAAGCGTATAATATTTTACAAGGTCAGAAATCTTTAGGAGTTTGGATTGAATAAAAAGATTATGGGCGTGTTCTAGAAAACCAACTTTATGGATGATTCGCAAAGCTCGTTTCTGTAATATAATCAGTGGATTCACTGTACATTGGTCAGTTTTCCCCCCACACTTGAACACAATATGTGAAATAAGAGAGAACCAATGAACAGTATAATGTACACAAGGCATTTTGATCAAGATAATATTTCACTTTGTTTACTATAGCAAGACTTTTGGAAATTTTTGTTTTTATATGTCTAATGTGGCCTTTCCGTGATCATTTACTGTCTATTATAACTCCCAGGAATTTAGATTCATTTACAATTTCTATCTGGACACCTTCAATCATGATTGGTAACTCTGTGTTAATCTTGTGATTGCCAAACATCATTGTCTTGGTCTTATTCAAGTTTAATGACAACTTATTAATATCCATCCACTTTTTTATTTGATTAAGTTCCTCGTTTAGAGTAATTATGAGTTCATTATAATTATGACTACTATAAAATATGCTGGTGTCATCTGCAAAAAGTATAAGCTTTAGTGACTGTGATACAGTAAATATATCATTTATATATATATTGAACAATTTTGGTCCCAGAACAGACCCCTGGGGGACGCCACAAACAATGCCAAGGTTTTTTGATGTATATTGTCCCATTTGAACATACTGCAGCCTTTCTGTAAGATAACTTTTCAGCCAGTTCCCAGCTATCCCTCTAATTCCATATTGTTCAAGTTTCTGTAATAATATTGAATGATTGATAGTGTCAAAGGCTTTCTTAAGATCAATAAAAATACCGGCAGCATATTTTTTGTCCTCTAGTGCATTTGTAATACCCTCTACTGCATCAATTATTGCCATTGAGGTGGTTCTTTGCGTCCTAAATCCATATTGCCCTGCATTAACTATTTGATGTCTGTTGAGAAACTTTTCGAGGCGTGAGTTGAAGAGCTTTTCGAGGATTTTTGAAAACTGTGGTAGTCGGGAGACTGGCCTGTAGTTTGTAAAACAATGTTTGTTCTCACTCTTGAGTATTGGTATTACTTTTGCTATTTTCATTTTATTTGGGAAATGCCCTGACAGAAAGGATAAATTACAGATATGGGTGAAGGGCTCAGCAATGTTTTTCATTCCTTTCTTGACTAGTACCATATCTATGCCGTGACAATCTTTGGATAATTTACTTTTGCATTTCAGGACTATGTTTGTTACCTCATATTCATTTGTTGCAGATAAAAAAGATTGAATGTGGATTTCTTTCAAAATGATGGTGAGACTGTAAAGTTCCCTGTTCTGGAATTATTGCTGCCAACTCTGGGCCAACATTTACAAAGAAATGATTGAAACGATTTACTGTCACTGGTGTTTTGAACTGTATCATTTTTGTCGATGAAATACTCAGGATATGTTACTTTTATAGGTCGTTGTTTAATGAGTTTATTCAGTGTTTCCCAAGTTCTCTTTATATTGTTTCTATTTTCATATCATATTTTCTTATAGTGTAGCTGCTCGCTCGCGCTAATTATGTCCGTTAATTTATTTTTGCACTTCTTATATCTTTGTTCTGCTTCTTTAGTTTTAGACTTCATGCATTTTTTATACAGATTATTTTTCTTTTTACAAGCATTAATTATTCCTTTTGTTAGCCAAGGACTATTTGTACATTTTCTATTATATTCTATTATATGCTTGGTCCACATCTGTTTCTCTATAGATTGTACTCCAGTCCTGAGATATTAGACTGTTGTCAAGAGAGTTAATAGTTTCTTCAGGCTGCTTCTGCTTCTGCTTATGAAATGCTTGTAATTATATTTCAGTAAAACCATAAAATCATGTGAGAAAACACCTAAAAACAATGAAGCAGCATCTGTGAAAATGTGATATTTGTCTCATTCTCAAAACTTTTGGCCACGACTGTATCTATAAGAGAAAAATAAATACCAAAGAAGAGCATTTATTTGTTTCAATCACAGAGACCAGGCTTTTATTTGAGACCAGGCGGTAATTTGGGGCGGGTGATTAATTCCTTCCTCAGCAAAACTGGGAAAATCTGGAACTCACATTCTTTTAACCAGTATGACGATAATTTTGGCGACTTTCTATAGCACATGTGTCAAACATGCGGCCCGGGGGCCAGATCCGGCCCTCCAAGACCTTTAATCTGGCCCTCGGCTGATTTTTCTATTAAAATACTTAAAATGTTCAGATTTTTCTGTTAATTTTCTGCACCGTTTAGCATAGCAGCGTCTCTGTACGTTGCGACTCCCACCAGAGCAGCACAAATGAAGACTTTCCTCTTTCCAAACGCTCTTAAAGGACCATCGTTTTGACTGTCGACCGTGACCCTCATCAGCAAAATGTCAAAAAATGAGAAAAGCAGATGCTGAGTTCAGGATTTCCCAAGAAAAATAGTCTAATTCTTATTTGTTGACAGAGGTGAATGGGAAATCTGTGCTCAGTGTGTTTGGAACAAGTGGCGTTGCTCGAGGAATATAATCTTAAACACCACTACGAGACACGGAGAAAAATACAATAACTTGAAGAGAGAACTGAGTTTTCTGATCCGGCCCTTTTGGGATCAAAGTAGGCTGCATACGGCCCCCGGACCAAAATGAGTTTGACACCCCTGTTCTATACAGACGTGGGCGAGTTCATTTGAAATACTTTACAACACAGAATATCTGCGTAGCTTCTACCGAGTTTCCCACGTTCGAAAGCGACTCCTGAGTGACAGAAATTAATTAAAACCGTCCCGCAGCACGCAGACATTTCTTTAGCAAAACAAACGACAGACGCAGCGAGAACGTTCATCCACCGCATCAGGGCACAAGGAGCGAGCTGTTTTTTTCAGCGCTGATAGTTTATGCAGCGTAATAAAAGGCAACGTGGTGCTCTATTCCCCCTCTTCCCCCTCTTTACGTGCACGTGTTTGCAGAATCAAACAGGTACAAATGCACAGTCTGAGGATTTAAAAAGTGCAATAAACGTGATTCATTTTTACAGCAGAAGCAGGTGACAGACGGAGGCAGGTGCATTCACGGGGACGGTCAGGTGTCACGCTCCAGGCCCATGTGCTGTGGGTGGTGACCAGCAGGGGGCCTATCCACACAGGGCCTATATACAGCACCACAGTGTGCCGCTCCAGGTGAGTTGGAGGATTAGCATCGCAGAGAGGTCGTACCAGAAAGAGGAGCTTTTTCTGTCACCTCGATCCACGCTGGACCCATGCGGAGCTTATTATGGGATGTTTGGGAAAAGAATAGGAGTTCTAATCTGGGACATGGATGTGAGGAGCTGTGTGAATATTCAGATCAACCTTTGAATTGCAAACATGCTCTGGAGATGTGAAATGCAGCAGTGTGTGTGTGTGTGTGTGTGTGTGTGCTCAGTACAGGGAATCAATGCTGGCCTCAATACCAGGGCGGCTTTAAACAGCACGTGTACAAGAAACACCTCCACCCACCCAGGAAAGTCACTTTATTTCAATTAATAATAGTTTAAATATCACTTACAGCAGAATGTGTGTGACTTTTATAGCAGTGCACTGCAAAACAGGATTTTCTAGCAGAGTTAAACGGACTTGAATTAAGCAGATTCATCTTAAAAGATCAATTTTAAGATTTTTTTTACTCAATAAGATGAGTTTTTTTTTACTTGTTTCAAGATATTCCATCCTGATTTATCTTATCTCGATATTACAACTTATTCTAAGCACTTTTTATATTAACTCAGTCCAGGTTAAGCCTCTTTAACTTCCTTCTCAAACCAATAAGGAGAAAAATCTGTCCATAAATACTTGAAACTCGTGTTTTCTGCTTAGAACAAGATTCATATTTTGTCTTGTTTTAAGAAAACTTGGTAAATGAAAATTTCTTACTGCACTGGCAGAAAATTTCACTTAAAATAGGGCATTTTTACCTCAAAATTGGTATTTTTGTCTTATTTTTGATAGGCCTTTTTTTGACATTTATAGGTAGGCAAGCAGACTTGAGGACAACATTCACATTTAACTATATAACGAATTAATGACACCACTTTTCATACAAACTACATTGCAAATATATATATATACATACATGTATATATATATATATATATATATATATATATATATATATATATATATATATATACATCTATATATATATATATATATATATATATATATATATATATATATATATATATATATATATATCTCTGACTGACATATTAAATGCAAATATACTGAGCCTGTAAATGGTTTATGGAGTCAAATTTATTTTATATAGTTTATTAATATCTGTATATACTGGACTGGATTTGACACCCTCTTTGTACAAACACGGACATTTGTGTGTTTGTTTATTCACAGATTTACGACTCCTGTTTTTTTTTTTTATTATTATTGTGAAAAAGACAAATAGATACAAAACTATACAACAACAACAGCAGCAGCAGCAGCAGCAGCAGCAGCAGCAGCAGCAGCAGCAGCAGCAGCAGCAGCAGCAGCAGCAGTACAGGACAACAGACAGCAGACAAAAAAAACGTAGAGGAAAGACAAGAAACAATTTAAAAAATAATCAAGAAGGGAAATTGTGTTGTGTGTGTGTCTGTGTGTATAGGTGTGTGGTTCTGTATGTGTGTGTGTGTGTGTGTGTGTGTGTGTGTGTGGGTGTGGGTGTGTATAGGTGTGTGGTTCTGTATGTGTGTGTGTGTGTGTGTGTGTGTGTGTGTGTGTGTGTGTGTGTGTGTGTGTGGAGGTGTGTGGTGTTTACTACAGTCCCCTTGTTACCATCATTACTGTCCTGCCATCTTGCTGCTGGTATTGTCACCATTCTCACTATCTCCATACGGTGGTTCGTCCTCATCACTTTCAGGTGGTAAATTTGAGTTTGGTTAAATAATCCCCCACCCAATCATTTCAGCAGCCCTGCATTTACCCTGTGTTTTGTCTGTTTTTTTTGTGTGTGTTTAAGGTGCATTAACAGAAGGACTATGTGCAAGTGTCTCTACTTGGGACAGAGGTACAGTCCAAGGAGGCCACGTCTTACTCGTCCTTCTGCCTAAGTGTTTTGAGTATCTTTTTCCCTATTAAAATGTAGTGCATTAAAAGTATGTGAAAGGACTGGGAGGAGGTTCGGAAGTGCATGTGATGGAAATTTCTTGTTAAGCTAAAGAATGTGTGGTTTAGGTTTAGAGAACTAAAGTATTCATGGTCACAGGCAGTGGTATGATCGGCTCTGTCTGAGCCTCTTCAAACGAGGGTCATTATGTTCAGCCATTATCTACCAGGGTTAAAATAACAGGTTTGTTCTGTTCATCTTCACCGTTTAGAATTATTGGAACCCGTTAGTTCAGCCAATCAAGGCCCCAGTCTAACATCTCCACACACCAGTGTCTCCCTCCGAAGGTTGTTTCTCGTATGATTTGTCTCATGTTGATACGATGACCTCGGTAAACTGTAGAAGAAGCTTGTTTTTTGTTTTGCCGGGAGTTCAGATTAGGGAGAGACGGACCTCGAGGGAGGGACAGATAAGATTCTTTTTCATTTTCTCTGTAATTAAATCCAGACTCTTTGACTGAAGACAACTTTTCTCCAGTTTTTATTTTTCTCAGATTTAAAAATCCACAACAGTGCAGCAAAAGGAAGAGTTAAAATGAAGTGATTAATTAATAGTACAAGTGGTGATGATGATGAGGACGAGGTAAGGGCTTTAGCTACAAAAATGCAAAATCTCAAGTCTGTAAGTAAATTAAAAATCTCCTTATTGCCCTAAAAACAAAAAAAGTGCAGTGGCTCCATGACTTTCCTGGTCCAGTCCTGGAAACAGCTCCTGTCAGGTCCAGGGCCAGAGCCACAGCACTTCTGCATTTCCAGGTGTTTATTACATTTGGATTTGTTCATTTGGACTGAAATAAACCTTTAAATAAAAACAGAAAGAGATGCACAATTACACACACCAAGATGTGTCATTTTCCATGTGTGAGAATTAACTCCACTTAGAGCGACTTTTTCCCTCGTTATAAACACACACAGTCAGAGGAGTCGACCATCTTGACTCACTTCACTCTTTGGCAAAGTTTGGCTCGATCAAAATGGACGGAGCGCATGAGTTTGGGGAAAACAAAGTTCCTATTGGACACTCGTTTTGCTCCCGTCATCACACAGCGTGAGTGTGACGTAGGATAAAGCCGCAGAAATGTACGGAAACCTCTATGTCTGCACTTTCAGAGGGGAAAAGGACGTTTCTGTCTTTTACCGTTACAAAGTTCTGTGCGGTTATAGAAACATATTCCTCTGTATCGTATATGATACCGTAGGTAATTTTTGGTTCACCCTTAACATATGTTTTATATATAAAATGACCCTTGTATTCTGAGTTTACTCTGAATTAGGTAAGTGTCAGGTAGAGCTTTATAATAGTAGTAGTAGTGGTAGTACTTAAGGGCATGGACATTCATTTAATTTTCGGTTCACCTTTTTTATATTACATGAAACAATGTTATTACTTTAAGAAAATGTCAAGTGCCCACCCCACTTCTCTGTCATTCTAATAAAACATTATCAGTGTGCTGTACCTGCCCCCAGGAGCCCGTGAGCCACTGTGCACACGGCTGAATGTTACACCTCTGGATGTGCTCGGGCTCATGGTCTGGGTCACACTGGGCCTCCTCTGGACAGGTGACCATCCTCTGCTGCTGCCCACCGCCACACACCTCTGAGCACTGCAACACAGCACATACAACACACACGTTACATACAAGACCTGAACACAGCACATACAACACACACGTTACATACAAGACCTGAACACAGCACATACAACACACACGTTACATACAAGACCTGAACACAGCACATACAACACACACGTTACATACAAGACCTGAACACAGCACATACAACACACACGTTACATACAAGACCTGAACACAGCACATACAACACACACGTTACATACAAGACCTGAACAC
Source organism: Odontamblyopus lacepedii (assembly GCA_034769755.1). Lineage (NCBI taxonomy): Eukaryota > Metazoa > Chordata > Actinopteri > Gobiiformes > Gobiidae > Odontamblyopus > Odontamblyopus lacepedii. Next base: position 1,798,484 of record CM068349.1, read on the forward strand.
AGCACATACAACACACACGTTACATACAAGACCTGAACACAGCACATACAACACACACGTTACATACAAGACCTGAACACAGCACATACAACACACACGTTACATACAAGACCTGAACACAGCACATACAACACACACGTTACATACAAGACCTGAACACAGCACATACAACACACACGTTACATACAAGACCTGAACACAGCACATACAACACACACGTTACATACAAGACCTGAACACAGCACATACAACACACACGTTACATACAAGACCTGAACACAGCACATACAACACACACGTTACATACAAGACCTGAACACAGCACATACAACACACACGTTACATACAAGACCTGAACACAGCACATACAACACACACGTTACACACAAGACCTGAACACAACACATACAACACACACGTTACACACAAGACCTGAACACAGCACATACAACACACACGTTACATACAAGACCTGAACACAGCACATACAACACACACGTTACATACAAGACCTGAACACAGCACATACAACACACACGTTACATACAAGACCTGAACACAGCACATACAACACACACACGTTACATACAAGACCTGAACACAGCACATACAACACACACGTTACATACAAGACCTGAACACAGCACATACAACACACACGTTACATACAAGACCTGAACACAGCACATACAACACACACGTTACATACAAGACCTGAACACAGCACATACAACACACACGTTACATACAAGACCTGAACACAGCACATACAACACACACGTTACATACAAGACCTGAACACACCACATACAACACACACGTTACATACAAGACCTGAACACGGCACATACAACACACACGTTACATACAAGACCTGAACACAGCACATACAACACACACGTTACATACAAGACCTGAACACAGCACATGCAACACACACGTTACATACAAGACCTGAACACAGCACATACAACACACACGTTACATACAAGACCTGAACACAGCACATACAACACACACGTTACATACAAGACCTGAACACAGCACATACAACACACACGTTACATACAAGACCTGAACACAGCACATACAACACACACGTTACATACAAGACCTGAACACAGCACATACAACACACACGTTACATACATGACCTGAACACAGCACATACAACACACACGTTACATACATGACCTGAACACAGCACATGCAACACACACGTTACATACATGACCTGAACACAGCACATCTTACATACAACAATGAAAAATGTGAAAAAGAAACTGCATTCTGAGCATCTAGATAAGAACTAACACACACTTCCTGATGGTCAGACAATAACACTGGAGCTGCAGCCAGGACACAGACACATTCTGAGCTCAAGACCTGTTCTGAGCAAGACACATTTTACTCAAATACAAGGAAAAAAAAAATCAGGTCCATTTTACATACAGAAGCATGTGTATAAACTTTAATTCAGTAGAAAAGTGCTGCACTGAACCCTTAGTCCTGTAATACCTCTTGACATGGAGGATTTTCAAAAAATGAAAATCTGTCCTTTGACTGTTCCCATAGTGTTTCCTGATACAAAGGTCTGAGAATTTTCAGTCCCGCCCGCGCCTGCAAAGAATTGTAATTTTCATTCCTGCTCCCACCCACACTTTCTTTCTCACAAAAGGTCTCGATTTCTTCAATTTCTTCATCAGGTTTCTTGATTTTTTGACGGTAAATGAACCTCTCATGAAAGAAGCACAGTGAGATTCACTGGAGCAGGGGCCCACACTTTCTCAGCTATAAGCTATAAAAGTACCAAGTCAAAATGATCAACCTACTGCAAAAATGCAAATCCTTTATTTATGTATAAATGTATTGAGAATCAGTAATGGTGGTTTTGCAGTGATAAACCAGCCTCTGCACATTTACCAAACACACGTCGTGACAAATACAGAAGCATTTGTGAACTTTTATTAGGGAAACTTCACCCACATGTGGTGGTGGGTATAATCAGTGCATTGAGCAGGGGGAGGAGCAGTGCACTGACGTGAGGCGGATGGACAGGTAGGAGGTTTTCAGGAGTTTAACCTGCTGTGTGATACACACCTGCAGTGAGTGTTCAAAATGTGCCCCGTGCGGCACTGCAGAACAGTACAGGAAGTGCAGGGTTCTATCCTGATAGCAAACATCAGAGAAGAGAATCAGCAAATACACACAGACACATTCATGAACCAAAAACACTTCACTTCACCTGCTGTAAAAGGAACGACAGCAGAAGGTTTTGACCACATGTGCTGACCAAACCTCACATGACTGTGGCTGCTGCAGATGTCCTCCAGGCTCTTGGTCACTACACTGTGTTATGGCTCTTTTGTTGAGGACGCTGTGTTTGTTTGAAATCCTTTGAAGACATCGATTACATTTCCTAACACACCTGCGTCTGTGTCCTCACAGATGAGGGAAGGGACGAGGTCAAATCAAGTTTTAATGCTGAAATGTCTCTGATTGAACAGTCGCTCCCTAAAGCCCAGCACCTGCACCAGTCATGAGTCAGTGCAGCCTCTGCAGCTCAGGGAGGGAATTCTGGAGGTTCTGAGCTTTCACATGAGCCATGGCCTATTTATCGTGACTATTTATGGTAAAACTGTGAAAACTGAACATATTTGAGCAGCAGGTGGAGGAGTCTATCTCCTTGTTGCTCTGATCAAAATAAAATACAGATTTAAGTGTTACAAATAAAACTATTATCCATGCACGCTCTGGCCTCTCTCTTATTTAGTCCAATCAGAAAACACAAGGACTGATTGTCCTTTTTAGACCATTTTCACTGACCTTCTCAGAGTCAGCGGGAGTTCACACAAAGATCATCTTAAACCTCAGGCCGGACCTGAGGCTTAGACTGGAGACAAAGATGGTTTTAGCTCAAGATGTGAGGATGAGCCTGGACTTGTTAAGTGTCTTTGATGGAATATCCCCTCCCACTCACATCTAATTAGAAAGGGTTTAACAGCCTCATGACGAGAAGTACACGTTAGCATGCTAGTTGTTGTTAACTTTAATGTAATGCTCTGCTCATAGACTCATTTATGGCCAGAGTCACAGTGAAGTACGATAAGTTACTCACTGTAGGAGATTTTAATGTGCAGGTTTGTCGGGGCAAACTCCTGGACAAAGACTTTAGATCTTATTGATTCATTTAATCTGATGCAACATGTCACTGCACCCACTGCCTGGACACACTCTTGATTTGGTTTTATCTCATGGTTTTATTGTTGATAACCTTGAAATGAGTAATGCAGTGTTCTCTGATCATTGTCTTGTTGTGCTTGATTTTATGATTTATTTTAATAAGCTCCTGTGAGCTTTAGCCACATGTCAAAGCCTTGTTTTCCGCTGCTTATTCAGATATGAATGTGTTCACTTACTAACACCTTAAACAGACGCTAATGAGCCGACCACATCTTTTCCAAGTGTGTGTTCTCCTGTATTACACTCTGTTGCTCCTCTTAAAGCCATGTGTCCTAAACGTCAGGCAGAAACGAGACTGAATGAGAAAATATTTTTCTTTTCTAAAAATGTGTACAGACCTCAGGTGCTTTTTAAAACTATAGCTACTATTTTAAACCCTCACCAATCCACTTCTTTTCAGGCTTCACCAATTTGTAAAGATTTTCTGGCATTTTTAAAGATAAGGTTGACTCTGTTAGGTCAATATTTATGTCCCCTCTTTTAATTTGACTATAGAGTTAAGACCGTTGGCTTATTTTGGTTAGGTAAGGTAAGGTTTATTTATATAGCACTTTACATAGACACATGTCCCCAAAGTGCTTTACACAGCATTTTACAGAGCATTCTTCATTCACTCCAGACCTGGTGGTGGTAAGCTACTGTTGTAGCCACAGCTGCCCTAGGGCAGGCTGACAGAGGCGCGGCTGCCAGGCCAAGCGGCGCCAACGGCCCCTCCGACCACCACCATCACTCACTCAAAGGGAGGTGGCTCCGCATTTTGCCCAGTTTGGACATCAAACTCAGCTCTTTCACAGCTTCAGTCACGTCTTGTCTTTCGTTTGCATCAATCACCCTAAAATGACGCAGTTTTGGAGGCAAGAAAGTTGCTGCTTTATAGAGCGTTAATTCCATTTGGGACGAGGCGACTTGGTGTCAACAGTTCGTTTAGGCTTTATGCACAAGCAGATGCAATGACACTGAGTAGGGGGTCAGCCTGAGCCACGTCACAATGGCCTCTTAACTTCACGGACCAAGACAACAAACGCCGCACTTAAGGCGGTATTGTCCGATTCCAGGTCATTCGTTGCGTCTTTGAAGGGTTTGAGAGACGCCACCAGTGATCCAAGGACGTGTTTATCGATGCAGCCTATTTGTCACACTGGTTATTATTTAGTAGAATAGTTGTGACCTCATCATACTGATGTGAGACAGAACCCATCATATCCACCGTCGAAATCCATCGTGTCTCCACTGACTGTTTGAGACTTCGTCAGCTTGACTTGCAAACCAGAATGTTTAAAATAATCCATTGATCCATGTAAAGATGCCCCCATGTTCGCTCCTCCGTGACAAACACTATTTTTTCCCCCCAAAAGTGAACAATCAATTCCAAAGACTCTTAAATGATGCAATAATAAAGCCCGGATATTTTCACCAGTTTGAGGTTCCTTCATCAAATGTGGCAGAAAATAGCACTCGAGACTGTGAGCTGTAGTCTGAATTGATGTAATGTGTGGTGGCCGACAGGAAAGAGGTTTTGCGATATGTTTCAGTCCAAATATCCGTTGTCACAGCACATCCATATTCCCCCATTGTCTTGCTTATGTTTCTACAACAGCCCTTCTCAGTTTCAGTGCCCTATTATCTACATGACGTGACACCGTAGTTGCATGAGGCAGAATCTCCCTCACATCGAATTTGCCTATTGTGGCTGCCGTGTCAACTAAGTGTTGGGCCAATTAAATTAATCCCCGACCAGTGATGCTGTCATACGGGTGGAGGTCTGCAGCAACAAAAGCAACACATTTCTCCACGGCCTTTGCCTTTAGAGCAGGAGTGTCAAACTCATTTTGGTCCGGGGGCCGTATGCAGCCTACTTTGATCCCAAAAGGGCCGGATCAGAAAACTCAGTTCTCTCTTCAAGTTATTGTATTTTTCTCCGTGTCTCGTAGTGGTGTTTAAGATTATATTCCTCGAGCAACGCCACTTGTTCCAAACACACTGAGCACAGATTTCCCATTCACCTCTGTCAACAAATAAGAATTAGACTATTTTTCTTGGGAAATCCTGAACTCAGCATCTGCTTTTCTCATTTTTTGACATTTTGCTGATGAGGGTCACGGTCGCCAGTCAAAACGATCGTCCTTTAAGAGCGTTTGGAAAGAGGAAAGTCTTCATTTGTGCTGCTCTGGTGGGAGTCGCAACGTACAGAAACGCCGGAGACGCTGCTATGCTAAACGGTGCAGAAAATTAACAGAAAAATCTGAAAATTTTAAGTATTTTAATAGAAAAATCAGCCGAGGGCCAGATTAAAGGTCTTGGAGGGCCGGATCTGGCCCCCGGGCCGCATGTTTGACACATGTGCTTTAGAGCATCTGTCACGTTTGTGCTGTGTCCTCTGAACTCCAACACTTGTCCTTTGAAGAACACGCAGGGCGATTCAGGCCTGTGGTGCCTGATCTATGGCTGTTGTATGTCAGAACCTTTTGGCACTTATCACAAGTTGCAAAGTGCAGCTGATTTCCTTCTGCGTCGCACACAAGAGAAAAAGACTTCCGAATGTCTGATTTCAGGTTTCTTGATTTTTGGACAGTAAATGTGCCTCCAAGTTCAGGCTGCTTAAAATGTTTTTTATTAATGCCAAATAAAATATCGAGCACAAATTATGTATGATAGAAATGCATTAACTGGGCTATTTGTATATTTTACTTACTTTTTCTTTTTCTTTTATATGACTCAATTTAGTTTGCGGACTGTGGTTTATCGTCCCGCCCACATTGTGCCCTCCTGCGGCCTTCACATTAAGAGCGCCCCCTTCAGTTGATTTGTTTAAGTCTCTTTTAAAAACACACTTTTACTCACCGGCTTTTAATATGGCCTGACAATTGTGTGGTTCTCTGACTGTCCTTTGATTTTATTTGCTATTTTTCTATTTGCTATTTTTAGTATTTTTTCATGTTTTTTATTGACTTGCTTATTTATTTATTTTATTATTCATTTTAATTAACGTGCTATTTTATATTGTGCTACTCTGTGCAGCACTTTGGAGACCGTGTGTTGGGAAAATGTGCTGTACAAATAAAGTTGGATTGGATAAATAATTAGGCTGGTCTGAATGCAGAACCCGAGCTCAGACTGTGCCCAGCTCAGTGTGGGGCTGGTCTCATTACTGGGACACTCAGAGGACCAGAGCTCTGCTGTGCTGCTGTGTCAGAGTCTTTGACGGCTGCACAGAGACATTCACACCACAAATGTTCCTTTATGAAATGACATTCTGCCGTTGCTCAATTTGGCCAACAGTACAATCTAATCGACTGAATCCAGAGCTCTGCAGCAGCTCCAGCAGCAGCTCCAGCAGCAGCTCCAGCAGCAGCTCCAGCAGCAGCTCCAGCAGCAGCTCCAGCAGCAGCTCCAGCAGCACCACCAGGCTGCACATGTGCCCTGAGCTCCTCTCCACACTTTAAACTCTACAGAATCCGCACAGCCACTGGAGCTAAAAGCACTTTAAACTGCACTAATACCTGCACTTCTCATGCACATCAATGCTCTAAATGTAATTTCGTTGTTAATTGTGACAATGACAATAAATCTTTGGATCTTGAATCTTTGGGCTCGACTGTGTGCCGTCTGAGCCCAGGGTTTGGCACGTGAGGAATAACTCTGGACCAAGTTATTCCAAGTAGCCCAAAGCAGAAAGTGAAACATTAGCTTAGTGAATGCTGTCCCACCAGACCTGACCAAATGACCTTCTGACCTTCTGACCTTCTAATCCTCCTTTGGCCTGATGGCCTTAAACATGCCCTGACACAGCCCCTCCCTCCTCCCTGTGCAGGAGCAGAATGTGCTCTGGGCTAAAGCTTTTTCATCTTTTAATGCAACCAGAAAGCATCACAGCTTTTGTCAGTTTTTATCACACACAATATATTGAAATAAATCATAAAGCTGTAGTTTAGACCTTTACAGTCTAACCTGTATCAGTGTAACACCTCTGGACGTGGATAGTAACTGTACTGCTCCAATCAGGGCTGTATGTACAAAATATATGTAGAAAGATTTTATTTTCCTCATATTGAATCACAACCCATCATGATCACAATTTTCAATGAAGAATATTTTGTTCTAATTGAGATAAAAAGGCTGGAGGTTGCACGTCGCCTGTGTGCTTCCCTGGGTTTGTGCCATACTGTGGAATATTACATCCAAAGGAAAGACATTTCCATGGAAACAAGCAGGAGACAGCTATAGTAGACATTTTTTGGCTAAAATGTTGTGTATTAGGTTTTTGAAATATTATTGTAATGAATATGATCAAAACAGAAGTTAAGTCTGAACAATTTTAACACAAAAACACTCACATTTCTGAATTGAAAGTGTGAACTCTGCTCTAAAGCTTTTACTGACAGACCACAGGCTGCGGAGCGCTCCATTAAAAACACCCTGATGGTGATGATTTGAATGGGTTGGATTTTTACCTCCTGGAGACAACATTTTAATGTAAATGGGTAAACACTGTAATAACACTATTTTAAAAACGTGTAGAGAGATCTACACAGCCAAGTGACAGAATGGACACAGGATATTGATTGTGACGTAAATGACCTCCTGTGTTCAGGATAAGTGCCTCCGCTCACACTGTGAGAGCAGCACGGTCGCCTCATTCGTCCTCAGAGCTGCTGCTGCTTTGGTGTGTGTCTCTCCTCACCTGTCCCCAGGACGACGTGTACCAGTCCAGGCAGGGCTGCAGGTTACAGGGGCTCTGAGACGGGGGCCGCGGGGACGTGGCTCTGCAGTGAAAGGGCCGCAGGGGTCGAGCGTCTCTCATGTCAAAACACTGCACCTCTCTCATCCTCACTCCTCCTCCACAGGCTCGAGAGCACTGACACACACAGAGGACATGCTCACAGGGCACTGCTAATACTGCGTCTAACTAAGGACTTCCTGTTTGACACAAACACAATGATGATGGTTCAGTTTCTATGAGACCTGCTTTCCGATCTGTCTGAAACAAATACAAAATAAGGACCATCATTTTAGTTTTTCAGATAAATTGCTTCTGTTTAATCATTTGAAGGACATTGTAATAACAATAAAATAATTTCAGTGAAAAGCTAAGAAAAAGAAAAGCGTTTGATTTCAGAGATGTAACAATGAAATATTAGCACATCCCATTTTTAAGAGGTTTATTGGTGATATTAACTGAAGCGGTACCTTGGTCCAGGGTCCGAGGTTCCAGGTGGAGCAGGGCCTCAGGTAGCACCTCTGGGCAGGAGCAGGTCGTTTGGCCGGGTCACAGTCGGCCTCAGAGCCTGTGCTGCAGCTCAGGGGCCTCCACACTGCCCCCAGGCCACAGCTGGTGGAGCACTGGACACACATGGACACACACACAAACACACATACACACACACACACACACACATGTATACACACACACACACACACACACATGTACACACACAAACACACACACACACACACACATGTACACATACACACACACACACACACACTTTACTGCTTTGCTCTGTTATAGCTCAGATTGTGTTCAGTTTGTGTGAGGCAGGATCTGACCTAATCAAAGGGACATTGACAAACCTTTTGTATATTATTTGAAGCCCGTCATGTTTTATTACATTTATATTTTTGTTTATGTCCTGGTTTAGTCCTGAACGAGTCCAGGTTTACTTCTAGATTTAGTTTGGTCTTAAAACCAGACTGAATTTCAGAACAAGACATTAAATGGTCAAATTCTAACCTTCCGTGAATAGTTTTAGGGTCATGAGAATCTTATATTATGTACTGAAAACTAGAGTCTATTGTCTAAAAGTGGTACTGACACACACACACTCTCTGCTGTGTGTGGTCTGCTTTTATACCAGGGTAGAATTACTTTATTTAGATATTTATAAATAAATATAACATTTATTCATTTATATATTTATTTATTTACTTATTTAATTAATTTTGATATATACTTTAGTTAGATATTTACTTTATTTATACTTAAGTATTTAGTTTTTGTTTCCCATTCAAAGACAAAATCTTGAACAGTGCCTAATATGGGCCCTTTAAATCTTCACTCCTGGTTATAAAATGGTGGCACCTGCAGTGTGGAGGAGACACCGATAGCTCCAGTGCACATAAACACTTACCGCACTCCAGTTTCCGGTGACCCAGTGGGCATCGGCCCGCGGCGCCTTGGACGGAAAGGGCGATAAAAGCCGAGGTGTCGCATATTCTCTCCGCTCAGGCTCCGTCACAGCCGGATACTGCTGTGAAATGCCCGGATACGCCTTCCCGGTCGTGGCTGAGATATAAGGAATTTCAGTGTATTCATAACCGTCAGAATCCTCAGAATAGCTTCCAGTTGTGGCAGAGTCTGGCTGAGGCGTGCCAGGCAGCTTTCCGAGAGGTAGTTCCTTTCCAGAAGAAGGGGTTGCACCAAGGTGTTCTGAATTTTCGTCGTGCAGTTTAGTTACAGATAGAGATTCAGTTGGTGATAATGTGTTTTCTGTTGTAACTTGTCGTGCAGGTTCCACAGTTGGCGACTCAGAAACTTCAAGAGAACGTGTAACTTCTTCTGCAGCATTAGTTACTGTCGTCATTCCGGGCAGAGGAGTCACATATTGCCCTGGCCTCGTACTTACGTCCTCATAGCTCCCGTCGTCCTCCAGACCACGCTTGTCTGAGCCTTGTAAACTTTTCTTTGTTGACTCTGTAGCGCTTACGTCTTCACCTTTTCTTCCCTGTGGTTGATTTGTTGTGGACAATGGAGTCGAGTGGGTGGTGGAAACTGGCAGGAGATAATCTTCAGCCAGAAAGTCCTCCACAGTTTTTCCTGTTTTCTCAATAGAGTCCTTTGTTGCGGTGATGACATTGACTCTGGCATTGTCTGTCTCTGTGCTCTGCTGTCTGTCTTTTTGAATGGAGTTTGTAGGTGTTGAAGGAGCCGAGGTAGGAGGACTTGTCGTCTCCACGCTTCCTGGTTTCAGAGGTAAGTCTTCATTCCCTGAGTATTTTCCGTCACCTCCGACGTCGCTGTCGTCGGCCAAGTCCTCGTGAAAGTTGATAAAGTTGTAATCGTAGTAAAAATCGTCCACTTGCACACGTTTTTCCTGAGAGACGTGAGTGCTTTCTATGTTATTGTGGTAGTGGAAGTCTCCCTCGATGATGTCGTTAACGTCTGGGCGGGGTTTGGGCTGGGCTTTCGCCGTGACGTGCTTTTGGGCCGGTTTAATTTCGGGGATGGAGTTGATTTCGTTGAGGATGTCTTTGCTGGACCAGCCGCTCCCGGACCAGTCGAAGTTGTCCTGCGGAGGGGGGCAGTCGCGGGGGTGGCAGGTGCCCAGGGTGGGAGGTCTCTTGTGGGGGTCGCAGTCGGCGCCCGTGTCCCTGGAGCAGGTTACGTTTCTCCAGCGTGTCCCACTGCCGCAGCTCACAGAACACTGGAGGAGACACACAGGGTTAGTCGAGACCTGCACACTCACAGTCACTTAACCCCTGAAGACCTGAGGGCAATTTTAGTACATTTCTCTTCACCTGGATCTTTTTCTCAATTTTGCTTTTAAAACTGCCCCTTTTACCCCCTAATGAAGTGTTCTACCTCCTTTTGTTCAGTCCAACCTGTTATTTCACAATCTGCTGCTGTAGTTGTGTCATGAGGCTGTGATAAAAGCTACAGGACCAGAAATAGAGATGAAAAAAAAAATAAAAAAAATACAGAAAATAAAATTCACACTCTTTTATACAAAACCCACAGCAAACATGTAGAAACAACTTTTTGGACATAAAAAAATGCTTAATTTAGGGCCTTAGCTACAAAAATGCAAATTATGAAGTTAAACTATAACGATATATTGTGAAGTGAAACGGAATGACTATGAAGAATGTTCGTAAAGTATGTTGCCAATAAGCAGTGCTGCATACTTTCTATTCAGTAGCTCAGTCTGTGTGTGGGGAGTGAATCATACTGTACAGTGTATAGTCCATTATCGTTATTCTGTACAGTTCTAACAATTCTAAAGCATCAGCATGAAACAACCCAACGGAGTCCAAAGGTTCTCCAGCCCAACTGAAGAAGGAAAAGTCTCCTTGTAATGAGTGTAGTTCTCAGACTGTTTGTGTCTAGTGCCACTATTTCCCTTCTTCAGAACCTTCACTTTTAAACCAGCTCTTTAAAAGTGTTAAACATGGCAAAACTAAGGCTGGTCAATGTAAAAAGGAAAGTGGTTTTAATCACATAGCTCAAAGGATACACTCCTCAAAAAAATAAAAGGAACACTTTGAAAACACATCAGATCTCTGTGAAAAAGAAACCTGTTGAATATCTATATAAATCTGGACAGGGCAACAAAAAGATGTTCCTCTTTTAATGGAAATGAATAAGTGCACAGGAGCGACAAACCCTTAAACAGGACTGGTTTCACAGGTGGAGGTCATTTCACGTTTTTCTCTTGGTGTTTTTTGGCTGGTTTTCCACTAGTGCTGCTTTGGCTACAGTGATTATCACTACTGGGAGAATGAAGCCCTTCCTGAACCCTACAGAAGCTGCACAGATTGTCCAACTTCTCCAGGACGGCACATACGGACATGCCATTGCAAGAAGACTTAATGTGTCTCCCTGCACAATCTCCAGAACATGGAGGAGATTTCAGGAGACAGTTACTCCAGGAGAGCTGGACAGGGCCGTAGAAGGTCTTCAATCAGCAGGATCCATATCTGCTCCTTTGTGCAGGAGGAACAGGCTGAGCACTGCCAATGCCCTACAGACTGACCTCCAGCAGGACACTGGGGTGAATGTCTCTGCCCAAACCTTCAGAATCAGACTTCCTGAGGGTGGCTTGAGGGCACCATCTCCTGTCTTGGGGCCTGCGCTCACCGCCCAGCACCGTGGAGCTTCATTAGCATTTACTACACCACACCAGAATTGGCAAGTCCACCTCTGGTGCCCTGAGCTTTTCACAGATGAGAGCAGGTTCACCCTGAGCAAGTATGACAGACGTGAAAGAGTCTGGAGAAGACCAGGATAAAGCTCTGCTGTCTGCACCATGGCTCCGCATGAGTGGTTTGGTGGTGGGTCAGTGATGGTCTGGGGAGGCAGATCCATGGAGGGACCTACAGTCCTCTGCCGGCTAGAAAACAGCAGTCTGACTGTCATTAGGCATCGGGATGGACTCCTTGAACCCTGTGAGACCCTACGCTGGTGCAGAAGGTCCTGAAGAATGAAGGGATTGATAGAACTGAATGGCCCTCACGGTCATTTTACTTTAACCCGATAGAACTCCTCTAGAACATTATGTCTGGGTCCGTCAGATGCTCCACGTTGCTCCTCAGACTCTACAGGAGCTCAGTGACATCAGACATCCCACAACACACCATCCATCGCCGCTTTAGGAACATGCAGGTTTTCAAAGTGTCCCTGTAATTCTCTTGAGCCTTTGACCTTTCGCCAAATAAAACATTTTCAAAACAATAAAAGGTTTCACGGTGCACTAAATATGTTCTGTGTTACCAATGAATCTGTATTAGAAGTAAAATGCCCCTTCTTCTTTGAGCTTTTACCACTGCAGCAGTAACGGTCGACATGTTGTAGCACAATCACATTCTGACCTGTAGAGTTCAGAGTTCAGAGTTCAGGGTGAGGCTCACACTGACCTGAGACCAGCTGCTGGAGCTCCAGGCCGAGGGGCAGAGGACGTGAGTGTTACAGGCTGAGACAGGCTCAGGTTTGGGCATGTGCTCACAGTCGCTGGGCTGGAGGGCCTGCTGCTCCTCTGCTCTTAGGGCCCGCACACACAGCACGGCCCTCACAGAGACTCCCAGGGGCCCACAGCTGGAGGAGCACCTCTGCCACTCCCCCGCCCACCACCTGCAGACACAAGCTTTGTCATGTTCTCATCGACTTCACATTTAGTATCAAGAAACAACCCAGCCAGCATGAGTTTTACAAAACTACCGGATTATGAGAATTCTGTTTAAGACACTGAGCGTAAAAACACTTAATACCTTCATAATATTGTAGGACTATAATTCTTCACGTGACCTCAATATGAATGACTTAAACATGAACATGACTTTCAGAAAGAAACAGTATGATTCTGTAGACATAAAAAATAAAAGATAAAAAACTTGTCTGGAACATTCCAGCCAAAGCAAAAACATCTCCCTGGAAAAAAGCAGATAATGCTTAAAGAGTCCACCACAAAAGTGACACAGTGCATCTTTAAGGAAAATCTGAGGTACCAAACAGCTTGACCCTTTTGTCTTTCCAGAGGGTAAGTGAATGAGGGTGGGGGTAAATGAGGGGCAGGTCTGGACTCACGTGGCCGGGCAGGGCTCTTTGGCACAGCTGCTGTGGTTGGTCTGAGGGCGACTCTCAGAGTCACACAGATGCTCCTCTACGATGCCCCTGGTCCTGTGCACACAATGCACCACCTGCCTCTGCACACCTGAACACAGAGGATACAAGCAGCACCTGTCAGAGAGCACACAGGAACAGGCAGCACCTGTCAGAGAGCAGCACCTGTCAGAGAGCAGCGCCTGTCAGAGAGCAGCGCCTGTCAGAGAGCAGCGCCTGTCAGAGAGCAGCACCTGTCAGAGAGCAGCACCTGTCAGACAGCAGCACCAGGTTCTCTAGTCATTTCTAGATTTGATCTTCTCTTAATGTGGAGCGGCTGAGAATTCCCATAGAAACTAACACCGAGGGCCATGATGAAGAAACTTTGGATTATTGTTGCGCACTGGGATGTAACATGATCAAACACTGTAGAAAACCTGATTTACGAAGCTCCAGGTTGACGGGAGAAGTGGATTTCTACAGCTAAAGGGGTTAGTAGCTAATGCTAATCTAGACCAGACATTAATTAAGCAGTGAAAGTCTTTTTACATCAATATTTTTTCTTTATTTGGTTTAATTTGATTGATTAAACCATAGTCTTATAATGATTCAGATACTGTAAGTTTGCATATGGTCAATTTGCACTGAATAGTACATTAATGAGGCAGAGCGCAAACTGAAGAGAAATGATCCCAGATGCTTTTGCTGAACACTGTTCATGTGTTCAGTGACGGCTTAGAAATGTGGATTGTAGAAAATAAAACCACAAACCAAAGACCTTTTCTGATGATGAGAAGTGAAAAGTAAACCAGATGTCCAGATATTGCAGATTTAAGGCAAAATCTAACTAAAACCTACAGGCCTCCACACACTACAGGAGAATTTCCCCGATTTTGGCTGCGATTTCTTCTTCCCAAGTTCAGGAGGCGTGACCCGACTTTTTGTCTCCGTGTGCGATTCTGAAGCCGCTGCTCCTCATGTGTGGAGTCAGTGTCCGATCAGAACCACCGAACATCAGCAACGCTACGATAAAAGCAGTTTGAGAGAGCGGAGATTTGATCATCGTCAGGTTCTCCTCATGTCTGTGGTGTTTGTGCTTTTTGTCGCATGTTTAAAAATCATTTAAGACCAAAAATCCTGCAGTGTGTAGCAGCCTTAAGTTAGAATGACTCCAAAAGCGACTCAGTGCCATTCATGACCAATAATCCACCACTGCCCACACGGCGTCCCTGTCAGATTGCATCACTTGGGTGCAGGAGCTCCAACAGCCTGCACAGGAAAAAAGGATTTTCTAGCACAGTTAAACTGACTTAAATTAAGCAGATTCATCTAAAAAGACCAATTTTAAGATTTTTTTTTACTTGTTTCATATTACAATTTATTCTAAGCACTTTTTATATTAAGTCCAGGTTAAGCCTCTTTAACATCCTTCTCAAACCAATAAGGTGAAAAATCTTGCCATAAACTCGTGTTTTCTGCTTAGAACAAGATTCATATTTCATCTTGTTTTAAGAAAACTTGGTAAGTGAAAATTTCTTACTGCACTGGCAGAAATTTTTTATTTTTTTTCTTATATTTGATAGGTATTTTTTGCAGTGTGTTATGGGGCATATGAATGAAACTGCTCAGATTCTCCACACCGCGTCCTGTGCTGTTGTGTGCATATGGCTTATGTGCTTTTTTACTTGCACTGATACAGCTCAACATCATTCTAAAGGTATTCAGGAAATATTCACTTTTGTCCTGTGAACGTGACTTTTTTTAGTATCGATACCTGCTCAAATGAGTATCTATAGCAGGGGCGTCAAACTCATTTTGGTCCCGGGGCCGTATACAACCTACTTTTATCCCAAAGGGGCCGGATCAGAAAACTCATGGTATATTTACCCTAAAAATAGCAGTAAATCCAAATATTTGTGCAGAGAAACACAAATCTGTTACAGAAATCTTTTTTATTTGATTTTATTGTACTAAGTATTGTAATATTATGCTAGGTCAGGTAGCTTTGCTCTCACAGCAGCATCACTAACCTCTTGGCCCCTGGTAAAAACAGACGGCTGTTTCTTCAGTTTCAGCAATAAATAGTTTATCTTCGGTCTTCTCAATTCTCCGTTCAAGTTATTATATTTTTTGCCATGCTGTCTCTCCTAGTGGCGTTTAATTTATTCCTTGAGCTCCGCCACTTGTTGCAAACACACCGAGCACAGGTTTCCCATTCACCTCTGTGAACAAATACGAATTAGTCCATTTTTCTTGGAAAATCCTGCACTCAGCTCCACTTTTCTTATTTTTGACATTTTGCTGATGAGGGCGTCATGGTCACAGTCAAAACGATCGTCCTTTAAGAGTGTTTGGAAAGAGGCGAGTCTTCATTTGTGCTGCTCTGGTGAGAGTCGGCCGCGCACAGAAGTGCTGGAGACGATGCTATGCAAAGCGGCGTAGAAAATTACCAGAAAAATCTGAAAATTTTAAGTATTTTAATAGAAAATCATCTGAGGGCCAGATTAAAGGTCTTCGAGGGCCGGATCTGGCCCCCGGGCCGCATGTTTGACACCTGTGATCTATAGCTTCGATACTAGTTTATTCTTTATTGTTTATTAGATCCCCATTAGCTTCAGCAGTACTGCGTCAGCTCCTCTTCCTGGGGTCCATTTAAATTTGCAGCAAAACTTATACACATGAACATAATTTACAACATTTGTCATTAACTATAGATTAAATACAATCCCAAAAACACATAAAACACATTAATCACAGATTTAAATTCAAACAGTTCATACAGACTATTTCACCTCACATCATTCATTTGTTTAATGCATTTGAAGTTTCCTTCTGAAGCTAAAATCAGTGGTTTGTTCTCTAATGTTCTGAGGTAAATGGCTCCAAACACTGTTCTCTGGCTCTGACTCGTTTTACATTTTGGCAGTGAAACATTGTCCTTCTGAACGCCTTGTAGAGTAACTGTGAGTATGTTTACTGAAGGGCAGGTTTTGGTAGAACATAGATGGTGTCTGAGTTGTCATAATATTTCTTAAAAAGCTTATTTTTGCAGACAACCATCGATCTTTCACCCAAAACCACCAGAGTTGCTTATGCATTTTTACAACACTTGTTCTTAACGCGCAGCTTTGTTTTGCACTGACTGTAGTTGGTGTTTAGTAGTTTAGTAGTAGTTTTGATTAGTCAGATCTCATTTGTGATCCTTCTCTTGGGCCTGTGTGAGGAGCACCATTTCCTTAGACAAAGAGAGAGCTGTGCACCTGAGGAGCCTCTCTGCAGCATCAGAAGAGCTTCTTCTGATCTTTGCCGTGACCTTCCTCTAGACCTGACGTCTCAATCACAGCTTCAAAGACAGCCCTTTACAGACCCTTTACAGACCCTCTACTGGGACCCTGAAAAGGAGGGAAAACACGAGGATGAGCTGTGTTAAATATAGGAGCGATATAGGAGAGAACAAAGGCCACTCCTTCAAATGTCAGAGCAAATGAAGCCGTGGAGTCACGCAACGCACCGCACACCACCACGACCACCCGCTTCACACGACATTGAGACAACAGCAAAGTGACTTCAGTTTAGACTCTAGGGTTGTCAGAAGTATCCAAAATCAGATACTAACCCACACTAAGGCCATGTCCACACACACACGGGTGTTTCTGCTACACTTCGTTTTATAAAAAGTCTTGCGTCCACACTTAACCGTTTTAAATATAATTCCATCCACAAAACCCACATAATTAGGCTCTTTCAACTCTTTTAACCACATAGTTTGTAGTAGTTTGTCCTTCTATAAGAGGACGAAGTGAGTCTGACAGCGACAGGAGGGACGACGCCGACTTCTGACTCAAAGTTCTCCACCAGCTGCAGCGCGTCCAGGTTGGACCAAAAATTTCCGACGGCGTCTCTCCCGAGTGACGCCTTCGAGGAGGAGGAGGAGGAAGGATATTTGGTGTTAAACAGCCGAATGCAATGCGCTTCTTCTCCTTTGCTCCTCGACCAGAAGCAGTAGTTGTGTTTGTGAAAAAAAACATCTACAGGCTTCTTAGAGCAGGGGTGTCAAACATGCGGCCCGGGGGCCGGATCCGGCCCTCCAAGACCTTTAATGTGGCCCTCGGTAGAATATGTAAATATTTCAGATTTTTCTGATAATCTTCTGCGCTGCTTAGCATAGCAGTGTCTCCAGCGCTTCTGTGCGTGGCCGCCTCTCCCCAGAGCAGCACAAATGAAGACTTGCCTCTTTCCAAACGCTCTTCTATTGTTTTGACTGTTGACCGTGACGCCCTCATCAGCAAAATGTCAAAAATGAGAAAAGTGGAGCTGAGTGCAGGATTTTCCAAGTAAAATTGACTTATTCTTATTTGTTCACGGAGCTGAATGGGAAACCTGTGGCTTGGTGTGTTTGCAACAAGTGGCGATGCTCAAGGAATATAACCTTAAACACCACTACGAGACACGGCGAAAAATACAGTAATTTGAACGGAGAATTGAGAAGACAGAAGATAAACGAATTATTGCTGAAACTGAAGAAACAGACGTCTGTTTTCACCTGGAGCCAAGAGGCTACTGATGCTGCTGTGAGAGCAGAATAGCATATTATAATAATATTTTATCAAATAAAATCAAATAAAAACGATTTCTGTAATAGATTTGTGTTTCTCTGCACAAATATTTGCACTTATTGCTATTTTTGAGGCATATATGCCATGAGTTTTCTGATCCGGCCCCTTTGGAATCAAAGTAGGTTGTATACGGCCCCCGGACCAAAATGAGTTTGACACCCCTGTTTTAAGGACTTAATCCTTCGGTTCTGTGTGGATGAGGACAAATCGTATAAAAATAACTTTGTTTAATCAGAGACTCTGTGTGGACAAGGCCTAAAGCTACTATCAAAACTAGATATTCCTTTGAGCAGACATCAATACTAAAAAAAGTCACATTCACAGGACAAAAGTGAACATTTCCGGAAAAGCTTTAAAATGATCTCGAGTTGTTTCAGTACAAGTTTTAGCCTCATAGTCTCAGACTCAGGGTGATAGAAAACAAAGTGCTGCCATTTAATGCTCTTAATGTAACATTCTATTGTCTCAATAAAAAGTGCTTTTTTAGTCTTGGAATTGGTATCGAGTGTCGAATATATAGTATTGAAATTTAGTTTGAAATTTTAGTATTGTGACAACATTTAGAATCTTGATGCTCTTTTGAATCTGACAACATATTATTCATAAATACATTTTACTGTTGAAATATAATATAATAGACATTCAGTACTGTAAGTATCAGACGTATATGTATTTTTCTTATGTATTTTTCTTACTCCAGTAAAAGTATCTGTAACCAGAGGAAGGTTAGTGCTTGAGGTAACTTTCTAAAACTATACTTTCAAAGTACTTTTCTAGCAGCATAATTTTACTTGTACTTGAGCAATATTTGCATTAAAGTAACACTACTCTTACTTGAGTCGTGTTTTCTCTTTCCACTGAGTCTAAAGTGAGAAAAGTTTTATGTGACAATATGAAATGATTTCAACGTTTGTGTTTGTTGCAGCTCCTTCAGATCTGATTTAGTTCATTTTAGTGTCTGTCCATTTAAAATACCAGAGGATTACTTCATGTTACTTCATGTTTTGTCATTCAAATTATGTTAATTTCAAATGATAAATCAGAGGTTGTGTCCCGACTCTTTAAGTTAAGTTAATTTCTTGGACCACTACGATTATTGTTATTGTTACTTTTACTTAAGTACATTTTTGTTCTCTTCTGTTCTATCATCTCTGGGAGTTTATCTTAATTCCACAGAGTTTTTAAACATTAAGAAACAAGAAACATATTGATATAAATAAAAATAAAAAATGTCTGTAGAGGAGCAGAGAGAGGCAGATGCAGCAAGAGGAAAAGGAGAAAGGCAGAGATCATCCAGGACCAGAAGCACTCGAACACGAACCTGAATGTGTTTATTCTGTATGTAAGACTCAAGTTACTTAGTGTAACTCTGGTTCTATGAGTGCATGGGCTGATTCAGACTGGGTGAACAGTAAGTGCTCAGGCTCATACTGGGTTAGGATAGATTTTTTAGGCCGATCTAAACTCAACCTCTGCAGTATCACCGTCGCACTAACATCTATTATGAGCTGCATTTGTCACTCTGAGGAGAACCACACAGACAAACAGTGATGCTCTCAGTTTGAAGGGCACAGCTATTGAAACGGCACAAACTTGGACATGACATTTACCTTGGGATGTTCTTCCTGAGCAGCTTTTATAATGGTTTATTACACAAAGCTGTGCAGCATTTATCTGAACTAAAGGTCTGAAAAGAGTTCTCACCACAACACAACATACTCACACACACAACTGTACCAGGGCTTCTTTCTGTGACCCTCTGTGTCTGTGCACTTCCACCCTCACAAATACACTGCAAAGCTTTAACCTATGAGCCACAAGGTCCTTGAGAGACTCCCAGGATGGAAAACCTTTTTGGATTTTAAGTACTGCACGGTCTCTCAATGAGGCCACTGACTTTTCCCCTTCACTGTAACTGTGGCACTGAACGTGCTGAGGTACAGGGTTCACTGTATCAGCAGCTGTTCCAGCAGTGTTCTACAGTCACAAACATTTCCATCATTCCTCTGCATTTTTTGAACATTTCATTTTCTGAAAGTGCTTTCTTATCTCAGCTGTTTTGGTTCAAGAGGGCAAATATTGCCCGACAGATATCAGTCAATCGATATATGGATAAATCTCTGGTGCTGACCCACGGTGAGGTCCACACGCCGCTGGAACAGCTGATTGTGTAAATCTTCACTCATCTGTGAATCTTCACTCATCTGTGAGTGCTTCAGCTGGGGAAAGGTTTTAAAATCATTTGTCGGCTGTGTCGCCTCTATGGAGACAGCTCTGCCCAGAGGCGCATGTAACGACAGGAAGTTTAAGACTCATGTTCCTCAAGGACATCATGGGACATTTAAATGAGGAAAGGCAGAGTGGCATTGTTGGAAACATGGCCTGTCTTTATTGCCAAGCTGGAAATATTCTTTTCTTCCAACATTTGTTACTTCAAAGACATGAGGCGACTGACAGAATCCTTCAGGTCCTCCAGGAGTGGATGGACACAGGACTTTGAAATGCAGCTGATCTGAAAAGCTGCACTGTGGGTGACAAAGTTCAGTGAGCCTGAGTGCAGATGCACAGTATCAAATAGGCAGCGTTTTTCATGTTGATCATCTCTTCCTGACAGGTTTTCTGCACAGTGTTACACTGACCCTCCTCAGGATTCTCTTATGTGAATGAATATTCTCTCAGATAAAAAAACGTGATCTCTTCCAGTCGCAGCCGTTTCACAATAAACCACTCGGAGGCTCGGCCTGTGCAAGTGAAAGTCACAGCAAAGAAGTTAAGCAAACAAATGCAGTGCCTCACTGAATGTTTTCTGTTCCTATTGTTACGTTTGCAGTTCCACTGTTGGATTTGAGCCTGTTTTTATATCAGGCGTTTCTTCTTCAGTAAAACAGAGATGTTCTTTATTCTTTAATGGAGCCCACAGTGTTTCTCTTTATACTGACCAGCAGTTTTCTTTCAATATGCAAAGTTGTAAAAAAGTATTGAGTTTGAGCTCAGTGACACATGAATGAGCTCAAATTAAACAAAATGTGTTAATAAACGCACAAATAAACAGTTTTAAAAGGATGTGAATGTGTTACTGCCTTAATACACTGTGGATGTGCTCGTGGGCACTGCCGTTAGTTCTGTAGTTGTTATTGTGCAGTTGTGCGGTCGTTAGTTCTGTAGTCGTTAGTTGTGTAGTCGTTAGTTGTGCGGTCGTTAGTTCTGTAGTCGTTAGTTGTGTAGTCGTTAGTTGTGTAGTCGTTAGTTGTGTAGTGTTAGTTCTGTAGTCGTTAGTTGTGTAGTTGTTAGTTGTGTAGTTGTTACTTGTGTAGTCGTTAGTTCTGTAGTCGTTAGTTCTGTAGTCGTTGGTTGTGTAGTTGTTACTTGTGTAGTCGTTAGTTGTGTAGTCGTTAGTTGTGTAGTTGTTAGTTGTGTAGTCGTTAGATATGTGGTCGTTAGTTGTGCGGTCGTTAGTTCTGTAGTCGTTAGTTCTGTAGTCGTTAGTTCTGTAGTCGTTAGTTGTGTAGTGTTAGTTCTGTAGTCGTTAGTTGTGTAGTTGTTAGTTGTGTAGTTGTTACTTGTGTAGTCGTTAGTTCTGTAGTCGTTAGTTCTGTAGTCGTTGGTTGTGTAGTTGTTACTTGTGTAGTCGTTAGTTCTGTAGTCGTTAGTTCTGTAGTCGTTAGTTGTGTAGTCGTTAGTTGTGTAGTCGTTAGTTGTGTAGTCGTTGGTTGTGTAGTTGTTACTTGTGTAGTCGTTAGTTGTGTAGTCGTTAGTTGTGTAGTTGTTAGTTGTGTAGTCGTTAGATATGTGGTCGTTAGTTGTGTAGTCGTTAGTTCTGTAGTCGTTAGTTGTGTAGTCATTAGTTCTGTAGTTGTTAGTTGTGTAGTCGTTAGTTGTGCGGTCGTTAGTTCTGTAGTCGTTAGTTCTGTAGTCGTTAGTTCTGTAGTCGTTAGTTGTGTAGTGTTAGTTCTGTAGTCGTTAGTTCTGTAGTCGTTAGTTCTGTAGTCGTTGGTTGTGTAGTTGTTACTTGTGTAGTCGTTAGTTGTGTAGTCGTTAGTTGTGTAGTCGTTAGTTCTGTAGTCGTTAGTTGTGTAGTTGTTACTTGTGTAGTCGTTAGTTGTGTAGTCGTTAGTTGTGTAGTTGTTAGTTGTGTAGTCGTTAGATATGTGGTCGTTAGTTGTGTAGTCGTTAGTTCTGTAGTCGTTAGTTGTGTAGTTGTTACTTGTGTAGTCGTTAGTTGTGTAGTCGTTAGTTGTGTAGTTGTTCTGTAGTCGTTGGTTGTGTAGTTGTTACTTGTGTAGTGTTAGTTGTGTAGTCAGTTGTGTAGTGTTAGTTCTGTAGTCTAGTTCTGTAGTCGTTAGTTGTGTAGTAGTTGTGTAGTTAGTTCTGTAGTCTAGTTGTGTAGTCGCGTTAGTTCTGTAGTCGTTAGTGGTCTGTAGTCGCTAGTTGTGTAGTCGTTAGTTCTGTAGTCGTTAGTTCTGTAGTGTTAGTTCTGTAGTCGTTAGTTCTGTAGATGTTAGTTCTGTAGTCGTTACTTGTGTAGTCGTTAGTTGTGCGGCCGTTAGTTCTGTAGTTGTTACTTGTGTAGTCGTTAGTTCTGTAGTCGTTAGTTCTGTAGTTGTTAGTTCTGTAGTCGTTAGTTCTGTAGTCATGGTTGTGTAGTTGTTAGTTCTGGTAGTCATAGTTGTGTCTGTGTTAGTTGTGTAGTTAAAGCGTCATAGTTCTGTGTAGTTCAGTCGTTGGTTGTGTAGTTGTTACTTGTGTAGTCGCGTTGGTTGTGTAGTTAGTTCGTTAGTTCTGTAGTTAGTTCTGTAGTCGTTAGTTCTGTAGTTGTTAGTTCTGTAGTCGTTAGTTGTGTAGTCGTTAGATGTGCGGCCATTAGTTCTGTAGTCGTTAGTTGTGTAGTTGTTACTTGTGTAGTCGTTGGTTGTGTAGTTGTACCTGTCCCACAGGTGGCGCTGCACTCGCTCCAGGAGCCGTGTTTCCAGTAGAAGCCTGAGGAGCCGGGCTGGGTGTGGGACGAGGCGTTCTGGTTTATGGTGTATTCATAACGCACTCCAGGGTTAGACTCCTGAAAGAGGAG
Organism: Odontamblyopus lacepedii; assembly: GCA_034769755.1. NCBI lineage: Eukaryota > Metazoa > Chordata > Actinopteri > Gobiiformes > Gobiidae > Odontamblyopus > Odontamblyopus lacepedii. The sequence continues at coordinate 1,821,720 of CM068349.1, forward strand.
CTGCAGCACACAAATGAACCACACAGTCAGATCCATCACTAACTGGTGTCCGACTCTGTGAGCGGCCGAACAGAACACACCTGGATCCACAGAGGCTCGGTGGTGGGCCCCGGGGACGTGAGGTTCTCCAGCTGCCCGCTCCTCTCGTACTTGAACACGGTTCCGGCTGCCTTGTACTCCCCGTTCCACTGGATGGTCCACGCTCCATTCAGGAAGTACTTGTTTGGACTGTCACTGCGCAGCGCCAAGAAGTTCCCCGCCTCCGCCACCTCCTCAATGCGAATGTCCCACGAGCCCTCTGGGATCAGGCCCACGTCCACGTACCCTGGGGCAGTGCAGAAGGGACCACACATGAACAACTGAGACACATGCTGGAAATGTTACTTCTGTTAGTAATATTAGTAAAGTATTATAAAGTATTATATGTATGTGCAATGCACTTCACTATAACACTTTTATCTCTGTGTACTAATGCTTAAGGGAAAAGCACAGAGAACACACTGGCCACGTTAACATGATGTTTTAATTCTGAATTAATTGTTCTGAATTAAAGAGGATATTTTGCATTTTTGTAGCTAAGGCCTGAAATTGAGCATTTTTTCTGTCCAAAAAGTTGTTTCTACATGTTTGCTGTGTGTTTTGTATAAAAGAGTGAATTTTATTTTCTGGTCCTGTAGCTTTTATCACAGCCTCATGACACAACTACAGCAGCAGATTGTGAAATAACAGGTTGGACTGAACAAAAGGAGGTAGAACACTTCATTAGGGGTAAAAGGGGCAGTTTTAAAAGCAACATTAAGAAAAAAATCCAGATGAGGAGAAATGTGCCAAAATTGCCCTCAGGTCTTCAGGGGTTAATGTACTAAAGTAAATATAACTAACGGCCACTTGTAAACTGCCACTACTCCTGCACACACCAAGTCCTTCACTCTGCTCAAAAGTCTTCATGACGGTGGCGCAGGTGGAGCCGTTGCCGTTGCACACTCCACAGCGGTCCTCCTCAGCGCTGGAGTCGATGATCAGGTCACAGCCCAGAGTCTGACAACACACAGAGCCACGAGTCAGGCAGAACAAGGGACGACCACACTCAGATCTGAAGGCACAGAGTCCGCTTAGAAATGTGAGGAAAGGTTTTAAACAGGCGGTAGTGTGCAAAATGGACTTTATTTATAATGTTTAGTTCTAATGTTTTTCCCTCATCAAAACCATGCCTTTAGACGTGGGAATTGTTTGATTAATCTACAGTCGTGGCCAAAGGTTTTGAGAATGACACAAATATTAGATTTTCCACATGTTTTTATGGTTTTACTGAAATACAATTACAAGCATTTCATAAGCATCAAAAGCTTTTATGAACAAATACACTGAGTTCATGTCAGTATTTGCAGTGTTGACTCTTCTTTTTCAAGACCTCTGCAGTTCTCCCTGCAGCTTCACTCAACGTCTGGACCAAATCCTGACTGACGGCTCCATTCTTGCTCAATCAACGCTTTGAGTTTGTCAGAATTTGTGGGGTTTTTTGTCCACCGCCTCTTCAGGATTGAGCACAAGTTCTCAGTGGGATTAAGATCTGGGGAGTTTCCTGGACCTAAAATCTTTATGTTTTGTTCCCTGAGCCGTTTAGTTATTCCGTTTGCTTTATGTGAAGGTTCATCCTGCTGGAAAAGGGCTCTTGGATGGTTGGGGGAAGTTGCTCTCGGAGGAGGTTCTGGTACCAAAATTAACATTTGTGTCATTCTCCAAACTTTTGTCCACGACTGTAGTGATCTCTCCTGGGGCTTATTCTCTCCTGGGGCCTATTCTCTCCTGGGGCTTATTCTCTCCTGGGGCCTATTCTCTCCTGGGGCCTATTCTCTCCTGGGGCCTATTGTCTCCTGGGGCCTATTCTCTCCTGGGGCCTATTCTCTCCTGGGGCCTATTCTCTCCTGGGGCCTATTCTCTCCTGGGGCCTATCCGTACCCTCCTTATGATTAGTATCCGATTCTGTCCAAGGCTCAGCTCACAAAACTGCACCAACAACCTGATGTAATGTGCGGCAGTTGCATCAGCGAGATGCACAGTGATTGTGTTGTGATAGAGCTCTGAAGGGGGAGTGACTTAGCACTGAGAGCAAAGAGGAGGGGGATTCAGTCAAAAAAGAAACCTTACTCTTAACCTTTAACATATTAATACACTGTTTTGGGCAAATATACCATTTTCAAAACAATAAACTTATGATACGTGTGTAAAATGTGTAAGTGTCAAACCTCCTCTTTAACAATTCTTACATTTTACTTGATTAATTGTAGTAAATTTGAATAAAAATCCGTTAAGATTGTGAACTGTTTGAGCCTCGACAGTTCTGTTATGTATAAGTCATGAAATGGTCCTGTAAATCCATTTGTTATTTAAAACACTTTAGTTTAGAGGCCACACTAATTATTTTATTTTTTATTTTTTTTTTTTTTTTATTTATTTTATTTTATTTTATTTTATTTTATTTTATTTTATTTTATTTTATTTTATTTTATTTTATTTTATTTTATTTTATTTTATTTTATTTTATTTTATTTTATTTTATTTTATTTTATTTTATTTTATTTTATTTTATTTTATTTTATTTTATTTTATTTTATTTTATTTTATTTTATTTTATTTTATTTTATTTTATTTTATTTTATTTTATTTTATTTTATTTTATTTTATTTTATTTTATTTTATTTTATTTTATTTTATTTTATTTTATTTTATTTTATTTTATTTTATTTTATTTTATTTTATTTTATTTTATTTTATTTTATTTTATTTTATTATTGTATGCTATTATATATGCTGTTATTGGTTATTATTATAAAGCATTTGTTGCTATTAGTAAAATACTGTATGTCCATAGGTGAAACAAGTGAATAAGTGCAGTATGCAGCTTTGACTTTTCTGTTTTGAGCAACTTTCTCAACTAATTCAACAGTTTAAACAAATTGGAAAATACCTATTGTCACATTTGCAGTTATTTCTTTTCCTTGATTTTGTAAAAATGTCAGCAAATGTCACGATCTCAGCCCCTGTGCTTGTGTCCAGTCTGTATCTCTGAGTGGCATTTGGCCCAGCACAGGGCGATAGAGAGGAGCCCCCCGCGCAGAGCGATAGAAGAGCAGTGCTATCGTGCAGATAGTCCTGTGCACAGGCTCTATCTCCCACTCGTTTACAGGCAGAATGTCACACAGACTGGACCAGTACACAGAGGTCAGAACATCTGCCAGAGCCCACAAACCAATTAAAGGCACTGTCTGTGTTCAGGGAGTTACAAAAGTGTGTCACAGGAGATAAAGCGGCAAAATGTTCTTCTCTTATTATTAAAAAGACGATGGAGACAAAAAGGGACGGTTCAGAATTTTGGACATAGTTCCTCATTTCCTGGTGAGCCACAGTGTTGGAGACGTGTGGAGACACTTGTTTAAATCTTCCTCCAGTCCTTGTATTTGCAGAGGTGCTGGTGCTGGGCTAGTGCAGGTCAATGACCACAGTCGTCCTGCCACTAAAATCAGTCTGACCCACTCCACAGACCCGAGGAAACTATTATAACTGCAGACTGTCCCTGTGAACGTCTGTGTCACAGAATCATTTTAGAGTCAAACCGACCGCTGCATCTGAAGGATTTGTGTCTGAGCAGCAGTGAGTTGTTCTTCCTGACAGAAACTCGACTGCTGAGCTTCTGATATATGACAAAATAGAACTGCTCAACATGAGACAAATCCTTCAAATGCAAGGTCAGTTTTATTTCAGCCCTGATTCTGTGACACAGACGTTCACAGGGACAGTCTGCAGTTCTAATAGTTTCCTCGGGTCTGTGGAGTGGGTCAGACTGTTTTTAGTGGCAGGACGACTGTGGCCATTGACCTGCACTAGCCCAGCACCAGCACCTCTGCAAATACAAGGACTGGAGGGAATAAAAAGTGTCTCCACACGTATCCAACACTCTGGATCACCAGGAAATGAGGCTTTATGTCCACAATAAAAATAAAAATAAACTCTCCCTAATTATCACAGCATTAACTCTTCTTGATGGTAGAGACAGACTGATATATTTGCACTTTTTAGCACATCAGCTTGAATCTGCAACAGAGGCCGATATTATATTATTGTTTTCTTTGACTGAAAATGTGACTACACCTCTCTGGGGAGTTTACAGTTTTATAAGGTCTTGGATAAGTTAGAAATGATCAAAATCGGCCCTATATATCGGCTTGTATCTGACCTGTCATCGGCTGCTCTGGTTTCTGAACAATCAACATCAGTCATGAAAAAAAACAACAACATATGGGTGGATCTGTCCTTCCTGGGCTCCACTGCCAGTCAAAGGTTTGGACACAGCTTCTCATTCAGAGTTTACCACTGTCTACATTTTATATACACATGGAAGACATCACATACACCAGGGGTCTCCAGCCCTTTTCTTCCGCTGAGCTACTTGGCGAAAAGAAAATGCCAAAGAGCGACTTCTTTCAGCTGTCACAAGAAGATAAGATAAGAAATCCAACAGTCACAGTAGCTCCAGGACAGTTTAGTGCAAAAAAGGGAAAAAAATGTGATGCAATCAAGATAAACAATAATAATACAACAATAGAAATAATAATACAAATAATAATGTAAAGTAAATAAGTATATGTACAAAATTTGCAAAGAGAACTTTCAGAAATCCTTAGGTGAGCTACTTGGAAGGAGGTGGACAGATACTGGCAGCTTCTGAGCTACAGGTTGGAGACTCCTGACGTATATGGAGCAAGATTTATAGAATTATGTGGCAAAGAAAAACAATTATATAACTAAAATAAATATGGGTATGGCAAAGAGTTATTTTTGAGTTTATTTTTTGTTTACTGCATTCCTTTATGAGTTCATCTACAGTTCTGATGTGAAGTGAGAATCCACAGAGCAAATAATCAATGAAAAAGTGCGTCCAGACCTTTATCATGTGTGGAGTTCTGTTTCTGAAGCACAGATCACACAGGGCGGCGCACGGCCACAGCAGAAGCACGGGTGGAGTTTGTTACCTTACAGATGCCATTGATGCACATATCTCGGCTTGTGCCGCCTTCGTAACACGGAGTCCCGTCAGCGACAGCGTCCCGCAGCTTCTCTGAGAAGTGCTGGAGGAGAGGACGACAGTGCAGCTCACAGGGGGTTACTGAGGAGACAGAGACAGGGCTGACAGGGGCTGACAGGGGCTGACTGAGGAGACAGAGACAGGGCTGACAGGGGCTGACAGGGGCTGACTGAGGAGACAGAGACAGGGCTGACAGGGGCTGACAGGGGCTGACTGAGGAGACAGGGGCTGATTTTTTTTTTACTTGTTTCAAGATATTCCATCCTGATTTATCTTATCTCGATATTACAACTTATTCTCAGCACTTTTTATATGAACTCAGTCCAGGTTAAGCCTCTTTAACTTCCTTCTTAAACCAATGTTACGGCCCCAGACCTCCAGTTCTTTGATTTGTGTTGTGTGCTTTAATTTCTTTTGTCATTTGGATTCCTGCTGGTTGAGCCCTGGCCCCTGATTGGTGGGAATTTCAACCCTCGGCCACTCCCCCCTCACCTCCAGACTCCTCCCCCCTCACCTCCAGACTCCTCCCCCTATTTAAGCAGACTCCACTCACCTGTTCGGGGCTGTGGCCTTTGTGGCCAGTTTGCCATTTTCTGTTTGTGTCTCTTTAGTGTGTGAGTCTAACTTTGTGTGTGAGACACTAGTTTAGTTTAGTTCTGTTTTGTGTCTTTTTATTTGTCACTCGATTCTGTTTGTAGGTTTATGTGACTTTTGTTTAGGGACTTTTGTGATTTTGTTATGTGTCCCTTAGTCCGTCACTTGTGTTTTTGTACAGACCTACGTGACCCGTTTAGGCACAAAACTCGTATTTCAGTCCCGTCCTTGTGTTTCTTAGTTTAGGTTCTTTTATGTACATATTTTAGCCTGTTTTGTTTAATTTACCTTGTACATTCCTTTTAATTAAATTACCTTATTTATTCCATTTTACATCTTGGTTATTTTGTGACTTCCACGGTCCCTAGCAGAGCTGGGTCGTAACAACCAATAAGGTGAAAAATCTTGTCATAAACACTTGAAACTCGTGTTTTCTGCTTAGAACAAGATTGGTATTTGTCTTGTTTTAAGAAAACTTGGGACCTCAAAATTGGTATTTTTGTCTTATTTTTTGATAGGCCTTTATTGCCGTGTGATTTGTTTGGAGGTGATGAGTCAGTTAATTAGAGTTTGTCCGTTACAGTCTATAAGTCAAAGACAGGAGGTGCCCGGGGCTGGCAGGAGGGACACAGAGACAGGTGCTGACAGGTGCTGACAGGTGTTACCTCGGTTGTAGACTGCCACCCAGCTGTACAGGTGTCCTTTGTAGGGCAGGCTGTTGAAGTGGCTGCACTGCTGGTCTCTGAAGGTGGGCGTGTCCTCTGCACAGGGGGCGGGGTTACACACACGGTACCTGCGGCGCTCGCCCAGACAGTAGCGCCCCCTGTGCCTGGGGCTGCACCGACACATGTGAATATAGGGTCAGGGTGAGAATGGCAGGGCTGCAGGTGGACAGCACAGCAGTAGTATTTGTACAGCACAATTCATACACAGAGTAATTCAAAGTGCTTTACAGAATGAGAAATACATTAAAAATCACAATACAAACACATCAAAACATAAATAATCATCATAACATTTTTAAATAGAGATGGGACATTAAATTAGAGAGAATTAGAGAAGAGAAGAGTGCGGAATGAAAAATGTAAACCTTTCAGTCATCGGCACAGCTAAACTGAACCGTTTTGAGCCTGGATTTAAACAGAGTCAGAGTCCGTCTCACATGTTCAGACTGTTCCAGGTTTTAGCTGCATGAGTCTGAAACTCTGACTCCCCGAGTTTAGTCCTGACTCTGGGACCAGCAGGAGTTCGGTCCCTGAGCTCCTCAGATGGTTCATGAGGCTCTAACATGTCACAGATGGACTTTGGAGCTCGGCTGTGGAGAGACTTGTGCAGGAGCAGAGCTGCTTTAAAGTCTCTGAGCCACAGGGGGCAGTGCAGAGACCTGAGACCAGGACGCATGTGCTTGGACTTCCTGGTTCGAGTCAGGACCCGAGCTGCAGCGTTCTGGATGTTCTGGATGTTCTGCAGTTGTTTTACAGCTCTTTTGGAGAGGCCAGAGAGGCCGTTACAGTATCTAACCTACTGGAGACAAACGCATCGGGAAGTCTCTCCGGACCTTTGATTTTTGCTATGATTTTTAGATGGTAAAAGGTGCAGATGTTATTAATTTGATGTCACTGTTAAAGTCAAGTCTGAGTCCATTATTACCCTGAGATTTCTCACCTGATTTGCAGGTTTTAGAGACAGAGACTGGAGGTGACACTGACACTGTCTGTTTGTTTCTGTGGCCAAAGACTGTGACTTGTGTCTGAGTTTATCTGGAGAAAGTTGTTTTCATCCACACACTGATCTGATGCAGTGGCAGAGTGAGTCCACTGGTCCATAGTCCTGCTGCCAGTGAGACGTAGATCTGAGTAGTAGTAGTAGCACTAGTAGTAGTAGTAGTAGCAGTAGCAGTAGCAGTAGCAGTAGCAGCAGTAGCAGTAGCAGTAGCAGTAGCAGTAGTAGTAGTAGCAGTAGTAGTAGTAGCAGTAGCAGTAGCAGTAGCAGCGCAGCAGTGGCTGCTGTTGCAGTAGCAGCAGCAGTGTTGCAGTAGCAGCAGTAGCAGTGGCTGCAGTAGCAGGTGGCAGTAACGGTAGCTGGCAGCAGCAGTTGGCTGTTGTTGCAGCAGTAGTAGTAGTAGCAGTAGCAGTAGCAGTAGCAGTAGCAGTAGTAGTAGTAGTAGTAGCAGTAGCAGTAGCAGTAGCAGTAGTAGCAGTATAAATAGAATAACATGGTGTGACTTACGGTGGGCTGGTGCAGTCCCTGTGGGCGCTCTGCACTCCTGAGCCACATGTCCTGGTGCAGGCCGCCCACTCGCTCCATGAAGCCCAGCCTCCATCCACACTGTCGGGGTACTGCCCCACAGGCACACACTGTCCACTCACGCACCACTGGAGACAACAGAAGCAGATATTTCACTTTTAAACATGTGTTTATGAAATGTATGTTATGTTTTAAGGTCCTGTATTACACAAACTGCAGCTTTAAGTCGGTTTAGAATGTGATAACTCCTCAAAAACAGACGTGGAGTTGTGTTTCGTTCCATTCACACATGTTGAAATAACCCTTTATTATCAATCTGTCTAGTCTACATCTTTCAAAATGCTCTGTTCCACCCTGTGAGGTCACGAAGCAGTATTTTTCAAGTTAACAGCTCCTTTTACCTTCCTAGTTCAGTAGAGACTGGCAATACCAGGGCTGAAATGATCCAAATGATTCTAGCGCAAGTATATGGAGTTTAAGGACACCACGGAGCACTTCCTGTATTACCCCATGACATCACAAGGTGGAACAGAGTGTTTCTGTTTGAGAGAAGAGCTCCGCCTAAATATGTCAGGTTGGTGAATGAAACAAAACTAAACTCAGTATGTTTTTGATGAGGAAACATGATAACATTGATCAAAAATAGTGTCATATAGTGTAACATGGGCTCTTTAAAGTTTCTCATCTAAAAATACCGGAGTGGTGTTTGGTTTAATGCACCGTGCTGAAGTATCGGACATGTCGAGGCCGTCTCCCTCTCCAGAGCTCATCATAATTAGCCCCACTCCCTGATGTGAAGCCCCCTTCATCAGACCGTCAGTGCTCACGGTCTTGGTAAAGCAATTAGTGCTTCAGCCTCACAGAAGGTCCTGGGTTCACCAGGGCAAAGATTTCCTTCAGGGTTTTCTCTAATACTAGTTTTTGGTCTTGGATGGTTCATATGTCTGTAATTACTGGGCCTGTCCACATGAAAGGAAAGGCCAGGGAAGTTTATTTGTACAGCACAATTCATACACAGAGTAAGTCAAAGTACTTTACAGAATAAGAAGTACATTAATATCATAATAAATCAAAATATAAATAATCATCATAAACTTTAAAAATAGAGAAAAACATTAAATTAGAGAGACAAGTGTGAGACAAGTGTGGGATGAGAAATGAAAACCTTTAGACCGTAGAACCTTAGAACCGTTTTGAGCCTGGGTTTAAACACAGTCAGAGTCAGAGTCAGAGTCTCACATGTTCAGACTGTTCCAGGTTTTTGCTGCATGAATCTGAAACTCTGACTCCCCAAGTTTTGTCCTGAGTCTGGGACCAGCAGGAGGCCGGGACTAAACCAGGACTAAACCAGGACTAAACCAGGACTAAACCAGGACTAAACCAGGACTAAACCAGGACTGAACCAGGACTGAACCAGGACTGAACCAGGACTGAACCAGGACTGAACCAGGACTGAACCAGGACTGAACCAGGACTGAACCAGGACTGAACCAGGACTCCAGCAGGAGTTCGGTCCCTGAGCTCCTCAGATGCAGATGGTTCATGAGGCTCTAACATGTCACAGATGGTAACGGGTAGAGTTCAATTTGTCAACTGGACCAAAGTTTTGATAGAAGACGTTTCGCCACTCATCCGAGCTGCTTCTTTAGTTCTGAAGAAGCAGAAGAACTAAAGAAGCAGCTCGGATGAGCGGTGAAATGTCTTCTATCAAAACTTTGGTCCAGTTGACAAATTGAACTCTACCCGTTGCCCTGGATGCTACCTGGACGAATGAGGGTTTCTACACACATGTCACAGATGGACTTTGGAGCTCGGCCCTGGAGAGACTTGTGCAGGAGCAGAGCTGCTTTAAAGTCTCTGAGCCACAGGGGGCAGTGCAGAGACCTGAGACCAGGACTTATGTGCTCGGACTTCCTGGTTGGAGTCAGGACTCGAGCTGCAGCGTTCTGGATGTTGTGGATGTTCTGGATGTTCTGGATGTTCTGAATGTTCTGGATGTTCTGAATGTTCTGGATGTTCTGGATGTTCTGCAGCTCTCACAGTGAGAGGCTGTTACAGGATCTAACCTAATGCAGACAAACACATGAAGAAGTCTCTCCAGCTCTGCTTTAGACTGTCGACCTTCGACTTTTGCTGTTTTTAGATGGTAAAAGGTGCAGATGTTATTGATTTGATGTGACTGTTAAAGTTCAAGTCTGAGTCCATTATTACCCTGAGATTTCTAGCCTGATTTGAAGGTTTTAGAGACAGAGACTGGAGGTGACGCTGACACAAAAACTGGCACAAAGTTCAATGCATAAATACATAAAAACGAAATTATTTTTTTCATAATAGCTTCAGAAAGTGGTATAATTATTCGACTTTAAGCTGGCATAAATATGAAGTGTGTGGAGCCGATCACAAACAAAGAATAGATGATAAGGTTCAGCGTTTGTGGATTTTTAATTAGGATAATGGACATACAGTAATCTCCCATAGAATTATAAAGGCCCTTGCCCATCATCTAAATCAGGACATCATCAAATACTAGAATACACGACCGTTCATAATGCCATCGTGCTCCTCCCATGAGTCCAGCAGGAATCCTCAGTATTATTATTGCCGTGTGCAGGTGTGTGTTGCTCACCTCCCCGAGCCTCAGACGCTGCACTCACCTTGTCCTGCCCACAGCTCGTCCCGTCCACAGCTCCGTCCAGTTTGGAGTGACAGGTGTTTCCTACACTGCACCACAGAGTACTGCACACGTCCTGCGAGACACAACAACATGTCACTCTGCACTGACACGTGTCATTCAATATGGGAAGTTTTTCGGGGTGGGGGCAGTACTTTTTGTGTGGACCTTTTCTTGCACCACAGAGAATAAAAAAAAAGATTTGACCAGATTTGGACTGTAGGAGGTTGAGCTATGAACTTCTATGACTCATTAAAGATACAAATGAATTACTATTACTGCTGTTTTTTGTTTTGTCTTATCACAGCTTCAGGCCTAGTTTCTACAGGCGTCAATATTGATCTGATTTCAAGCTAAAATGATTTCTTTTCAAAGGTGCTTCACTACATTTCTGACTAAACGGGTAGACTTTTTTCTTTTTATACCTTAAAGGGGAACTCAGGCACGTCTGAAGCTAAAGTCTGTTCCTAGAGGTGGTCGAATTCTGTCAGAAGCCAAAGAACGGCACAGATCAGTGTTTCCTCGGTGGAGATCTCACTGTGGCAGTGAGTCTGTCAGGGCAACAAACTAGTGTAGTGATGGGGGCAAGTTCTGAACTAGTGTAGTGATGGGGGCAAGTTCTGAACTAGTGTAGTGATGGGGGCAAGTTCTGAACTAGTGTAGTGATGGGGGCAAGTTCTGAACTAGTGTAGTGATGGGGGCAAGTTCTGAACTAGTGTAGTGATGGGGGCAAGTTCTGAACTAGTGTAGTGATGGGGGCAAGTTCTGAACTAGTGTAGTGATGGGGGCAAGTTCTGAACTAGTGTAGTGATGGGGGCAAGTTCTGAACTTCCACGTAAAATGCCAATTCAGTTCAGACTGAAGAAGCTTAACACCACTTTAACCCATCTGACAACAGCCACGAGTCTAACAAAGAAACTGTGCATGCGGAAGCCCAAAAGACTTGATTACCAAATTCGAATCCAATTTAGTTACGAGCAAATTATATTTTCTGCAAAACGCAAAAAAACAACAACATTCCTGAACATTTTCTTTCAACAACTTTCAGTTTCTCTTCCGTCAGTAGTCGATCTTTACTTGTTGCTTCTGGCGGTTCGAGCCTCTCGCCGCCGCTGGAGTCGACAATCGAGTCTTTTGAGCTTTCGCATTCACAGTGGGAAATCAGCAGAGGGAAGTGTGAGGTGCTTATAAAGATGTTTTCTAACGTTTCCAGACACTAATGAGTAGAGCTGCAACTATCGAATATTTTTGGAATCGAGTATTCTGTCGATTATATCATCGATTAATCGAGTAATCGGATAAATCACACTTTTTTGTTTTTATACAACTATATCAATAGTGTGTAACGCAACATGAAAGGCCTCTTAAAATGAGCAAGCAATTGCTGTTATTCCTCACAAAAAAGGTTTTTATTTAAAGTCAACATATTCAAAATGCTGCTGGTCAAAACTGCAGCTTCTTCCACAGTGCATGAAGGGCCTGTCCGGACGAAGCTGTCTATGCGCCGCTGTGATGTACTGAGGGAGAAAAAAAACTTCGTTCAACAAATAAACTCACCCAAAGTAAATCTATATGCTAATGGATGTAGATTTGTCCATCTGTGCTAACTCATGTGCAAAAAAACAAGTTTTTATTATTTGTTTCAAGACAGGAGTTTTCTAAGTGACAACGTTAATCCTTTAACTAGCCTAATTAATGAGCTAAATATAGAACTAGCGAACACATAGGTGTTCGTAAACGTTGGTAAAATATTTCCTTTCTCTGATATTGGAATTATTGATGCCAGCGGTTCTAGATTAAATCAGATTTTTGGTAAAAGTAGAACAACGAACTAGACGTTTCTGATGTGGGAAACACCGAGTGTGTGTGTGTGTCTGTGTATACGTGAGGAAGGGAGCGATTTGAGTGAGATCATTTACTCTCTTGCTGCTCATTATGCCTCGTTACTATCGACTCATAACACAGGTTACAAATAATTACAAATCCTGTACATTCTAATAGGCGTTACTTTTCATTTCAGTGAGCAATCGTAAAAGTATATTACCTCATAGATTCTCCGACTCCGCTTAGAGAAGTACAGTTCACATGAGGATGCTTTCGCTTTAAGTGCTGCAGCATTGAAGACTGTTGTGGTACATCAGGTTGGCTTTACAGTGAACACACTGCACTACGTTCTCCGACTTGAGCAGTGTGAAATGGTCCCAAACTTTAGATAATTTTGGCCTTTTGCGCACACTGGCACCGGCCACATCATTATCTACCATTTCCACACCGTGGAATAAATCGCGCCGCTTCAAATCTTTGAAATGTACGTCATTGATAACTGTCCGTGTGAAACAGTGATCCCAGACTGGCGCAGCAGTCTACAAAGGAGGAGTGATACGATAGCAGAGACATTTTAAATAAATTGACTTTAGTGACATGAATTAAACGAAGCCTCGAGGCAAAGAATTTGCCCCGAATATTTTTTGTAATCGAATTATCCGAGTTACTCGAGTAATCGTTTCAGCCCTACTAATGAGTGAACCAGGCAGAGCGTTTGGTTTGTTAGACTCGTGGCTGTTGTCAGATGGGTTAAAGTGGTGTTAAGCTTCTTCAGTGTGAAGCAAATTGGTGTTTTACGTGGAAGTTCAGAACTTGCCCCCATCACTACACTAGTTCAGAACTTGCCCCCATCACTACACTAGTTCAGAACTTGCCCCCATCACTACACTAGTTTGTTGCCTTGACAGACTCACTGCCACAGTGAGATCTCCACTGAGGAAACACTGATCTGTGCCGTTTTTTGGCTTCTAACAGAATTCACCTCCTCTAGCAACGGACTTTAGCTTCAGACCTGCCGGAGTTTAACTTTAACGTGGGAATGAACACCTAAACTCCACTATGCTACTAAAACACTCACTATTTAGAGTACAGAATGTGATTTTCAACATTAAATCATAGCACTTTTTTATATTATCCTGTGGTCTTGTATCTGTAATCCCTCAGTCTTTCAGGTGCGTCTTAGTATTGAAACCTGCTCAAATGAGTGTCTAGTTTCAATACTAGTTTTAGTATCGATTAGGATCTGATTTTCGATACTTCTGACAACCGTACTACGAATCAGTACGATAGAACAGGTTACAACATGTACCCTCGTGGTCTTCCAGTTGATATGTGACATTTGAACGTCATTTTCATCCGTTAAAAGAAACTATAGAAAAGAAATGACGCACGTATGCTTCAAGAATCTGTCTCATTTATTCACCACTCCATGAATAATTATTGCTGCAAATCCCAGTTGTTGAGGAAATGCTCGTCTCGGCGTGAGCCCTTCAGAGCAGAGACAGCCCCATCACTGCTGCTGTATCCTCCTGATGAGATGAGCGGCATGCAGAGCCTCATCTAATCTAACCTCTAAGAGCCACGTCCTCAGAGCGGAGTGTGTGTGAGACACTCCGAGACGCCGAGCATGTGCAAAATGTGTGAGATGTTTGTTTTTTGATGTAAGAGGATATTAATAGGACAGAGGACAGTGAGAAAGTCATTTTCATCAACAAATGTTAATAAGTGACATTACTGGAGCAACAATGTGGTATATTTTTCAATCCTTCAGACCGTCCCAAACAGTGATATTTTACAACACAAAGCCTCAGCTCCCTTCCAGCTCTCAAATTCTCCCAGAGGACATTCAAACATGCCTTAGATAAAACTGCACCAATAATCTATTTACAATTCATCACAGTACACTGAAGGCTGTGTAAATTAACCAGTGCTTTTGTAGACTGAGCCTGTGCTATCGTCTGTATCTGCGCCCGGACGGCTTAAAAAAGAACAAACACTTAAAACAAACACTCTGCAGCCACAAATTATGTGTCCTCTGTCTGCAGGTGAAGCCGCTGATTAAAACGGTCACATTTTTATAGCACTTTTCTGCCTTTCGAGACATTCAAAGCGCTTTACAACAAGGAACCATTCACACACTCACACACACATTCACACACACATTCACACACACACTCACACACCAGTGCACGCAGACACTGGGGGTGAGGTGGGTTAAGTGTCTTGCCCAAGGACACAACGACTTCTTCATCTGTGGGAGCTGGAATCACACCAGCTCCTGTGGGTCAGTGAATCTGACGCTCACCAATGATGTTTTTATGTCGAGAGCGGGATTTGAACCACCAACCTTCAGGTCAGTGACAAACGCTCGACCAACTGAGCTCCTGTCGCCCCCCACAGGGTCCTCACCCTGGAGGTCGAGACCTCCTGAGGCTCACAGAAGGTTTTCAGGGGGCCTCCTCACCCACACCCGCTCACGAGACCACATCACCCCAGTTCTGCAACAGCTCCACTGGCTCCCCGTCCAACAGCGCATCAATTTCAAGATCCTCTTGATCACCTACAAAGCTCCTCCACAACCAGGCCCCTCCATACCTCACAGACCTGGTCCAGCCCCACCGTCTCTCCCGCCGCCTCCGATCAGCCGACTCCAGCCTCCTCACTCCCACAGTCAAACCAAAACACTGGACCTTGGGGGACCGAGCCTTTGCTGCTCCCGCCCTCTGGAGCTCTCTCCTCCTTCACATCAAAAACTCAGACTCACTCAACACCTTCAAAAAACTGCTCAAAACTCACCTTTTCCTCAGAGCCTACAGTCCCCACACATGACCGCTCCTCATTACTGTGTTGTCTGTTCTGCCCTTGCTTTATTGTTACCTCATTGTGAAGCGTCTTTGTGTTACTGTGAAAAGCGCTTTATAAAACCGATGTATTATTATTATTATTATTATTATTATTATTATTATTATTATTATTATTATTATTATTATTATTATTATTATTATTATTATTATTATTAGTCTTCAGATGATATGGGCAAAAAATGTACATTTCTGCAATAGTGTTTAACAAGGCTTCCCTTCAAATACTGTGGAATGTAAATTCCTGTTACAAAAAATGATGGGACTGTGTCGCCTTGAGGGTCCTGAATGACAGCGGTTGTTATCGGGGGATGTGATGGAAAGAGATTCACTCAGTTAAAGCCCTGACAATCCACGCTCAGTTGATTATAAGAGCCCAGGCCTCACACAGTTGAAGACTTTACCATAGTAGTTCTGTAGTTAGCAGCAGTTTCGAGCCTCGTTTCCTTGGTTCAGTGAAGAGCTCATCCCCGACTGCAGAGTGTTTCCACTGCAATGGGCTCAGAGTGCTTTGGGTGTTACACAGGTCTGTGAGACACACCCAGGAGTGTGATGTAGGCCTGAGCTGTGAGCTGCTGGATGCCTGTCAACAGACCTGAACTCAAGAGGCATCAACAAAAATAACTCAAATCAAATGACCCAGAGCACAGCTGATCCTGACACACGCTTAAGTTTCACTTACAGTTAAGATTTGTCCAATGCTCCGCCCAAGCCTGCTTCACCCACGCTCCCACACAACAAGTCCCCATAAATATAAAAAAACATGATCCAAAACTGTACTGAGCAACTACACAAACTGGATGTGATGTGCAGTAGTTTCATTAGTCGGATGCTCACTGGTTGTGTTGTGACAGAGCTCTGAAGGGGACTTAGCACAAAAAGGGAGGCCAGATGGAAAATGAAAGTTAAACCTAAAACAATGAAATATATTGTTTTTGGCAAATATTGCATTTTCAAAACAATAAAAGGTGACAGAGTGATAATCTAAATATGTTATGTGATGTGTTATATATTACATGTTATGTGTTCTGCACACTTAATATACTCCTCTTTAAACTCCTCGTCCTTCGTCCTGACCCCTGGGACCTCCAGAGCTCCTGTGTACTGTGTACTGTGTACTGTGTACTGTGTACTGTGTACTGTGTACTGTGTACTGTGTAGCTGCAGTGTACTTGAGATAAGGTCACAGCTCTGTACGTCTCACCAAGGCCTCGTACACCAGAAACCA